>CM074719.1:130050946-130285946 GCA_037306005.1 Rhinophrynus dorsalis
CCTAGATACTATTAAAATTCTAATCCAAACACGTCTCATCTTGACTACTGTAACTCACTCCTAACTGGCCTTCCGCTCACCCGACTAACCCCACTGCAGTCCATAGTGAACTCTGCTGACAGACTAATCTACCTCACACATCGCTCCTCTAATACTACTCCTCTTTCCCAAATCCTACACTGGCTCCCATTAGCATACAGAATTGAATTCAAAATTATGGTGCTAACTTACATAGTTCTTACTAACACTGCACCCCCTATATTTCATCTCTCATTTCCAAATACATTCCCATTTGCCATCTCTGCTCTGCACAGGACCATCTTCTCTTTACAGCTCTTGTCACATCCTCCCATTCCCACCTACAGGACTTCACCTATGCTGCACCAAAGCTCTGGAATTCCCTCCCCTTCCCATCAGACTCTCCCCCAGCCGTCAGACACTTCATGAAAACTCACTTCTTCAGGGAAGCCTCTCAACTACCTTCATAAACATTATGAGCAAGGCCAGTCCTGTCCAGCTTCTGCTCACTCTTATTCCCTTCTAAAAGCACTCTCTCATCTACAACCCCATCAAGACCTCATTGTACACATAGTCTCTCGCAAACAGAGCCACTACTTGCCTGGACCACTGCATTCAAAAGGACTTCTTTCTTCCACCCATTGATCAGCAATTCACGTGGCAGCAGGCATTTACATACCATAGCACTTACTCATGTGTCCCACCTACATTCCTCTAGACTAAGCTCTCATGAGCAGGGCTCGCTGTTCTATTTGTGCTATTTAATATCTCTATATATCTATTCCCTATTGTACAGCAATGCGGAATAAGTTGGCGCTAAAGAATAATACACAAAAATCCCCTTTTCTCTTTCATTTTACTGTGGAACAGAGGAACCATGGTGATATACCAAAGCTTTCCACCAAGAAAGGTAAAGGGTAGAAACTCTCAAGACACAGACTATTTGTAACTGGTACAACATGCCCCACAGGAGCCAACGTACACCAGCAAGGCAAAATGAAGAACAGGAACAGGTTACTGGCCAAAACTATAACAAGACTTACAGCTACATGTCTGTAAGGCATGCCAGAAAAAAACTGGCTTCAGCTGACACCAGCACATTAGCATGGTAGTGTTTGTCAGAGGTTTGAAGGGATAACCATGTCGCCACCTTACACATCTGCTTAGCAGAGGCCCTATTCTTATATGCCCAAGAGGTGCCCACTGACCTGGTGGAATGTGCCATAACACGAAAAGGCAATGGATTCTTCCTAAGCACATATGCCTGGTAAAGGACCACCTTAAAGGGTTAGTAATGTCCAACTAAAACTATTTTGCATTGTGTAGAGCTTAAAAAGTAGAACTGAATGCAAAAAACCATATCTCAAACCGCTATGGTTTGAGAAATACATGCATTCAAAGTCTGAAGTTTCTTGCTGTCAGCAGGAGATCCGTGTCGGCAGACACGGAGGCTCTGCAGCAGAGCCGTGATAGAGTTATTTAAAACGAATGACTTCATTGGAATGATCTAAAAAGTATGCTTGCAAACCAGGAACACTTTTTAGACCATTCCAATTAAGACATTTGTTTTAAATAACGCTATTGCGGCTCTGTTGCAGAGCCTCCGTGTCGGCCAACACGGATCTCCTGCTAACAGCTTTACAGCTGACAGCAGGAAACCTCAAACTTTGAATGCACGTATCTCTCAAACCATAGCAGTTTGAGAGATATGTTTTTTTGCATTCAATTCTACTTTTTAAGCTCTACACAATGCAAAATAGTTTTAGTTGGACATTACTAACACTTTAATCAAAGAAGCCACTGTTACATTAGACCATGGCTTGACAAATTTGGTTTCCCTCTATGAGCCAGACTCTGCATCACAGAGGAGAACCTCTTCTTTGGCTACCAAGGCTAAAAAGTGTCAAACAGAGTAATATGTGGCTCTGTGGCTACCAATGGAACAAGACTGGCTTGTCAAAAAGTGTGCGTGTGTATGTGCGCACACGATTCTGTAGCTACAAGTGTGACAAGATGAAGGAAACATATAGTATGTATGGTTCTGTGGCTACCAATGGAACAAGATCCATTGTGTGTTTGGGAATGTGACTACCAGGAGGTAGAGAAACAAGGCTGGAGGGGGAAGGGCATATAGAGTTTCTTGTGATCTAGGACTACCAGTATAATCAAGCTGTGGGGTGAAACTGTGCGTGGGTATATAAACCAGTCTGGGGGTCAAACAGTATGTGGGGCTCTGTATCTACCAGTGGAACAAGGCTGGGGGGAAATCTCAGCATACATAGGGATCTGTAGCTAACTGTAGGAAGGGGCCCACAGCATGTATGTTTGGAACTGTGGTTTCCAGTGGGCAGGGAACAAGGCTGAGGAGGGCCAGACAGTAGATGTGGGGATGTGTAGCTAACAGTAGAGAAAGGCTTCTGGGATAACTGTACGTGGGGATTATGTGGTTACCAGTGGGCATGGTAACAAGATTGAGATGTCAGATACTATACGTGGGGAATATGTGGCTACCAGTGGGTAGTGGAACAAAGAAGGGGGTGGTTGTTTTTATTCAGACCTTGTGAAGGGGCATCAGGACCCCTTCTGATGCCCTCTGGCACTGATCACATGTCCAATTCGATATTTGACCAATGCAGCATCCACCTCTTTCTCCTACCACCTCCTGCTCAATCTGGCATTCTATAAATATCCAGGCTAAGCAGTTGGATCTTCAAGGCCCATTCGTATAATTGTTGAAGCATGTGGGTCGTTAAGGTCCTTAACCCGGATGTTCACAGAATGCTGGGTTGAGGTGTTAAATACAATGTGGCACCTTCTTGGTCACAGCAATCAAAGCAGGTGGGGCATCAGGATAGGTCCTAATGATCCCTCACAAGGTACAATGGTGTTTTTCGAATCTCACACAGTGGGGATCAGAAGATCCCGCACTTTGAGCATTTTTATAGTCGCCATGGAGACCTGTCACCCAGGCTTTGTCAAGCTCTGCCTTAGACGCAGCCTGACCCACACAAGGTCCCTCACGAATGACAAACATTAAATTAGATTTCTAAAAAGACTGCATTCAATGAACACAGTACTTCAAACACCAAAACCACATCCAAAAGATAAAACATGACAGACAGAAGAAGATCTATTCCCAGGTTAACGTGAAACTCAGAAACAAACTTTATGGAGAATCACTAGAGGAGTCTGCAATACTACCCTACTGTAGTGGAAAAACAGAAAGGGAGGCTTACAAGATAAAGTTCCATCACCAGGCCAAACAGACAATAGCCAGCAAAAAAAGTTGACTTAAGGATTAAAAAAAAAAAAAAAAAAAAAAAAGACAAAAAAACCAAAACAAAACAGTGAAACTGAAGACCGCGGCTTCCTCCGGCGGTTCCAGCCGCAGTGTTACCTGGCGGCTTCAGCCGCACTGCTGTCTGGCAGCTCCAGCCGCATTGGGGTTGGTGGTTCGGTCGCTTCCTAGAGGCTGAATTCCGGTGCCGGTCTGTGACAGCTAATAGGCGCACGTCCAAAGGCATGGACGTGTGCTCCATTTAAAGGGGCAGTGGCATGTTTGCCGACTCCTCCTCTTCCTGGTTCCTAAGCTCAAATACTGCCTGGACACTGTGCTCAATCGCCCTTTCGTGGTGTCCAGTGCAGTTGGTTGAATTTGGTGCATTACCTGGTTGTCTGACTACCCGTTCTGGTGCCGACCTCTGGTTTGTCTGACTACCCGCTTTGTGTATAACCCCGGCTTAGTCTGACATCCCTCCTGGTGTGGACCTGCGGCTCTGGTAGACTACCTTCTCTGTTTATGACCTCTTGCCTGGCTGACGATCCGTTCTGGTGCTGGCCTGTGGCTCTGTCCAACTACCCGCTCTGCGTATGACTGGCTAGTCCGATACCCAATATGGTGCAGACCTGCGGCTCTGGTTGACTATTTGCTCCGTGTATGTTCTGGCTTGCCCGACTACCCAATTTGGTGTTACCTGGGTTTGGTCCACTGTGCACCCAGCACACCAACGCTTCAGTGGATAACCTGTTTGGTACTACCAGTGGCTCTGGCAGACTTCTCCTTACTTACGTCCATTTACTGGTGCGTTCAGGTGCGGACCTGTAGCACAGTTAGCCTTACTCAGGAACGTGGTTTGTACAGGTTCCGACCTGTTTTAGTCTGTTCAGGTGCGGACCTGAGGCGGCTTTTCTTCTCCTTACCATCTGGGACTCAGTTCAGTACCACTACAGCAGCACCATCCTCCCTGACGTTGTCTATACTGTTTTGTTTACTTGCTGTTGCCGAATCATTCTGCGCATTGTGTATCCTAATAAAGTTTATATTACCTACAGTACTGATCCAGTTCTCGTTCTTAAGACCCGTGACACTCTCCCAGTGCAAGGTTTAAATCCCACGGTGGAGTAGGATTCTGAACGACCTAGTAGGTATGATCCAAGTCTTGGAGGAAAAAGGTCTGTACATCAGGAAATAATGCAATAAGCCTCTGGAATAGGATAAAGAGAGCTGGAATCTGAACTTTAACAATAGAACAAAGACCAAACCCTTTCTGAAAAAAGGTCAAAATAACCAAAGTCGAAAAGGCAGTGGCAGCAACCCAGTGTCTTCACATCACTTATAAAACAAGTACCGTAACCTGTGGTATGACTTAGAAGAATACAAACATCAGAAACTTGATTTTGAGCCTGGAACATAGTAGCGATGACAGTAACCGTAAACACCTTCTTCAATATGCTAGTCTCAAGAGTCAAGCCGGCAAAGACAACTTCTCCACTTGAGGATGACACTGCAGACCCGGAGTCAAGAGCTCTAGGATGCCAATTCTCAGCACTCAGGTTATCAAGCGAAATAGAGGAAATGCATACACCAGAGGAAAACATCACAGTATGACCATCACGTCCATCATAAGAGCTAGATGGTCAGAGGCTCTGACATAGAACTGAGGCTATTAGGTCTGCCATCGGAGAACCCCACTACCAAACTATTAAGTTCAATATGCTCTGGTTGAGTTCTCAATTGGCAGGATCCAAGAGTTTCAAATTATTATTATTATTATTTTTTTTTTTTGCACTGAACAGAGGAAAGTTTGAGCAAACTGACTTTGGCCTGTGTGGCCAGCCCAATGCAAAGAAATTGGATCTATATGACCGAAAGTATGTGGACACATGACCATCACATCTATAAAGAGCTTGTTGGACATCCCATTCTAAAACCATGGACATTAATATGAATTTGCACCCCCCTCCCCGCCCTTTGTGGATATAACAGCCTCCACCCTTCTGGAAACGATTTACACAAGATTTTGGAGTGTGTCTATGGGATTTTATGCCCATTCAGCAAAAAGAGCATTTGTGAGGTCAGGCACTGAAGTTGGATGAAAAGGCCTGGTTCACATTCGGGGGTTCCAATTCATCCCAAAGGTATTCAGTAGGGTTAAGGTCAGGGCTCTGTGCAGGCCACTTGAGTTCCTCCACAACAAACTCGTTAAGCCTTGTCTTTATGGACAGGGTCACAGTCATGCTGGAACAGGAAAGGGCCTTCCCCAAACTGTTGCCACAAAGTAGGAAGCATTCAATTGTCTAAAATGCATTTGTATGCTGTAGCATTACCATTAACCTTCACTAGAACCAAGGGGACTAGCCCAAACCCTGAAAAACAGCCCCAGACTATTATCCCTCCTCCACCAAACTTTACAGTAGGCACTGTGCATTCTGGTAGGTAGCGTTCTAGCATCCACAAAACCCAGATTCATCCGTTAGACTGTCAGATGGCGAAGCGTGATTCATTGCTCCAGAGAACACATTTCCACTGCTCCAGAGTCCAGTGGGTGTACGTTACACCACTCCAGCAGATGCTTGGCATTGTGCATAGTGATCTTAGACTTGTGTGCAGCTGCTTGGCCATGGAAAACCATTTCCTAAAACTCCTGACGCACACTGCTTGTGCTGATGTTGCTTCCAGAGGCAGTTTGGAAGTCTGTAGGGACTGATACTACAGAGGACAGGCGATTTTTACATGCTATGCGATTCAGCGGCCCCGCTGAGTATGCATGTTCTACCGCTTCATGACAAAGTGGTTACACCTAGACTCTTCCACTTCACAGTAATAGAGCTTACAGTGGACTGAGGCAGATTTAGCAGGGCTGAAATTTCTCAAACTGACTTGTGGCTAAGGTGGCATCCTATGGACACTGCCACTTTTAAAGACACCGCGCTGTCTACAGTGATGGCATGCCTATATGCTTGATTTTATACACCTGATAGCAATGGGTACGGCTGAAACACCTAAACTTGATAATTGGGAGGGGTGTCCACGTACTTTTGGTCACACAGTATTTTATCACATTTAACACAACATAACAAACACTATGCTAAATACACCCTTCTGAACTAGGCTTTACACAAGTTTATTATATCTAAATTCCATAACTGCTCAATATTCATAAATATGCAGCTAAAAATGGATAGCTGCAATGTTATTTATTAGTACCTGGTCCTCACTTTTTTTTCTCAGTATGGCCCTTCAAGTAAAAAGGTTTGACAACCCCGTCATGAAAAAAAAAAAAAACTAAACGAAACAAAACAAAAACACACACACACAAAACAATATTCTCAATGTGTAATCTCCTTTAGTTTACATGAATTAAGGGCCCCTTGTTAAAAAAAAAACAAAAAAACAACAAAAAATTAAAAGTAAAAGCTTATTTGAAAACAAATGACAAATATATTATATTATATATACTTATGCCACATAACATACACATATAGAGTTAAAGCAGCACTCACAGGGCTTCTTAAATATGAGAAAAAAAATTTTTATTGGTCAATGTTTCGGCCACATAATTTGGCCTCTCTCTTGAGAAAGGCCAAATTATGTGGCTGAAACGCTGAACAATAAAAAAAATTTTTCTCATATTTAAGAAGCCCTGTGAGTGCTGCTTTAACTCTATATGTGTGTGTATATAATTTAACATAACGTTTTTCCCTTTAAACCATAACTTTCATAAAAGATCACAAGTACGAGTAGTAACATCACTGGAAAAAATACAGAAAAGCAAGATCCTCTAGCTTGATCTGGTTTGTGCATGTTTGTTGCATTGTTTTGTTTGTAAATTCTCCTTTTGTAAAGTGCAAAGGCATACGCTAGTGATTTATAAATAAAATGATGATTAAGATAATAATCAAAAGGGTATTTCTGTGTACTTACCGATAAATCCTTTTCTCTTAATCTACGTGGAACACAGGAACCATTAAGTAAAGTATTATCACGGTGCCCGTGATTGCTCTTCTGTTGTGTCTATCACCAGTAGGGGGCTCCCCATTGGCTGGCTATCTTCAGCCCACCCTGTATTGCCTATTTAAACCTAGTCTGGGCACCCTTTGGTTGCCCTTTTGTGTTGTCTCTATGCTGTTTGAGTCTACACCTTGTTCCTGAGTATCCTGGGCCCCTGCTGTGTTCCTGCGACCTGTGTTCAACTTGTTCCAGTGTTTCCAGTCGTATTGTTCCTGCCTCCGTCTGATCCGGTTGAGCCACCTCTTCCTGCTGCCAATCGCCGCCGCTGTTCCTGATTACGGTTGACCGTCTGCCTGCTGGTTCCTGCTTCCATCTGCTGGTTCCTGTCCTGATTGCCTCCAGTTAGCTGACGTTCCCGAGTCGCCTCAGTGACATTTCTATCTTGCCGGTTTACAGTACGCGGGTACTGGTTGCTTGACAGCTACCCAGCTGTCTCAGTATGTTAGCGTTCCACATACAGGGTACTGGTTCACTCCTCTAGCCATCCGGCTGTCTCAGCATCATAGCGTTCCACGTACAGGGTACTGGTTCGCTCCTCTAGCCACCCGGCTGTCTCAGCATTATAGCGTTCCACGTACAGGGTACTGGTTCGCTCCTCTAGCCACCCGGCTGTCTCAGTATTGTAAACGTTTCACGTACAGGGTACTGGTTCGCTCCTCTAGCCACCCGGCTGTCTCAGTATTGTAACGGTTCCACGTACAGGGTACTGGTTCGCTCCTCTAGCCACCCGGCTGTCTCAGTATTGTAAGCGTTCCACGGACAGGGTACTGGTTCGCTCCTCTAGCCACCCGGCTGCACTGCAGGACTGATAGCGTTCCACGTACTGGGTACTGGTTCGCTCCATAAGCCTTCCGGCTATGTAGTAGATTGTCTGCATTCCACGTACTGGGTACTGGTTCGCTCCATGGCATTCCATCTGTGAGGGCCTGGTTTTCTCCTCATCCATCCGCTATCCCTGCTGCTGACGGCCTATTTACTGACTTAGCCTCTTGTCTATTAGTGACTGTTGCTCCACCTTCCAGTCACTGAGGCTTGTGGTTACCATTATCTCCTGTCAATTGGCTGCCTTGCCCGGTATATGGTAAGGCCGGTAGAACCTGTCCTGTTTCCCTGGGTTGCCTTACCCGGTATTGGCAAGGCCGGTAGAGCCAGTCTTAGTCTCCTGTCCAGCGGCTGCCTTGCCCGGTATTTTGGCAAGGCCCGTAGAGCCTCAACTCACGAGTTCCAATTCCTTGGCTGCCTTGCCCGGTATATTGGCAGGGCCAGTAGAGCCAACACTGCTATTGTTTGCATTGTATTTCTGTCTAATAAAGATATATATGTTTATGATACCCTAAGGGGTTACATTAACTTTTCAATAAAGTTGCGTTTTTACCTAATTCTGCATCTGAGAGTCTTAACAAACCATGACAAGTATCCTCCCACAGGAGGGCAATGCACTTGCCTTAAAAGGCTCTCAGAGATGGACAGTTCCTCCTACGTCTCTTTACCTCCCCACCCCACGAGACATTCACAGTTTTAACACATAGTAAAGATCAAAAAAACAAACAGGGCAGGAAGATGGTCACATGAACCACAGGACCAAAAGGAACCCCCTCCCCCCCAGCCCAGAACTCTGTTTTACTTACATCCCCTGATGAAGCCATAGTTGCTCACAATGAAACGCATTGGGCCATAAGCAAGGGCATCATTTAGTACTGGAATATAGAATTTCACTAACAGATTAAAATTAACTTGATAAAAATAATTTAGATTGAGGAACACTACCGCTGCATGCTTTCCTTGTAAAAGCTATCCCTTCTCTACTAATATAGGGACATTCTGGTTTAAATATAGTGCTCATTACATAAAATGTGCTCTAGGGTTACCACACTGGTCTATCTTCCTCCAAGAAATATATGATTAACTTAGACCAGGAAATAGTAGATAAATAAATCAAGAAAGTCAATGATCATATTACTGCTTTGAGAGAAACAAAAAAAAAACAAAAAAAAAACTAGCCACCTCGCTGGCTGCTCCGGCGGCACCCACTCACATTGCCCCCCCCCCCAGTCTTGTACCTGATGGAGCTCCTTCGTCGCCTCTTTAGGAATGCAGAGCGCTGGGAAATGACATCATCTCCCAGCACTCTGCATTCCTGAATAGGAGACCGAACAGGAGCTCCATCAGGTGCAAGACTGTGCCAAAGGAGGCACATACAGATCTCCTACCAGGGAGGTAGGAAACTGACAATGGGGGGAGGCAATGTGAGGGCAATGTGGAGCTAATGGGGGGCAAGGTGGAGCCGATGGAGGGCAATGTGGAGATGGTGGGGCAAGTTGGAGCTGATGGGGTGGAGAGCAATGTGGAGCTGATGGGGGGCATTGTGAGGGCAATATGGAGCTGATGGGGAGGCAACGTGGAGATTACGAGCATCGTGGAGGTGTCCAGTGCAGATGGCCCGCGGGGGGGGGCTTCAAATTTCTGTGCCTACAGGCTCCTGAGATGTAAATCCAGCCCTGCCAGTAACTGCATTCCGTATAAAATGTGAAACATGATACATGGTACAGAGCCAAAGTAACTAACTCGGGACCGTATTTCAATCCACAGCAATTAGTCACTGTGCTAGGGGTGGAAACACTGTAGCGGTTAGGTATTCTTGCTATGTACTAACCTTATTTCCATAAGAGAAAGCAGATACAATTAAAGGGATAGTAATACTTCGTTTTAACTTTATTTTATTTTGTAGGCATTAAAAAAACATGAAGAATGATATAAGTCTTATCTATCAAACTTTTATGGTTTAAGAGATATTCACAAGCAAAGTTTCCCCCTCCCGCCCCTTTTACCTACTGTAAACAATCTCTTCTCAGATGTGAATCAGGTTGTAAGACCAGACAGATAACAGCAGGGGACAATCTTCTCTGTATGAAGAGAATGAAAGCCCTTCCCCCCTTGACAAGCTTTTCAGCTTTTTCCCTTATCTTAATTGAAGATTGTCCCTCTCTGCAGTCTACCTGGGCACCTCCCTTCTGATGTGGCTGAACAGGGGGGGGGATACTTTGTTTGTGAATATCTCTTAAACCATAAAGGTTTGAGAGATGTTTTTTTAATGCCTACAAAATAAAATAAAGATAAAACGAAGTATTACTATCCCTTTAAATGTGCCTCTGTGATCCAATTCCAGCACTACCCCAAAATATAGGTTTTTAATTTTGAGCAAAGTGAGGATATAGTCAATGTGTTTGTGAAGCCAACAAGTGACAACCAAAAGTATGCTATCAGTAAATATTTGTAGCATTAAACACTACAAAAGGAATATCTTTATTCCCTTTTAGAGAATATGATTAAAAGTTATGTATTAAAAGTGACACAGACTATGGAGAATAAAGGGCTATCTTGTGACTGAACGGGTCTAATTTTCATGCTGAGCAGTGCTGGTTCAAATGCCACACAGCACTGAAATCTCAAGTATTTTATCCTCACTTTGAATTTCTTTATTTCAGGAAGGAATTCCTGTGTTCCACATTGACTAAAACTAAGATGCACTAAGGTGTGATAAAGTGGAGATGACTTCTCCATTGATTTCACGTCTCCAGTTCTAAAGTTATTCTGTGAAGCTTATGCAGCAAGATTGTTCATGCATGTAAGCTGGAGTGCTCTCACTGGCCATAGACCACTCAAGCTTACAGGCAGAAAGCCTCCATCATTGCAGGAGGCTGGATAGAGGGAGGGGAGCAGTGGAAGAGTGACAGACTGAGGTACAGAGCTGGTAACCGCAGTCTGCCCAGAAGTAGGGTGCATGGCAATATTTAATGGATTAAATTTGGCAAAATAGCGATGTTATTAAAAAATGAAAAACCTTATCCCAGCTAGTCACTACATAAATGAAATATTTACCAACCTGTGTAGGGGTGAGATATCTCCTTTAAGTCCAGGGAAGCTAAAAGTTCTTCTGGACACATAGCAATGATGACTGAAGACTCCACCTTGAACCAGAGACTATGAACAAAATGATTGAGATGCTTTAAATCCAAGAAAGGACTATAGCTGCAATTCTTTTTTGCCACTATGATAAGGTTGGAATACAATCCCATGAGTCTCTTGTGGACAAAAATGGTACCCAAGACCAGCATGTTCATCAGAAAAGAAACAGTCTACGCAAAACAGCCCCAACACCAGATTAGGGATTTTGGACATGAAAGGAAGAGGATGAACGCATTTGAAATTATGCAATAACCTTCTGAATGCACCTGTAATATGCACTGGTCCACCATACTGAGGAAGGCCACATATAGTGAAAGACCTAGGTGACGGCCAATTGCATGGGGGACCTGACCCTTGCAAGCCATGCAGAGGCAGATTTGTCAGCTAGGGGTTTTGGCTACACTTCTTTCCTACCCAAGATTGTTTGGGTTTCAGGGAAGGGCACGCCTGGGACGATGAAAGAGCAGACACCTTGAAAGCATACTCATTCTGGAGGGAGTAAGGAGCCACACATATTCTGTGGAAAGAAGGAACACATGGGATAATGTGAGCAAGCAGAGAACTCATGCCCCCAGTGGCATAGCTAACAGCCTTCTTCAATTTTGTCACAAAACAAATGCTTGGCCACAAATGGGAGAGAGACCAGCTTCTAGGACGACTGATCTGTTCACTAATGTTTTTTTATAGGATGCATAGCTTGTGAATGTGGACGTCACAGGTGTTACCTTGCTGCAGCCGAAGCAGAATTAAAGTTGCTGGCCACAAAGCCAGGATATCTGACCCCAGTTGAGCTGGGGTCAGGACCAGGATAGAAACACCCTCGTACCATGAATACCGCAAAATATTTGTTCCCCCGGTAACACTAAAAGAGCAAGAAATTCTGATGGAGTTGAGGAGCTAGCAAAAGAATGAGATAGATTCAAACTGGCAATCATGCGATGAGCAAGACGGGCGTACAGGGACCAGGAACAATATTTGCAGATAAAAACCAGGCATACAGATTAATTTGGCAAATACTCTCTACTGTTGATCAGGTGAAGGAAGGACAGAGGATGTCGAGAGCAAGCCGAGGTCAGGACTGAAAACAGACTGATATCAAGAGCAAGCCAGGTGCAGGACTGGAGACAGATGGACGGTTGAAAACAGACACAGGTCAAGTAAGGATCAAATCACCATAGCAGGTAAGAAACAAACAGAATCAATAAACCGGGTGCTGGAAGATGGACACTGATGCCAGAAATAGGAACAATGGGATCTAGACAGATAAGTCAATGTTGAAGAAGAGAGAAATCGGAAGGGATCAAAAAAGGAATCATGACACTCACCATATGTTTAGCCAAAGTGTATGTTACTCAGCCACAGAGCACCAAGGTAGTCCCAGTTAGCCTGGAAGAATCAAATACTGCTTCAGCAAGTTATACATTAGCCTCAAGTGTCTTAAAAACCTGCAAGAACAATGTCCTCTTTACATGTGTCCACATGGACTGCTCCTAACAGCTGCTCTCCTCAAAGAGCCATGAGCATAGTAATCCAGACGGTAGCCAACACTGGGTGTACAGCAGCTCCAGAGGCTACAAAATTTCCCTTATAGGGTTAGTAATGCCCAAAGATAATTTCTACAATAAAACAAAGTTATGCACAGCAAATCCCATCTCTCAAACCTTTATGGTTTGAGAGATATTCGCTGCTAAAGTTCCCACTCTCCTGATGTCAGCTGTAAAGCCAACTCGAGGCGGCTCTTAAGCACAGCCAAAATAGCGATCTTTAAAAAAGAACTACTTCATTGGAACGATCTACAAAGTGTGCTTGCAAACAAAGCACACTTTGTAGACCATTCCAGTGAAGTAATTCCTTTTTACAGATAATTATTTTGGCTCTGCTAAAGAGTCGCCGGCTGGTCCCTGACATCAGGAGAAGGGGAGGGACGGGAGAACTTAAGCACCGAATATCTCTCAAACCATAAAGGTTTGAGAGATGGGATTTGCTGCACATAATTTCTTTTTTTTTTTTTAAATCTACAATAAAACAAAGTTATCTTTAACATTACTAACCCTTTAACCCCTTAAGGACCCATGATGGTCCAGGACCATAATGGCTTGTTTTCCCTTAAGGACCCATGACGGTCCTGGACTGTCATGGAATTCCGGGCTCCCCGAACAGCTGCACGCCATTCGGGGAGTCCGGAATTGGATTCTTGAAAAAACGGTCTGTGGTCCTTCAGTGACGGCCGTGTGTGTGCGGGTTAAGAAGGGAATCTAGGCATTTATCAGTCTGGCTCTTAAGTGCCACTGCATCTGAAAGTGGCAATGCTATAAGCTTAGAAAAGACAAGAAACTGGAGGAAAAGGGAAGGAGGTGGGGGTGAATCCACTGCTGTAACAGCAGGAGAGAAGGTATAAGAGAGAAAGACACTTGAGAATAAATAGCTTATCATGCGATCGCTATTACTCCAAAGAATAATGGGAATGGAAAAGTGTAGCATCCTTCTTGCACCTCTTAAAAGATATCTGGGGATGAAGAACTCAAGTCCAAGGTTTCAGATACCTTAAGGGTCTCCAAACCTGCTCTTATAAGAACCTCTACAGGTGACCCAGGGTTTCCCTCAAATTAATTCCCAGGAGTAAAAGTGGAATCAAAATCATCCTTATCGGTTTCCCCTTCCTCACCAGAAAAGTCCCCTCTTTTCCAGGGGAACCTTCCCCATGAACACACAAAATGCCATTCTTCACCACAAGAATACCCTTTTCCAGGGGAATGCCTCTCACACAAAATTAATACAATAGTGTACCAGTCACTTGGAAAACCAGTCTGCCATGAGGAGTAAATTGTTAATGAGAAACCCCCTGAAGCCCTGGTGGTCTGACAGGCCCATGCCTCTCGTGCCAAGATACAGCCAGGGGACCACAAAAGAAAGACTAGAGAACAGAAAATAAGGAAGAAAAGGAGAAATTTACTCAGCAATATTTATTTTTTGCCTGTTTCTTTCCATGGTAAGAAATTATGGCTTTTTACTCCACTTCGGAACTGATAGGAGCAGTCTAATCTATAAAATGTTTCTATCCCTCACCTACTGCAGTTATACTTTCACCCAAGCTGTAACAGAGCACAGGGCTAGCAGTACAAGGAAATGAATTATTAGACTTCTATCCGTAGGGTGAGCCATGGAAGGACACAGAGGAATAAAAAAATATTGGTGTGTAAATTTCACATTTTCTTCTGCTATCCACAGCAATAAATTATGGGACTTCCAAAGCTGTACCATACAGGGAGGGAATCACAGATCTGTAGCCATCGCTCTATTATTATTATTACTAATAAATACCTACATTAGGCAAAAATCCTACCACTATTCTGGAACTGCCTGCAGTATCTTTCTTCCAAGCTTTCCTTCTGCTGTCGCAAGTACATCCATTATATAAGGTTTTATAAACGTAGTAAGTGATGTCCATGTGGGTGCTTTACAAACCCCCTCTGGAGTAGGCAACCGTTTTAAGAGGACCAGCTGTGTATACAATGAATTACTTTGCCATGCATAGAACGCTACTCTGGTCATTAAAAGGCTTGTATCTCACTTACAGAAGTTATTGCTATCAAGCAGACCACCTTGAGGGTAAGGTTCTTCAATGAAAAAGAGTGAATAAGCTTAAATTCATCATGGACCGAAAATTGATGGAAAACTAATTTTAGGTCCCAAGACAGCACAGTTTCCCCTAATAGTTGGTCTGACTTTAACCCTTTTAATGTGAGAGTGGTGCAAAACACATTGCTCTGCAATGCCTTGTGTATCTTCTAGCGCTCAATGGGTTAAATATAGACTTCTTGTATCGTTTGCTAAACTATTTTCCACAAATGGAGTAGCAAGAATTGCTGATACGGCCAATAGCTGCCCTTCAATGGAAGATTGAGCACTTTCTGGAATCCTTCCTGGAGGAAGTCTAGAATAAATCCGATGGAAATATTTTCACTAGGTTAATTCCTCTTACTGCACTATTGCTGAAAATGGACCATACAACGTAATAAAGTTTACAGGACAGGAGGGGAACAGGACTCATGGGAAAAAGGCTTCCCTCAAAATGGTCTGAACAGTGTGGCGACTACATCGCTGCACCATTTGCCGCCCCAGTGGCAGAGAGGCCCCTGTGTGTGTCTCCCCCTCTTCATGTTAGTCTAAAGAGATAAATCAGCCGCACCCAGTGCTGCAGGAGACTGAACATATTCAATAGATACCCCATTCAATACAAGTACAGAAAAAAATTTTAAATATAAAAACACAAGATAAAAGTAAGATACCAACTCAGCCGATGTGTGTGTGTGTGTGTGTGTGTGTGTGTGGGGGGGGGGGGGGGGGGGGGGGCAACAGGGGCTGTAAGAATGAGAAACTAGAGGGCCAGCTAGCCTCAGACCCCAGAATGTGAGTGCTAGACAGACAGAGGGGCATTACTCCTAGGATTGGTGCACTTGGAGAAACTGGAATACTCTTCAGTCTTCCAGCACGGAGGTAAGAGAGGAGAATGGCTAAGTGAACGTGAAAAAGCCATCCTCTAGTAGAACCAGGTCCATTCCTATCAAGGAGGCACAAGGATAAGAGCTCAACTAATGTGGGATTGAACAGCCCCATATACATTTATGAAAATAAGAAAAGCTAGCCAAGAGAATCTTTCCTCGGATATCTTCTTTAAGGTCACTTAAAACAGACCATGTTTGTTGGGGGTAAAGTGAGGTAGGGATGGAGTCTCCACCTCAAGAGAGCTCTTTGTATGTAAGTGCCCTGTCCTTCTGTGGAAGAATACTTTACCCCATGGTTTATGTGTTCCAAAATGAATGGAAAAAAAAACAAACAAAAAAACCCAACACCATATTTAGAAGACTAGAAGTACATGTTTAAAATAAATAAGTGTGATAATGCACTCTCCTAACAAAAATCACACATCCATCCATCTAAAATCCTTGTTATTCCTGTATTTAATGTTGTCCACCTTATTATTATTATTATTCATTACGTTTTTCCACTTTAATCATAGGGATGCATTAATGGAACTAACGAGTGCATAGTCTGCCCTTGACGGGGTTGTGATACTCGAAGGGATCCGATTTTGGGGAGGAGACATCCTGAATATATAGAGGATTGGATCATATTTAGGATACATTGAAAAAAGGATCCACTGTATGTATATATGTATTATATATATATATATATATATATATATATATATATATATATATTATATACATATACAAAAAAGAGAAAGGCTCATTACATAATTTATGTCTCCTAAGGAGACGCACACACCCAGGGGCTGCAGTAAGGAGGGGTTACTGCTCCCATTGGGTGATCGGTGCGTGATTTTCATAGGTTAGCCTGTAAAAATCATGCAGGGAGTTGGCCTGCCCCCCACTATCCAAGTGACTGACAAAACAAAATGGCCGCCACTCGCTCCTACACCACACACACACACGCTCTCTCTCTGCCACTGGCTCCTACACCACACACACACTCTCTCTCTCTCTGCCACTGGCTCCTACACCACACACACACTCTCTCTCTCTCTGCCACTTGCTCCTACACCACACACACACTCTCTCTCTCTCTGCCACTTGCTCCTACACCACACACACACTATCCAACTCAGAAAAAAAATGCTGCCACTCCGTCCTATAAGACACACACACTGTTCGGGACAAACTGTGAATTGCCTCCCCAAACTGTGCTGTCCGCACAGCACACATCCAGCACTCGATCCAGACGCTCACCCTGCTCTCACCTCCAAGCCTTGTAGTTGAGGAAGAGGGGGATAGATCATCACACCCACAAAGTACACAGCCGACACATCCCACAACCATTCACTACTGTTGATCCAGTGGAATGTGGGAAAGCTGAGTTTAACCCTTTGAATGCTACAGAGGTACGCAAAGCATTGCTTTCCAATGCATTGTCTACTTGTCTGGCACTCAAAGGGTTAATATGCCACTAGGTCCGCATTTAGTCTCAACACATAACTTTCAGCTCCACTTGCAGTCACTGGATCAACCCATACTATTACTACAGTACAACACTGCCAAAAATAAACAGTACATGTAATATCTTTTTATTTTAACCCTTGGAGTGTCATGACTGTGCGACTTCACTATGCTTTGGCGGCCGGGACCGTCTGACGGAGGACCTGCTTTTCATATGTGCTCTGTTTATCTGCTCCGCCCGCAGCATGTTCAACAGTACACCACCAGAAACAGGTACACAACTGCACCACCGAAAAAGGCCTTCTTTTGTAGCACTTTGCCTATTTTTACCCTGTGCCCCTTGTATGCGCACATGGGTTCAATATAGCACAGCGTGTGAAAGGCAACAACGCTGCCTAGCAGGGAGCGAGTGAGGAAGTATGTCGGTGACTGCACTGGGCCATCATTTTGCATGGAAAACTGGACTGGATACACAAGGTTATCAACAACAACAACGTGAACATTGCCTTTATATGTTTTGTCTGTCATGGCACACAACAGTAAAAGCCTTGTTGTTCGCGACATGAAAACACTGAAAATCGCCATTTTCATCACGCCCACTGAACACGTCTAAGGATTGTGGGACTTGTCCTGCATGTAAACCATTACATCTTCTGTCAACTACACTGTCCTTTGCTTCTGTCCACTTTACGTTTCGCTCCTGTATGCAGTGACACTTCTAATTCCCACAGCCCCCGCACATACCTGCAAATAGGTAACAGAGTGTGTGTACACATCCCTCCTCCTGTGTGTCTGTTGTCTGTCTCTTCTGCCTCCATTACTTATGCTTTCAGTCCACTGTTCCGGTGCCTCTAAGTCTTGGCTTGTTGGCAGCAGCTCCGTGACACACAACAGAGCCAGTGGAGGCAGCAACAGAGGGTGAGCAGACACCTCACAATTATTCCTTACTACTGTCCACCAATGTCATCTATTCACTGCAACCGTTTCCACACTTAACCCTTTCTGTGCTAGAGGGGTGGCAATGCATATTCCTTACTCATCTGCCACTCAAACGGTTAATAGCAGTCTTCAAAAAGCCTGTGTCTATTTCTCTTTCTTTCTGTTTCCCTGTAGCTCTGTATATGTTGCTCTACCCCTGTATAATAGGTGTACTTTAGTGTCTATTTATGTGTTTATACAATTCTGTGTGTTTAGGTGTGTGTGTGTATATATTTATTGATGCCTCTTTGCCACTAGAAGGGTTAAACCTTTGAGTGCCACAGGACTACCCCACATATTGCTCTTCCCCGTCTCTTTTTTAAACCTTTGAGTGCCAGATGTGTATGGAATGCATTGCTTTGCTATGCATTCCATACCCCTCTGGCACTCAAATGGTTAAACTATTCAGTGCCACTGAGGTATCTTATAAATTGTATACATCTTTTCAAAACAGCACATCTCCCAAGTGTCCCTCCTCACAGCTGTTTTCCCTGCTGGCGAGCTGTGCCAGAGTGGGATGGCATTGCCCTTTTTTTTTTTATTTATTTTTTTTGTTTTTACCAGTGCTTACCCTTTGAGAGGGCAGAGGAGTACCCAAGTGTATATACAATGTATATTAATGTACACATACCCTCCTATGTGTACAGTGTGCATTAATATATATATACATACATACATACACTCTTTTGTATACAGTATATTCATTCATAAATACACTTGTGTGTGACAGCCTCACATTCACCCTTTCAGTACGAGAGGGTTACACAATGCATTCCTTAGGCCTCTGAAACTCAAGGCTTAAGCATTGCTTCAAAAACAGACGGGCAACGCCGTCCCACTCTGCTAGTATATATATATATATATATATATATATATATATATTATATATATATATATATATATATATATATATAAAACTCCGGTGAGCATTATGTATCCTGTGATGTCGGATTCAGGTAGGCAATCATTTGTTATGGAAATTACATGAAAATGAGTTATGTACCGATGTGCTATGTATAAAATTCCAAGTATGTTTTTAATATTGTTTGATTCTGAATACATATTGTATGCAAGGATTAACAACATTGACTTGCTCCAGGTTTGAATTTCTGTGGCCCACCACAACTTGAAAGTGACTTGGTCATCATGTGATTTGTACAGGATTGTGTTACTTTGTTTTTTTGCAACGATGATGGAGTTAAGGGTTAAGTGTGGTGGCTCTGATTCCTCACCTATGGAGCAACTTCGATCTATGGCCGATTTAAATTGTTGCAGTGAATTTGATTGGTTGCATTGTTAAGGTAGCAACTAGATGTATTAGATGACTTTGTAAAGAAAATTAGACCTATGATAAGTGAACAAATCATGAAAAGCATAAGGCAGTTTTGTGCTACGAATGTTATCCATTTGCAAGTCTACATGCCTGGGCAATATAGTGCTGTTTTTATTTTTGCAAGAATTAAAGCTTTTATACAATGATTCTCGACTGAGTTGGCTATTTGGATTTGATGGGTCCGTGTAGCACTCCCTTCCTGTGTCGTCTATTCTTGAATACCTGCCAGCCACTCCCAAGGGTGGCAGTAGGGTCAAAGTTAAAGGGCAGTGATTTTGACAGGAGTGGGAGGAGAGCTCAGTATCAATGCAGAGTTTCCTAGGGGCATAGATAGCACTCCCACTCTTTTTCACCCCCTCCTACCCACCCTTTCGCATCTTGCTGTCCTCTTAAAGAGGAACTTTCACCTAAACTAAAAACTTAGCCATTTGCTTTAATCCTTCACACAACATTAGCGCTGTGTTTGTTTTAACTACTCACCCACTAGTGGAGATATTTACCCTTCAAAATCGGGCACTTCCACGTTCTATGGGACCCTGTACCATCCCAGCTGCCCCAGGGAGCACGTTCACGCTCCCCTTCGTAGCTGTATTTCTGTGGGCTAACGTTACAGCAAACTCCATTTACCATGCTACTGAGGTTGCAGTGTCATTCACTATTATGTACACACACACACACACACACACACACACACACACACACACTAATGGGTGGATGAGGAGTACAACATGACCAAAGCATCTGTTTGGTTTTTACCATTTTTTTTCCTCCTGCCATTGTGTAACTTACTGTGGATGCAGATCTGTGTACTACTACATAGACTTTCAGACTACACTAGCCACAGGTGCTAACATATAGCAGAGAGAGACAAACAGATGCTCCAGTCTTCTCCATGTGCTTTTTGCTCTGCTATAGTCACCAGGAGATATGCTAAAAAGGTATATTATATATAGATTTGACCTGGGAAGCAACCCATACACAACCTCTCCCACCCCAGGAGATAATCTGCAACTTTCTAGTCCATTTATTTTTTCCTTCTTTCTTTAACAATAATGTGGACCTTTCAGACCAGAAAATACAGTACATTTGTATTTAAAGATGCAAATCAGCACCACACTTTTTGGATTGTAAACTCTGGAATTAAAACTGTAATTAATGTAAATCTAAAAATGGTTGTGAGATTTACAGTTTATTTAACCATAGCCACATTTAGGATCTTTCCTTTAAAATGGAATTTTACAGTGTTAAGTATAAAAGTTGTTTTGGCCACACGTAGAAAGAAATGGAGTCACTCTGTGGAAAATACAACAGCACCATGCTGTTTGGGAGCTTGAACTTACCCTCAGGCCCCCACAATGGTGTATACTTTCAGGTTCTTCTCAATAAAATACAAGTGAATGTCATTTACTCGGCCAGATCCTTCAGAATGACTGAACCACTAATTGATGCACCTCTGTTCATGTGAGGAGATCTGAAAACCTGCACTGCTGGGGTGGGGGCCTGAGGATGGGTTTAAAGTACCCCTGAGATAGGGGACATGATATCCCATTTATTTAAATGGCGTTTGCCATATCTTGAATGAAGGTGGAGTCTCAAACATTGATTTGCAATGTAATGGAGAGCTCTAAAATTTGAGGGGTTAAAAGCCTCATTTAAATAACTGGAACCTCTGGAATGTATTACCCCATAACTACTCCACTTTTTCTTTGTGTATGGTTGTTTTGAAGCCAAACTATTGATGTCAACCTCTTAAGAGCTATTGCTGTGTGCAAGGCATTGATTTGCAGTATATGCTGCACAGTCCCCTGTAACGTTAAGGCTTAATAGTGACATTTCAAGACCATTTCATTTTTAACACAGGGCACCAAGGGCCTTATGTTCAAACGAAACATGGAATAATTCAGGACAAACAAAAAAATCTTCCCACTGATTTAAATAGGGTTATTACCCTGAATGCTAGAGTGGAAATGAGTTGGAAACATCTAAAGTATTCAAGGATGTATAAGGTGAATTCAGATCTAAAAGAACTATTGGGAATTTGTATCTGTCTTCTTAAATGCAGTTGCTTTGTCCTTTGAACTACTCCAGTTTGTAATGAACACAAGGCCCTAAGAGTAGTTACACAGAGAACGTTTAGCCATTAGAATAAGTGTTGTAGGCAGGTGAATGTACATATTGCACTCTGTAGACATATACTGCAGGGTGGTAGAACATCACAAGCAGAATTAAAACATGCACAATATCAAAATTAACCCATTAAGGACCAGCAGGTAAGTATTAACTGTTTCTCTTTGATGAGACCATGCATGCTTTATTATTTCGGTAATTATTTAGATGCCCCAACCAAAATAATCTGGCAATTAATTCTGTCAATGCGCAGCAGATGGATGTTAGGATAGTCCTAATCAGAGGCAGTACTCATCTGATTTATCCAAACTCAGGTAATTAGTAATCACGATTTCTCTTCAGGTCAGTTACTAGCCTAGTCAAATTATACTAGTATATGACAAGAGAACAGAATTCAAACAAAAACAGAACATTGTACAAGGAGAAAAATAAAAAAAAAAACACGTAACATCTACACGTAAAGAAAAAAAAAAAAAAAAAAATCACTTTTCTCTTGGCATCCTTTATATCAAAATGGACAAATCAGATCCTATTATAGGGTGGGCTCTGCTGTGCCTTGGCCCCACCCAATGTGATGGAGATGTAGGGTACGCAACTTTATGGCTCAGCTGAAATACCAAGACTATCCTGACACTTCTAAATATTACATTCTGCATTACTCTGTAGAAGACACCGCGAGGCAATAATGAAACAAAATATCAACCATTATAAAAGATTAGTATATGAAGAAAAGACAGTGTCTAGTTTATAACTGATGTGAGGAGATATTGGAAGCCAAATTGCTGGAACTGCTAAAATTGTGATGAGAAAGTGCAATCTTGAGAACCCTGGGATTCATTCTTTTCCATCTGTGAATATATGCTTCTTAGTCGAAGAAATCTGTTACGTAATGCATGAAATTACTACATGTCAATTAGTTTGCTAGCTCTACTCCTAATGTAAGTTATTTCAAGGATGAGGAATTATGCAGGTCCTGGTAGCGATGTCTTGAGATGTGGAAAATGCCATCATTGCCCCCATTACCTACAATCTTAAACCTAATGGACTTGTTAGGTTTTCTAAAAGGTTGCAGCAACTAATTCTATATTTGTTTCCAGAAGGCACCTTTTCACTGCCAGAAACACATGCTATACTCTATAAACCCACTCTGATAGTCACTGTGCTAATTTAACTGTTACAGTACTAGCCAAACATGACCAATATTTTGGGAGATTACAGAGTCTTAATGTTACCTTCATTCATGTCAGGTAGTTGTCCGTTTGAATGCATTGTACCAGCTGTTTTCAGGGACCTGCTGATAAGCTGAGATGTCTGACATACTGCACGAAATCTGGAGGCAGACATTAAATAAAAATATTACATGATGGAAGATCACATACCTCGCTGAAAACATCACCGCAAGGAATTATACATGAGGTTTCTGAAACCAGGATAAAAGAAGGGTGTAGGTCATCTATGGTTGTCTCACACTGGTAGCTTATGAAAGATGCATATTACAGGTTTTCATAAAATCATTGTAGCCTGACAACAAGAGCAGGAAACATTTAGCTCTAAAGTAGCCAAGCTACAATTCCATTGCCCTCTGCAAGAGTCCAGCTGTCACTGGAATACAACTGAACATCTTCATCAGGCTAACGTTGACAGTTGTAGACAGCAAAGCTGGAGAGCCAAATGTTCCCCAGCCTTGTTTTGCGTTTGGGGATCAGGGACGTGCACAGACATTTTGGGGGGCAGGGGCTCATATGAAAAAAAGGGCACTTCGGACTGACAAAAAAAAAAAAAGAAAAAAAATTGTTAAAAGGGCATGAGGGCACTTTGGACAAAAAGGGCAGGTGCTCAAGCCCCCCTTGGTGTCTATGTGTGCATGTGCCTGTTGGGGATGATGCAAATTGTAGTTCCTAGCAGCTGAAGGTACAACAATTGACTACACTTGGCTTAGGGGTTTACATGCAGTGAAAAAGTGAAGTAATTCTGGGATTAACCAACTGCAACATAATGCCAATATATTTAACCTCTTGAATACTAGAAAGCTTTCCAGCATATGAAATGGGTTAAAAGTTTCAAGGGGTAAAAGTAATTTTAAAATCAACAAGGATTTGTGATTTTTTTCTGTTCACTACAAGCCTGCATGTTTGTCCCATAATCAACTCACGTTTTCTTTGTACAAAATGCCTTTTGAATTATCTGCTTTTATGTTCTGATACAGTGGATTCTGTGCTGTATTACTGGATTAGAGTGAAGGGACATCTTCACTTTCTTTAAAGGGATATTCACAAAAATAGCAGCTCCAATTAAGCTTCATAGTATTTGGTCCATGGAGAGTGTTATTTCACTACTGTTGTAGTTCAAGTTCTGAGGTGATCAGTGTTACATCAGTAAAAGGGGTGGGAGGGGGATAATTTATCATTCATTTACGCTTGAACTACAACTCTGACAGTACTGAAATAACACTCTCCATGGTCCAAATACTATGAAGATTAATTGGATCTGCTTTTATTGTGAAACATTACTATCCCTTTAAAGGGACATTAATGTCTTAATTATATAAAATAATACAGTAAACCATATAATAATAAATCCATTGATGCAATTCCTATCTCTCAAACCTTTATGGTTTGAGAGCTAGAGCATTCTAAAGTTCCCCTCTACCACCCCTTGTCCAGATATCAGCTGTAAGCTGACAGCAGGGGTTCCTGGTCCAATGACCGACAAGTGGATATTCAGCTGAGCCAGAATAGAGCAATTTAAAAAGAAATACTTCACTGGAACCATCTACAAAGTGTGCTTGGTTTGCAAGTATTTATTTTTAAATCGCACTATGGCACCTCTGCTGAAGAGCCTCCTCATGTTGGGCGACACAGATCTCCTGTCAGCTTTACAGCTGACATCAGGGAGGGTTGAACTTTAAAATGCTCTATCTCTCAAACCATAAAGGTTTGAGAGATAGGAATTGCATTGATGGATTTCTTATTTTGTGGTCTACAATATTACTTTTTATATATTTAAGACATTATTATCCCTTTAAACAAAAACTTTTAAGGTGTAGGATCAAGTGCCAGAGGGGTATGCAACACATTGCAGAGCAGTCAGAGGGTTAAAAGGAGAACAAACATTTAATAATAATCTGCAATTTACCTTACTATGACCTGAGAATCCCAATGACCCTTATAAATTTTGACTTTATTGTTTAAGAGATGACATTCAGGACTCAAGAGGTTATGTCTGCGGAGTCAGACATAACAAATTCTGGAGCAAACTGCAAAACAGGCAACAAATAAAAATCCCCCTTGATTTTAATGGGATTTTTAACCACCTTTGAGTACTAGAAGTCTAGAATACATTGCTAAGCAATAGGCTGGAGACCTCTGTAGCATTCAAGGGGTTAAAAGTCCCATTTTCCTCAATGTGAATTTTTTTTATCCCTTATGGTATGGTTGGTTTGCCCCAGAATTGCTTCATTCCTTAGTACATATGCCTCTCAAGTGTTAATAGATGATACTGTTGTGGATATTCTTCCACACTAAATTTCATTTAGCATGTTTTCGTTTATGAATCTGCATTAACACTTCTAGTGCCAAATGATGAGTTCAAATGCTTATTTCCCAAGTCTTTGCTACTACACCTCTACAATCACAATTACACACACATTCTGATAACAGATGAGAGTTGGTACCGTGTTAGCCGTAGAAATACAGGAGGCAAATATAGTTTTTGATACCTTTTATTGGCTAACTAAGCAGATTTAAATGCAAGCTTTCAAGGCCTTAGGTCTCTTCCTCAGGCATGTTATACAGATAAATATGAAAACATCTCTCTTAAATACAAGTACACATCACATTGTTTAGCACTAAACAATGTGATGTGTACTTGTATTTAAGAGAGATGTTTTCATATTTATCTGTATAACATGCCTGAGGAAGAGACCTAAGGTCTTGAAAGCTTGCATTTAAATCTGCTTAGCCAATAAAAGGTATCAAAAACTATATTTGCCTCCTGAATTACACACACACACACACATACTTGCAGTATTTTTAGTTCTACCCCTCCCACATTCCCACACCCAGTAACCCACAGCAACTTCAACCCACGCACAGTTTCTAACTGGCTCTGCCTCTCCTGCCCCAACATTGAAAAAGTGCAACTATCCGACCCCAAAGACCTGATAGTTATTACTAGTATGCTCCTAAAGTGCCCATATATGCTATAATAGTTACTTGGAGCTCATATTTAATAGTAACTTGCCCGGAGTTATCAGAACACGCTAAGTAAACTGTAATCACATTAAATACATAGAATAACAAGTTTAACGCTTTAAGGACCAGAGCTCTATGTGCTCTGCGTTGTACATACAGAACATAATTGTATACCTGCTTGTGATTATTATGGCACAACACATCTGCACACCTTTCTGATACTCAAATGGTTACTGATGCTTTCGCTAGTCACTTTTGGCTTAGATGCAGAGGCTCTAACTCAGAACTGTATAACCTGGCACTGTCCAGCTATCGGACTACATTACAGCAGATGGTAATAGGAACCCGATAACAGCCGAAGGGCCACGGGTTGCCGAGCCTTTCTAAAGCGCGTTTTAGTTTATCCACCTAAACAATTGCTGCAGAGCCCAGTACTACACTACAGAGTGATAAATCCTTTACCTGATTGCAAATAGCATGTTACTAAAGACCTCCACAGGAGAATGAGTACAGCGTAATCACCACTTTCTAAAAGGCAGCAGCTAGCTCCTATCCAGTAAAAGGACCCTGGTGATGTCAGCAGACCATGTGACTGGTCACATGGTAGAGAAAACTAAAGGAAACGGCAAAGAGGGATATCTGCTGCTAATGCGATGTGAGGGTTTTGAGGAAAGCATTATTATTAATTTTACAAAACATGTTCTTTGACAAGACAGCATTGAAAGTGGTTTGGAATGTACTATATCAAAAATTTTTTAAAGCAGAACACTGCAATCATTGAAGTGACTGAAAATGGAAAACATGGAGAATGAAGAAAACTTGAATCTTTAAGATAAATTAATTTTATTTCATATTTTTATAGTGTTTACCAGAAAAGTATGCACTTATGTCAAAACCTGTCTTGAAAGCCTATTTTGTCTTTAACCCTTTGCGTGCCAGAGGTGTACGCGTTCCGTACCTCCCTGGCACTCAGATGGTTAATTCATACCTCCCAACATTTCAAATTGCCAAAGAGGGACAATTGTGTTTTAGGGGGTGTGATGGGGGGGTGGCCGGTGGGCGGGGCATTAAAGAGAATTTTCAGGCTGTTTCATGATCTGTTGACAAGACCAAAGTATTTTATTTAAGCACACTAATATATAAACACATATACTGACAATAATGTGAGTTTTATTGCTGTAGAGCAATGTGATACACTTATATACACACCACACAGTCTGATCTCCTAAAAAGAGGGACATCAGGGTGGGAAAGAGGGACAGTGGGGTTTGGGTCTAAAAGAGGGACTGTCCCTCCTAAAGAGGGACACTTGGGAGGTATGTTAATTGTAGATATTAATCACTGTCCAACTATGTTTTAGAGAATGCATTGGTTATAATATGACTATATGACTTATATTTTTGTCTTTTGCCTTTCTCTCTCACAACTCACCCCCTCACTCACTGACATACCTGGGAACTCTCAGGGTTTAACCCTGAGACTCAGGGTTTTTGCCCAAATCTCAGGGTGAAGAGCCATAATCTCAGGGTGAGAGAGTTCATTGCTACCTGTTATATATTCTGCTCCAGTTAAATGCTTCTTTAGTCTCTAAATTGGTACCACTTGTACCAGAAAGGCAGAGGGAGAAGTCCTGCTTGATTTGTGTGTGTTCATGCAGTGATATCTGTAAGTTGTTGTATATTAATGGCTCTTTGGATGCTGATTGGAGCAACTCTTGATTACAGAGATCAGGGATATATCGCGGATAATCTATATTATGGGAGACTTAAGGGTTAATATTTACACAATCTCAGGGTCAGCTCATTTTGAAAGTTCCCAGGTATACTCACTGAGTATGTGTTTCACCCATCGACTCAGTGTGAGTGTGTGTGTGTCTCTCCCATCGACTCAGTGTGTGTGTCTCCCATCCACTCAATGTGTGTGTCTCTCCCATCCACTCAGTGTGTGTGTGTGTGTGTCTCTCCCATCCACTCAGTGTGTGTGTGTCTCTCCCATCCACTCAGTGTGTGTGTGTCTCTCCCATCCACTCAGTGTGTGTCTCTCCCATCCACTCAGTGTGTGTGTGTCTCTCCCATCCACTCAGTGTGTGTGTGTCTCTCCCATCCACTCAGTGTGTGTGTGTGTCTCTCCCATCCACTCAGTGTGTGTGTGTCTCTCCCATCCACTCAGTGTGTGTGTGTCTCTCCCATCCACTCAGTGTGTGTGTGTCTCTCCCATCCACTCAGTGTGTGTGTCTCTCCCATCCACTCAGTGTGTGTGTGTCTCTCCCATCCACTCAGTGTGTGTGTGTCTCTCCCATCCACTCAGTGTGTGTGTGTCTCTCCCATCCACTCAGTGTGTGTGTGTCTCTCCCATCCACTCAGTGTGTGTGTCTCTCCCATCCACTCAGTGTGTGTGTGTGTCTCTCCCATCCACTCAGTGTGTGTGTGTCTCTCCCATCCACTCAGTGTGTGTGTGTCTCTCCCATCCACTCAGTGTGTGTGTCTCTCCCATCCACTCAGTGTGTGTGTCTCTCCCATCCACTCAGTGTGTGTGTGTGTCTCTCCCATCCACTCAGTGTGTGTGTGTGTGTCTCTCCCATCCACTCAGTGTGTGTGTGTGTGTGTGTCTCTCCCATCCACTCAGTGTGTGTGTGTCTCTCCCATCCACTCAGTGTGTGTGTGTCTCTCCCATCCACTCAGAGTGTGTGTGTGTGTGTGTGTGTGTGTGTCTCTCCCATCCACTCAGTGTGTGTGTGTCTCTCCCATCCACTCAGTGTGTGTGTCTCTCCCATCCACTCAGTGTGTGTGTGTCTCTCCCATCCACTCAGTGTGTGTGTGTCTCTCCCATCCACTCAGTGTGTGTGTGTCTCTCCCATCCACTCAGTGTGTGTGTGTCTCTCCCATCCACTCAGTGTGTGTGTCTCTCCCATCCACTCAGTGTGTGTGTCTCTCCCATCCACTCAGTGTGTGTGTGTGTCTCTCCCATCCACTCAGTGTGTGTGTGTGTGTCTCTCCCATCCACTCAGTGTGTGTGTGTGTGTGTGTGTCTCTCCCATCCACTCAGTGTGTGTGTGTCTCTCCCATCCACTCAGAGTGTGTGTGTGTGTGTGTGTGTGTCTCTCCCATCCACTCAGTGTGTGTGTGTGTGTGTGTATGTCTCTCCCATCCACTCAGTGTGTGTGTGTGTGTGTCTCTCCCATCCACTCAGTGTGTGTGTGTGTGTGTGTGTGTGTGTCTCCCATCCACTCAGTGTGTGTGTGTGTGTGTGTCTCTCCCATCCACTCAGGGTGTGTGTGTGTCTCTCCCATCCACTCTGTGTGTGTGTCTCCCATCCACTCTGTGTGTGTGTGTGTGTGTGTGTCTCCCATCCACTCTGTGTGTGTGTGTGTCTCCCATCCTCTCGGCGTGTGCGCGTGTCTCCCATCCACTCGGCGTGTGTGTGTCTCTCCCATCCACTCAGTGTGTGTGTGTCTCTCCCATCCACTCAGTGTGTGTGTGTCTCTCCCATCCACTCAGTGTGTGTGTGTCTCTCCCATCCACTCAGTGTGTGTGTGTCTCTCCCATCCACTCAGTGTGTGTGTGTCTCTCCCATCCACTCAGTGTGTGTGTGTCTCTCCCATCCACTCAGTGTGTGTGTGTCTCTCCCATCCACTCAGTGTGTGTGTGTGTGTCTCTCCCATCCACTCAGTGTGTGTGTCTCTCCCATCCACTCATTGTGTGTGTGTCTCTCCCATCCACTCAGTGTGTGTGTGTCTCTCCCATCCACTCAGTGTGTGTGTGTCTCTCCCATCCACTCAGTGTGTGTGTGTCTCTCCCATCCACTCAGTGTGTGTGTGTCTCTCCCATCCACTCAGTGTGTGTGTCTCTCCCATCCACTCAGTGTGTGTGTCTCTCCCATCCACTCAGTGTGTGTGTCTCTCCCATCCACTCAGTGTGTGTGTGTGTCTCTCCCATCCACTCAGTGTGTGTGTGTGTGTGTGTCTCTCCCATCCACTCAGTGTGTGTGTGTGTGTGTCTCTCCCATCCACTCAGTGTGTGTGTGTCTCTCCCATCCACTCAGAGTGTGTGTGTGTGTGTGTGTCTCTCCCATCCACTCAGTGTGTGTGTGTGTGTGTGTATGTCTCTCCCATCCACTCAGTGTGTGTGTGTGTGTCTCTCCCATCCACTCAGTGTGTGTGTGTGTGTGTGTCTCTCCCATCCACTCAGTGTGTGTGTGTGTGTCTCTCCCATCCACTCAGGGTGTGTGTGTGTCTCTCCCATCCACTCTGTGTGTGTGTGTGTGTGTGTGTGTGTGTGTCTCCCATCCACTCTGTGTGTGTGTGTGTGTCTCCCATCCACTCTGTGTGTGTGTGTCTCCCATCCTCTCGGCGTGTGCGCGTGTCTCCCATCCACTCGGCGTGTGTGTGTGTCTCCCATCCACTCGGCGTGTGTGCGTGTCTCCCATCCACTCGGCGTGTGTGCGTGTCTCCCATCCACTCGGCGTGTGTGCGTGTCTCCCATCCACTCAGTGTGTGTGTCTCCCATCCACTCAGTGTGTGTGTCTCCCATCCACTCAGTGTGTGTGTCTCCCATCCACTCAGTGTGTGTGTCTCCCATCCACTCAGTGTGTGTGTCTCCCATCCACTCAGTGTGTGTGTCTCCCATCCACTCAGTGTGTGTGTCTCCCATCCACTCAGTGTGTGTGTCTCCCATCCACTCAGTGTGTGTCTCCCATCCACTCAGTGTGTGTCTCCCATCCACTCAGTGTGTGTCTCCCATCCACTCAGTGTATGTGTCTCCCATCCACTCAGTGTATGTGTCTCCCATCCACTCAGTGTATGTGTCTCCCATCCACTCAGTGTATGTGTCTCCCATCCACTCAGTGTATGTGTCTCCCATCCACTCAGTGTATGTGTCTCCCATCCACTCAGTGTATGTGTCTCCCATTCACTCAGTGTGTGTGTGTGTGTGTGTCTCCCATCCACTCAGTGTATGTGTCTCCCATCCACTCAGTGTATGTGTCTCCCATCCACTCAGTGTATGTGTCTCCCATCCACTCAGTGTATGTGTCTCCCATCCACTCAGTGTATGTGTCTCCCATCCACTCAGTGTATGTGTCTCCCATCCACTCGGCGTGTGTGTGTGTGTGTGTCTCCCATCCACTCGGCGTGTGTGCGTGTCTCCCATCCACTCGGCGTGTGTGCGTGTCTCCCATCCACTCGGCGTGTGTGCGTGTCTCCCATCCACTCGGCGTGTGTGCGTGTCTCCCATCCACTCGGCGTGTGTGCGTGTCTCCCATCCACTCGGCGTGTGTGCGTGTCTCCCATCCACTCGGCGTGTGTGCGTGTCTCCCATCCACTCGGCGTGTGTGCGTGTCTCCCATCCACTCGGCGTGTGTGCGTGTCTCCCATCCACTCGGCGTGTGTGCGTGTCTCCCATCCACTCGGCGTGTGTGCGTGTCTCCCATCCACTCGGCGTGTGTGTGTCTCCCATCCACTCGGCGTGTGTGTGTCTCCCATCCACTCGGCGTGTGTGTGTCTCCCATCCACTCGGCGTGTGTGTCTCCCATCCACTCGGCGTGTGTGTCTCCCATCCACTCGGCGTGTGTGTCTCCCATCCACTCAGTGTGTGTGTCTCCCATCCACTCAGTGTGTGTGTGTCTCCCATCCACTCAGTGTATGTGTCTCCCATTCACTCAGAGTGTGTGTGTGTGTGTGTGTGTGTGTGTCTCCCATCCACTCAGTGTGTGTGTGTGTATGTGTCTCCCATCCACTCAGTGTATGTGTCTCCCATCCACTCAGAGTGTGTGTGTGTGTGTCTCCCATCCACTCGGCGTGTGTGCGTGTCTCCCATCCACTCGGCGTGTGTGCGTGTCTCCCATCCTCTCGGCGTGTGTGCGTGTCTCCCATCCACTCGGCGTGTGTGCGTGTCTCCCATCCACTCGGCGTGTGTGCGTGTCTCCCATCCACTCGGCGTGTGTGCGTGTCTCCCATCCACTCGGCGTGTGTGCGTGTCTCCCATCCACTCGGCGTGTGTGCGTGTCTCCCATCCACTCGGCGTGTGTGCGTGTCTCCCATCCACTCGGCGTGTGTGCGTGTCTCCCATCCACTCGGCGTGTGTGCGTGTCTCCCATCCACTCGGCGTGTGTGCGTGTCTCCCATCCACTCGGCGTGTGTGCGTGTCTCCCATCCACTCGGCGTGTGTGTGTCTCCCATCCACTCGGCGTGTGTGTGTCTCCCATCCACTCGGCGTGTGTGTCTCCCATCCACTCGGCGTGTGTGTCTCCCATCCACTCAGTGTGTGTGTCTCCCATCCACTCAGTGTGTGTGTGTCTCCCATCCACTCAGTGTATGTGTCTCCCATTCACTCAGAGTGTGTGTGTGTGTGTGTGTGTGTGTGTCTCCCATCCACTCAGTGTGTGTGTGTGTGTGTGTGTGTGTGTGTGTGTCTCCCATCCACTCAGTGTATGTGTCTCCCATCCACTCAGTGTATGTGTCTCCCATCCACTCAGTGTATGTGTCTCCCATCCACTCAGTGTATGTGTCTCCCATCCACTCAGTGTATGTGTCTCCCATCCACTCAGTGTATGTGTCTCCCATCCACTCAGTGTATGTGTCTCCCATCCACTCAGAGTGTGTGTGTGTGTGTGTGTGTCTCCCATCCACTCAGTGTGTGTGTGTGTCTCCCATCCACTCAGTGTGTGTGTGTGTGTGTGTCTCCCATCCACTCAGTGTGTGTGTCTCCCATCCACTCAGTGTGTGTGTCTCCCATCCACTCAGTGTATGTGTCTCCCATCCACTCAGTGTATGTGTCTCCCATCCACTCAGTGTATGTGTCTCCCATCCACTCAGAGTTTGTGTGTGTGTGTGTCTCCCATCCACTCAGTGTGTGTGTGTGTCTCCCATCCACTCAGTGTGTGTGTGTGTGTGTGTGTCTCCCATCCACTCAGTGTGTGTGTGTGTGTGTGTGTGTCTCCCATCCACTCAGTGTGTGTGTGTGTGTGTGTGTCTCCCATCCACTCAGTGTGTGTGTGTGTGTGTGTGTGTGTGTGTCTCCCATCCACTCAGTGTGTGTGTGTGTGTGTCTCCCATCCACTCAGTGTGTGTGTGTCTCCCATCCACTCAGTGTGTGTGTGTGTCTCCCATCCACTCAGTGTGTGTGTGTGTCTCCCATCCACTCAGTGTGTGTGTGTGTGTGTCTCCCATCCACTCAGTGTGTGTGTGTCTCCCATCCACTCAGTGTGTGTGTGTCTCCCATCCACTCAGTGTGTGTGTGTGTGTCTCCCATCCACTCAGTGTGTGTGTGTGTGTGTCTCCCATCCACTCAGTGTGTGTGTGTCTCCCATCCACTCAGTGTGTGTGTGTGTGTGTGTGTGTGTGTCTCTCCCATCCACTCAGTGTGTGTCTCTCCCATCCACTCAGTGTGTGTCTATTCCATCCACTCAGTGTGTGTGTGTCTATTCCATCCACTCAGTGTGTGTGTGTCTATTCCATCCACTCAGTGTGTGTGTGTGTGTCTCTTCCATCCACTCAGTGTGTGTGTGTGTGTGTGTGTGTCTCTTCCATCCACTCAGTGTGCGTGTGTGTGTCTTCCATCCACTCAGTGTGTGTGTGTGTGTGTGTGTGTGTCTTCCATCCACTCAGTGTGTGTGTGTGTGTGTGTGTGTGTGTGTCTTCCATCCACTCAGTGTGTGTGTGTGTGTGTGTGTGTCTTCCATCCACTCAGTGTGTGTGTGTGTGTCTCTTCCATCCACTCAGTGTGTGTGTGTGTGTGTCTCTTCCATCCACTCAGTGTGTGTGTGTGTGTGTGTCTCTTGCATCCACTCAGTGTGTGTGTGTGTGTGTGTCTTCCATCCACTCAGTGTGTGTGTGTGTCTCTTCCATCCACTCAGTGTGTGTGTGTGTGTGTGTGTCTCTTCCATCCACTCAGTGTGTGTGTGTGTGTGTCTCTTCCATCCACTCAGTGTGTGTGTGTCTCTTCCATCCACTCAGTGTGTGTGTGTCTCTTCCATCCACTCAGTGTGTGTGTGTCTCTTCCATCCACTCAGTGTGTGTGTGTCTCTTCCATCCACTCAGTGTATGTGTCTCCCATTCACTCAGTGTGTGTGTGTGTCTCCCATCCACTCAGTGTATGTGTTTCCCATCCACTCAGTGTATGTGTCTCCCATCCACTCAGTGAATGTGTCTCCCATTCACTCAGTGTGTGTGTGTGTGTGTGTGTGTGTGTGTCTCCCATCCACTCAGTGTGTGTGTCTCTCCCATCCACTCAGTGTGTGTGTGTGTCTCTCCCATCCACTCAGTGTGTGTCTCTCCCATCCACTCAGTGTGTGTGTGTGTCTCTTCCATCCACTCAGTGTGTGTGTGTGTGTGTGTCTATTCCATCCACTCAGTGTGTGTGTGTGTGTGTCTCTTCCATCCACTCAGTGTGTGTGTGTGTGTCTTCCATCCACTCAGTGTGTGTGTGTGTCTCTTCCATCCACTCAGTGTGTGTGTGTGTCTATTCCATCCACTCAGTGTGTGTGTGTGTGTCTCTTTCATCCACTCAGTGTGTGTGTGTGTGTGTCTCTCTTTCATCCACTCAGTGTGTGTGTGTGTGTCTCTTCAATCCACTCAGTGTGTGTGTGTGTCTCTTCAATCCACTCAGTGTGTGTGTGTGTCTCTTCAATCCACTCAGTGTGTGTGTGTCTCTTCCATCCACTCAGTGTGTGTGTGTCTCTTCCATCCACTCAGTGTGTGTGTGTGTGTCTCTTCCATCCACTCAGTGTGTGTGCGTCTCTTCCATCCACTCAGTGTGTGTGTCTCTCTCCCATCCAATCAGTGTGAGTGTCTCTCTCCCATCCACTCAGTGTGAGTGTCTCTCTCCCATCCACTCAGTGTGAGTGTCTCTCTCCCATCCACTCAGTGTGAGTGTCTCTCTCCCATCCACTCAGTGTGAGTGTCTCTCTCCCATCCACTCAGTGTGAGTGTCTCTCTCCCATCCACTCAGTGTGAGTGTCTCTCTCCCATCCACTCAGTGTGAGTGTCTCTCTCCCTTCCACTCAGTGTGTGTGTCTCCCTTCCACTCAGTGTGAGTGTGTCTCTCTCATCCACTCAGTGCGAGTGTGTCTCTCCCTTCCACTCAGTGCGAGTGTCTCGCTCCCATCCACTCAGTGTGATTGTGTGTGTGTGTCTCGCTCCCATCCGCTCATTATGAGTGAGTGTCTCTCTCTCCCATCCGCTCATTGTGTGTGCCTCTCTCCAATCCACTCAATGTGAGTGAGTGTCTCTCTCCCATCGCTCAGTGTGAGTGTCTCTCTCCAACCTGCTCAGTGTGAGTGATTGTCTCTCTCCCATCAGCTCAGTGTAGTTTTTTAACGGTATATAAATCAAGATCTTGATACTATCAGATACTCCCTTAACGTGTTTGACCAGCTACAGTTGCAAGTAACCGATTGTAAAGCCAGTGGGATTTTGAAATGCTGGTTCTCCCCACAATGATACCCAATGAACTCGTGACCAAAAAAGCACCAGACCATATGCATACAGAAATATAAAATTCCAATTTAGATAGAGTTCCCAGGTGTTTAGCGTATGTACTAGCCATACTTGAGGTACCTCAGCAAGCTTATACCTCTTTTTTTTGGCCAAAAATGTGTGCACTAAAACCTCAAATTCATCAACCATGTTATTATACATGCATAACACAGGGCACACTATTCACAATTAGACTGGAGGAGCGCAGCTTTGTTGTTTGTTTTGTGTTTGCACTTTGGGCTTATGCCTGATGTTTGCTTTCACATACCCTGTCGGCTTGCAACTGATTATTCCTCATGTGGCCTGCAGGGGTGGTAACATGGTACCGATAAAGGCTGATTGAGTTTCAGTTCTTTTGTATAGGTATCCACTCAATGCAGCACACAAGGAAAGTCATCCATTACACCTTTTTAAAATATTGTTTATATGTTTTCAATTGCATACACAGGGACCTCCAAACATTCAAAAAGAAGCTTTACTAAAGGGTCCCCCCTCAACATGTTTCTTAAAACATCTCATCAGGAGTAATTTTTAAGTTTTTGCTTCATTTTTAATTTCAAATTTAGATAGGGTTCCCAGGGGTTTAGAGGGGGTACTTGACATACTTGAGGTAGCTTGGTGGGGTTGGCAAGCTCATACCTCTTTTTTGGCCAAAAATGTGGGCACTAAAACCTCAAATTTATCAACAGTGTTATTATACGTGTCTAACATAGGGCACACTATTCACAGACTGGAGGAGCGCAAGTTTGTTTGCTCAGTGTGAGTGTCTCTCTCCCATCCATCATCCACTCAGTGTGAGTGTCTCTTTCCCATCCATCATCCTTTCAGTGTGAGTGTCTCTTTCCCATCCATCATCCACTCAGTGTGAGTGTCTCTCTCCCATCCGCTCAGTTTGAGAGTCTCTCTCCCATCCCCTTATTGTGATTGTCTTTCCCATCTGCTCAGTGTGAGTGTGTCTCTTCCATTTGCTCAGTGTGAATCTCTGTCTCCTACCCACTCAGTATGTCTCTCTATCAGCTCAGTGCATGTGTTTCTCCCCCATCCGCTCAGTATGAGTGTGTCTCTCCCATCCGCTCAGTTTGAGTGTGTCTGTACCTGTCACGGTTTTATTGAACACTCAGACAATTTGGTTAAGATAAAACAATGAAGCTTTATTAAACAACTTAATAAAGAACAGAGATGCCCTTCTCGGGTCCAGACTTCAAACAGAGGATAGTAATATTGAATCTGACACAGGTCAGGGCATAAACAGTAAATAAAATAAGCAATAATGACTGGAACAAAACCTCAGCAGTACAGGTCCGGAGAGGCCCTAAGAGGGACTGATACTGCAGGGCAGACACCCCAATAGATAGGGAAGAGAATAGGCTCTACCGGCCTTACCTAATACCGGGTAAGGCAGCCCAAGTGATGGTACCAACGAGTATACTGAGGAAGTGCCTGGAGGCACGCAGAGGCACACAGTCTGCACGGGGAGCAACAGGTGTAGATATAGGCAGACTGCTCTAAATAGCGTAACCGGAGGTAGTGGGTAAGAGCGGACTGACAGGTGGTAGAACCACTAGTGACCTTAGAGCACAGGCTGTATAGTATGCAAATGGAGGCTACAAGGATGCACAGGCTGAGACGTAGCGCAAGCGGAGGCAGCAGGTAAGAGCAGACTGACAAGTGGTAACACCGCTAGTAACCGGAGAGCACAGGCTGTATAGCATGCAAACGGAGGCTGCAATGAGGCACGGCTGAAAGATAGCGCAACCAGAGGCAACTGATAGCACCGACTAGCAAGCGACCGTTAAGGCAAAGGCAATGGGCAGAAGACAGGGACAACAGAGGCACTAGTGACAAGGAGACGCTAGGCGAGTAGCCAAAGCCTGGAACGGTACACAGAGAGCGGAAGTCAGCCAAAGCCAGAATCTGTATTCGGAGAGCGGTAGTCAGACAGAGCCTAGATCTGTACACAAAGAGCGGTAGTCCGCCAAGCCTGGATCAGTACACAGAGAGTGGTAGTCAGCCAAAGCCTGGATCGGTACACAGAGAGTGGAGTCAGCCAAATCGATAACGGATCGTAGTCAGGCAAGCTGGGTCCAATCAATATGGGCAGCGAAGACAGGAGCAAGGTCAGACGAAACCGGATCATACACAGAACAGGAACACATCAACAACGTCACGTCAGGAACACCACGAAAGGGCATCGGCATAGTGACAGGAGGGCGTATATAACGGCAAGCCCTGGGAGGAGTTACCAACCCAGAACCAATAAAAAGCAGCCAAAGCAAACCTGGAAGTAGGAATGTCTCTCAGGCAGAAAGACGGGCACCGTGATAGTACCCCCCTCTCAAAGGCCCACCCTCCTGCCCAGAGGGGGTCTAGGCTTGGTCGGAAACTTAGCATGGAATCTGCGCAACAAAAGTGGAGCATGAATGTCAGAGTGGTTTACCCATGAGCGCTCCTCTGGCCCATAACCCTTCCAGTGCACCAAGTATTGGATCTGGCCACGGAACCTATGTGAATCCAGAATACTCTGCACTTCATATTCATCATGGTCCTGAATGCTCACTTGACCTGGGACTGCAGGAGTGGTTGTATAGCGATTACACAACAGTGGTTTAAGAAGTGACACATGGAACACATTATGTATCTTCATGGAGGCAGGTAATTCCAATGCATAGGAGACAGGGTTGACTTGACGGAGTACCTGGAACGGACCCGCAAACCGAGGAGCAAACTTGTAACAAGGAACTTGCAACCTAAGATTTTTGGAGGACAACCAGACACGGTCCCCCACCTGAAATACAGGAGCCGGCAATCGTTTGTTGTTAGCATGTTGCTGGACTCGTAGAAAAGAATCACGTAGGGTATTCTGGACCTGTGCCCATGTGGAGCAGAGTTGCCTGATATGCTCATCCAGAGCTGGAATCTGCCGTGCTTGAAAAGTGTCCAGGAGCAAGCATGGTTGAAACCGATAATTGATCAGGAAGGGTGAGCTCCCGGATGTGCTGCACACTGCACAGTTCCTGGCGAACTCTGCCCATGGCAACAAGTCAGCTCAATTGTCGTGGTGGTTGGAAATGAAACAACGAAAAAACTGTTCCAAGCCCTGGTTAGCACACTCAGCTGCCCCATTAGTCTGGGGATGATAGGCAGAGGAAAAGGATAACTGAATCCCCATCTGGTTACAAAAGGCCCTCCAAAATCTCGAAACTAATTGACTCCCACGGTCCGAGACCAGCACCTTGGGCACCCAGTGGAGTCGGAATACCTCCTTGGCAAACACCGTAGCCAGATCTTTGGCAGACAGCAAGCCAGGGAGTGGCACGAAATGAGCCATTTTGGAGAATCTGTCAACTATCATGAGAATCACCGTAAATCCTTTAGATACCGGCAGCTCTCCCAGGAAGTCAATAGAAACGTGTGACTAAGGCCGGTCCCCATTAGGGACAGTTTGCAACAATCCCACTGGAAGGTTTCTGGGAGTCTTGGAACAGTCACAAGTGGCACAGGCTACGGTAAATGCCGCACAGTTATCCCTCATGCATGGCCACCAAAACATTCAGGACAAAGACCAGATTAATTGATTCTTTCCCACATGGCCGGCCGCCCGGGAGGAGTAGTACGTCTCCTTTAATTTAGCCCGAAAGGGCTCTGCCACAAAGCACTTGCCCATAGGCTTTTCTGGGAGAGCATTGCCCTGGGAAGCCAAAATCTCCTCCCCTAATGGTGAAGTGATGCTGGTCTGCAATGTGGCGAATATACGGTCCGGAGGGATAATAGGCAGTGGTATAGAGTCAGCTTCAGGATCCGAACCAAATTGTCTGGACAAGGCATTGGCCCGTACATTCTTAGTACCAGGTAAGTAGGAGACAATGAAATTGAAACAAGACAAAAACAGTGCCCATCTCGCTTGTCTTGGGGATAGCTTTTTAGCCTCAGAGAGATACATGAGGTTTTTATGATCGGTCAGAATCAGTATGGGCGCCCTAGTGCCCTCCAACAGATGGCGCCATTCACATAAAGCCAGGATTATAGCAAAGACAAAGCTGAAAGTCAGGGGCAGGCTGATGACAAGGGAAGATCCAGAATCCAGGCCAGGGGTCAGACCGATAAGGAGGGCAAAACACAGAGCTACAGGAAAAACACTGGAGCACACTGACTAGAGGACCCGACGAGTGAGCAAGGATGCTAGTGTGTGCGCTTCCTTTATAGCCCCTTGTGCATCTGACGTCACGACGACCGACGCCGCGAAACCCGGAAGTAACCGGGACCTGCGTCTGCGCATGCGCGAGCCGACCGTCGGGACAGACGCAAGGTAGGAAGAACGGGGCACCGATATAACAGCTACCCATCCACTAACGGAAGCTCTCCGGGTGGACACAGGTGCAGGCTGCTCGGGGTGGGAGCTATGGAAGTCCTGGACACAGGAAGGTGCATGAACGTTGGAGCACGGTTCCCAGGAGAGGTCCACCGGGCCATAGCCCTTCCAGTGGATCAGATACTCCAGCCGTCCTCTTCGGAACCTGGAATCCAGGATTTGTTGTACTTCATACTCAGCGGAACCATTCATGATGAGAGGAGGAGGTTGAGAAGGCTGATGATCCGGAAAAGGGCTATCTTTCCACGGCTTCAGTTGAGAGGTGTGGAAAGTGGGGTGAACTCTGTAGGAATCTGGTAAAGCAAGGCGGTAGGCAACTGGATTGACCACCTTGGTGATGGTGAAAGGACCAAGAAAACGGGGGCCAAGCTTCCTTGGTGGACATGACAGGCGTATATGAGCAGACAACAGCCATACCTTGTCACCAACTTGGTAAGGAGGACTAACCAGGCGACGTTTGTCGGCCTGTAGTTTGAAAGCGGCTTGGGCTTGGCAAAGGTGGGTGTATAGTTCTTGGTGTAGTTGCTGTAGAGCCAAAATGTGTTGGTTAGCATCTGGGACGGTTGAAGCAGGAGGGATATCAGGAATGGCTACTGGGTGGAAGCCATATGAGGCATAGAAAGGAGTGGCCTGTATAGCCTGATGATGATGATTGTTATAGACAAATTCCGCTTGCGGGAGGAGCTGTAACCAATTGTCCTGTAAATGGGTGGAGAAGCATCGTAGGTATTGTTCCAATGTCTGGTTGGTCCTCTCTGTTTGCCCGTTGGTTTGTGGGTGGTATCCGGAAGAAAGATTGATCTTGATGCAGAGATTGGAGCAGAGAGCCCTCCAGAACTTGGACGTAAATTGTGATCCGCGATCAGATGTGATCGAGTACGGAAGTCCATGTAAACGGAATATTTCCTTGAGGTACAGATCAGCAGTTTGAGCTGCAGTAGGCAGACCTTTGGTGGATAGGAAGTGTGCCATCTTGGTAAAGCGATCCACCACTACCAGGATGGTGTTATGTGAGCCAGACTTGGGCAGATCGACAATAAAATCCAGGGAGACCTCTGTCCATGGGCCGGAAGGCACTGGTAAGGGACGTAAAAGACCATGTGGTTTGGTGCGACTACACTTAGATCTGCAACAAATGTCACAAGTTGACAGAGAGTTACATCAGAGCACATGGTAGGCCACCAAAAATGTCTTTGTATGCTCTTGAATGTCTGTGTCATACCCCCGTGTCCGGCCATAGGGAGATCATGGAAGTAGTAGAGTACATCCTGACGCACAGAGTCTGGAACGTAAATAAGATCCTGCTTATACAAGAGTCCATTGGTGAACGTCAAAGCATATTGTTGCACCACTTTAGATGAAGGATTGGATGCTAGACGTAATTTGGTTAATAAATCACTAGAGAGGACTAAGAAGTGATGCGTTTGTAGAACGGTGTCAGGTGGATCAGAGACAGATGAGATGGGGCTGTACATCCTGGACAAAGCATCGGCCTTACCGTTCTTGGATCCAGGTCGATATTTGATGTGGAGAGAGAATCTAGAGAAGAACAAGGCCCATCGAGCTTGTCTGGGCCGCAGTCTCTTGGCAGAACGTAGATATTCTAGGTTGCGGTGGTCCGTGAAAACAGTGACAGGAGTAGAAGTGCCCTCTAAAAGGTGTCGCCATTCCTCCAGAGCCAGTTTGATGGCCAATAGTTCTTTACCTCCTATATCATAATTCATCTCGGCTGGGGAGAGGCGTCTGGAGAAGTAGGCTATAGTGTGGTATTGCCCTTTTGGTCCTCCCTGTTGTGACAGTACAGCGCCTGAGGAAGAAATTTAAAGTAGTATCAGGCTGATGCAGAACGGGAGCTTGTCTGAAAGCTTTCTTAAGGGAGTCGAAAGCTTCTTGGGCCTTTGGCGACCATGCAAACTGGGAATCTGACTTAGTCAGAGCAGTCAGGGGTGCTACAAGCCGGGAGAAATTCCGAATAAATCTTCTATAGAAATTGGCAAAACCGAGAAAGCGTTGTACTGCCTTTTTATCGTTAGGGGTAGGCCACTCCAGAACTGCAGATACCTTGCGGGGATTCATCCGTACTTGACCAGGGGAGATCAAGAACCCCAGGAAGTCTATCTCTCTAGTCTCAAACACACATTTCTCTAGTTTGGCAAAGAGATTGTGGTCACGAAGATGTTGCAAAACGGTTCTCACATGGTCTCGTTGGCTGTGTAGAGTAGGAGAGTATATAAGGATGTCATTGAGATAAACAATGAGATACTGGTCTAGAAGATCACGGAATACATCGTTGATAAAGTGTTGGAAGGTAGCCGGGGCGTCACATAGCCCGAACGGCATAACCGTATACTCGTAGTGCCAGTAACGAGAACGGAAAAGCCGTCTTCCACTCATCCCCCTCTCTCACACGCACCAGATTGTAGGCTCCTCTAAGATCGATCTTCGTGAATACTTGAGCCGAGCCGACCTGCTCCAGAAGATCCAGTATGAGTGGTAGCGGGTAGCGGTTCTTTACTGTTATCTTGTTCAGTTCCCGGTAATCGATACAGTGACGAAGACCTCCATCCTTCTTGGGAACAAAGAAGATTCCTGCTCCGGCAGGTGACGTAGAAGGACGAATAAAGCCTTGTTGTAAGCTCTCAGTGATATACTCTTTGAGGTGTTGTGCTTCGGGACTGGACAGGGGGTATATGCGGCCATAGGGTATAACTGCTCCGGGAAGGAGGTCGATTGGGCAGTCATAAGGCCTATGAGGTGGTAGAGTGGCTGCTCTCTCCTTGTCAAATACATCAGCGTACTCTCTATAAGGACTAGGTATGAGGGGAGAACAGGGTAGAGGTAGCAATGGTGATACTATGGATAGGAGGCAGTGTTCTTTACAATGATCAGACCGGAAAGCAACAGTGGCAGATGACCAAGTGATGGAAGGATCATGCTTGCGGAGCCAGGGGAGACCAAGTATTACTGGGTACAGTAGGGATGGCATCACGTCAAAACACACTTCTTCTCTATGGGAATCAGAAGCAACAAGAAGAACGGGTACGGTCTCTGTATTGATAGGTCCAGACTGAAGAGGGGTTTGGTCAGCCATATGTACCACAAGGGGGTGGTTCTTCGACCGTGTGGGAATCCCCAGCGTCCGGGCGAATTCTTGGTTGATAAAGCAACTGCTTGCTCCCAAGTCAATCATAGCGGCCACGCTGTTCCGTTACTCGTTCCACTGCAAGGAAACGAGAATAGACCCGTAAGAAGGGAAAATGGAAGAGCAGGAGTAAGGAACAGGAGACACGTATTTACTACCTGACTGAGGCCTCACAGGGCAAGTTCTCAACAGGTGTCCATCTCCACCGCAGTACAGGCATAGGTTCAGGTTCCTACAGTGTTCTCTCTCTGTTCTGGAGAGGGGACCGCGGACAACTCCCAGCTTCATGGGCTCTTCAGCCTGTTGAGATGCAGCTGAGGCCGGAAGGTCTTGGGCTTGAGCCGGAGTAGGACGTTGAACAGCTGCTGGGTAGGCGGCTTGACGTTCTGTACGTCTCTCCCTCAGGCGGCGGTCTATTTGGATGGAGAGACGGATAAGCTCTTCCAAACTAGAGGGAAGGGTTACTCAGGCCAACTCATCCTTCAGACTATCCGACAGTCCGTAACGGAATTGGTCATCTAACGCCGCCTCGTTCCATCGGGAATCACAGGATAACCGGCGAAAATCCGTCACATAATCCTCTACCTGTCTTCGACCCTGGGTCAGGGAGTGCAGAGTGCTTTGGGCTGTAGAAGCCCGGAAAGGATCATCATACAGCGCTTCCATAGCTTGCTGGAAGGAGGACCATGATTCCAGTAAGGGGCTGTCAGTGTGCAGAAGGTGATGAACCCAGGCTTGTGGTTCACCAGAGAGCAAAGTAATTGCAGTGCGAACCTTTACATACTCGGAGGCGTAGGTGTAGGGATTCAGTGAAAATAACAACTCACAAGGGGTCATGAACGACCGGTATTTTGAGCTTAGGGCAAGGAGTTTAGGGCATAAATCAAATTGGCAGGTTCCATCTTCTTGGGATGGCTCACTTGTTCTGTAAGCTGTCTGAATACTCTCTCTTAGCTACTAAAAAGCACAGAGAATAGCAAACAGCTGAAAATAATATAAGAAGCAGAAGATGAAGGAAAACCCGCACAAAAACCCTAGGACCAAAAAAACGCAGTACCGACAAGGACAAGGCAGAGGCAGAAACCGAAGACTAGCCAGAGGTCAAAGGGCAGGCGGCAGGCAGCAAAACGTATAAACCGGAGCAAAGAGGTCAGAGGCAGGCGGCTATCAAGGGCTAAGCCGGAGACAAAGCTGAAAGTCAGGGGCAGGCTGATGACAAGGGAAGATCCAGAATTCAGGCCAGGGGTCAGACCGATAAGGAGGGCAAAACACAGAGCTACAGGAAAAACACTGGAACGCACTGACTAGAGGACCCGATGAGTGAGCAAGGAAGCGAGTGTGTACGCATCCTTTATAGCCCCTTGTGTGTCTGACATCACGACGACCGACGCCGTGAAACCCGGAAGTAACCGGGACCCGCGCATGCGCGAGCCGACCGTCGGGACAGACGCAAGGTAGGAAGAACGGAGCACCGATATAACACCTATTCGCATCTGGGGACCATTCTGAGGCGTTGGCAGCCTTGTGGGTCATATCCGTGAGTGGCTTAACAATTCTGGAATAATCGCAAATAAATTTCCTATAGTAATTCGCAAACCCTAAAAATCGCTGCAAGGGTTTGAGGCCCGTGGGGTGCGGCCATTGCAGCACCGCTGCCAGCTTGTCCTTGTCCATAGTGAAGCCCTCCTTAGAGATCACATAACCTAGAAAAGCCACACTAGACCTATGGAAATCGCACTTCTCAAGTTTGCAGTATAGCTTGTTTTCTCTCAACCTCTGCAAGACCGCCGAGACATGCCTACGGTGAGTCTCCAGGTCAGGAGAATATATCAAAATGTCGTCTAGGTACACGACTACACAGGACTGTAATAAGTCCCTTAACACATCATTTATAAGTTCTTGAAATACCGCTGGGGCATTGCACAAACCAAATGGCATGACCAAGTACTCATAGTGCCCTGTACGAGTATTGAAGGCCGTTTTCCATTTTTTTTTTTTTTTTTGTTGAGACCCCTATAATCAATACAAGGTCGGAGCTCCCCGTCCTTCTTTTTAACAAAAAAGAATCCAGCCCCCACGGGTGAGGAAGATTTGTGAATAATGCCCCTGAGCCAGGGCGTCACTGATATACTCCTCCATGGCCCGGTTCTCGTCACAGGACAACGGGTAAGTCCTACTAGGGGGCATAGCGCCCGGAACAATATCAATAGCACAATCGTATGGCGATGCATAGGCAAAGTGCTAGCCTCTCCCTTACTGAATACATCTCTGAATGATTGGTATTCAAGCGGTAGGGAGGGAGAGGTACACAAGCTTTTAGTAGGATGTCTTAGACAATGAGTGTTACAGTGTTCCAGTCCAGTCCAGTCTTGGATTATGCTTATGCAACCCCAAAATGGGGAGACTGGATTATCTGTAACTGTAAGGTCTCTTTGTGAAGTGCTCCAATGCAAACAGATAGCGGGCATGTCTCCGGCATGACTTGTGGCGGTACCAGAGGCCTCCCATCAATAGCCTCAATATCATGCGGAGAGTCTGTTCAGCAATGGAATATTATGCAGGATAGCAAAGTCCCTGTCCATAAAATAACCGGCTGCGCCGGAATCAATCAGAGCAGGAGTATTCACAGAATCAGAAGCCCAAGACACAACAATATTGAGTACCGGTTTGTTTAACGTGCCTTCCGGGGACTGGTTTACGCCACCTAGGATCTGTCCCCCACTTGAGCCTAGGTGCGAGCGTTTCCCGGCCGCACGGGACAAGTCTTTAGCAGGTGACCCTCCCTGCCACAATACATACATAGGCCCTGTTTGCGGCAGAAGGAGCATTCCTCCTTGGACAACCGTGTGAAACCCACTTGCATAGGTTCTATACTCCCCGTACCAGGACCCGGGGGTATGGGAGGAGAGGGAGGCAAGGGTGGGAAATTAGCCCTAGTCGTCAACTCTCTCGTGGACCTAGATTTACGATCCTTATATATACTCCTCTCCTTTATACGGGAGTCAATCAGGATAGTATAATCAATGAAATTGTCTAGACCCTCCGGTAAGTCTCTGGCCGCAATTTCACCTTTAATCCTATCCTTGAGACCTTGTGCGAAAGCAGCAACAAGCGCCTCGTCATTCCAACCTACCTCTGCTGCGAGTGTGCGAAATTCAATGGCATAATCGGAAACAGTACGTGTGCCCTGTTGGATTCTCATAAGATGCTTGGCAGAAGAGGTGGCATGCCCTGGAACTTAGAATACACTACGGAAAGGCCCTTACAAATTCGGCAAAGTTATTAGTGATTGGTTTACCAGTCTCCCATATCGGATTTGCCCAGGCTAGAGCCTTGCCCGTGAGTAGGGAGATCATGAACCCCACCTTACTCCTGTCACTAGGAAATGCCTACGGCACCAGTTCTTCAGTTGGTTCAGAAACCCTCGGCACAGAGTTGGCTCTCCATCGTATCTCAGAGGAAGGGGGGGCAGTAGAGGAAAGCCCCTTAGAGGAAGAACTGTGTGTACTCCCTGTGCCAATGGTGCCGGAACTGGAGTAGCCACCAAAGGCTGTACAGGTCTCTCGAGACAGGCAGTGCGCTCCAAAATAGTCTGGATAGCCATAGACAACTGGTCTAACCGTTGTTCCTGAGCTTCCATTCTCCAGAGGAGATTCTGGGAACTACCTTCACCAGCTTTGTCTGAGGTCATGGTCTGAGGTCATGGTCCTTTTGTACTGACACGGTTTTATTGAACACTCAGACAATTTGGTTAAGATAAAACAATGAAGCTTTATTAAACAACTTAATAAAGAAAAGAGATGCCCTTCTCAGGTCCAGACTTCAAACAGAGGATAGTAATATTGAATCTGACACAGGTCAGGGCATAAACAGTAAATAAAATAAGCAATAATGACTGGAACAAAACCTCAGCAGTACAGGTCCGGAGAGGCCCTAAGAGGGACTGTTCCTGCAGGGCAGACGCCCCAATAGATAGGGAAGAGAATAGGCTCTACCGGCCTTACCTAATACCGGGTAAGGCAGCCCAAGTGATGGTACCAACGAGTATACTGAGGAAGTGCCTGGAGGCATGCAGAGTAGACACAGTCTGCACAGGGCGCAACAGGTGTAGATATAGGCAGACCGTTCTAAATAGCGTAACCGGAGGTAGCGGGTAAGAGCGGACTGACAGGTGGTAGAACCGCTAGTGACCTTAGAGCACAGGCTGTATAGTTTGCAAACGGAGACTGCAAGGAGGCACAGGCTGAGAGGTAGCGCAACCGGAGGCAGCGGTTGAGAGCATACTGACAGGTGGTAACACCGCTAGTGACCGGAGAGCACAGGCTGTATAGCATGCAAACGGAGGCTGCAATGAGGCACGGCTGAAAGGTAGCGCAACCGGAGGCAACTGATAGCACCGACTGGCAAGAGACCATTAAGGTAAAGGCAGTGGGCACAAGACAGGGACAACAGAGGCACTAGCGACAAGGAGATGCTAGGCGAGTAGCCAAAGCCTGGAACGGTACACAGAGAGCGGAAGTCAGCCAAAGCCAGAATCGGTATACGGAGAGCGGTAGTCAGCCAGAGCCTAGATCAGTACAGAAAGAGCGGTAGTCAGCCAAGCCTGGGTCGGTACACAGACAGCTGTAGTCAGCCAAAGCCTGGATCGGTACACAGAGCGGAGACAGCCAAATCATAGTCAGGCAAGCCGGGTCCAATCAATACGGGCAGCGAAGACAGGAGCAAGGTCAGACAAAACCGGATCATACACGGAATAGGAACACAGCAACAATGTCAGGTCAGGAACATCATGAAAGGGCACCGGCATAGTGACAGGAGGGCGTATATAACGGCAAGCCCTGGGAGGAGTTAACAACCCAGAACCAATAAGAAGCAGCCAAAGCAAACCCGGAAGTAGGAATGTCGCTCAGGCAGAATCACGGGCACTGTGATAGTACCATCCGTGGTGTTTGAGAGGTTCAGCCAAGAATGACTCTTGGTTACTTCTTTGGGGGAGCAAACCATTACCCCTGTTTATTCAGTAACTGTCGATCAGACTGGGGCCTATGGAGATTAGTGGGATGGGTGCTCGTGAGCATCCTTCCTCCTTGACGGGTCCCTTTTTTCTCCTGCCACTTTGCTGTGCATGTGCACCGTCTAGAGACTCGGCGGACGTGACTTCATGACATTTCCGGTTTCTTGGCCGCAGGGACTGAAAGGCTATCCGGCTGATGCCGCTGGGTCTCAGTGTCTGCTGCTCAGAGACTGCCGGCACCAAGGCTGAAACCACATCTTCTCTCCTTCTGAAACGATAGAGCACAGACACATGAACACGAGAGAGAGAGAGAGTGAGAGACAGAAAGAGATGTGTCTCCAGCTTCTTACTATGCCTGTAAAGGACCTGTGTGAGCTGGAGCTATAACTGTCCTTTTGCTGGGTAGGAACTAGATTTCCCACTGTAAACCATCTAGTTCCTAGCCCTGTAAAGGACCATTGTTAGCTGGAGCTATAAATGTCGCTTAGCAGTATAAAAGACTATAAAAGACTATTATTAGCTGGAGGTATAAAGGTCCTTTTGCTGGATAGGAACTCGATTTCTCACACTGAATAGTCTAGTTCCTGTCCCTGTAAATGATCATTGGTAGCTGACTGTATAAAGGTCCCTTCGCTGTATAAGAACTAGGCATTACTGTCCCTGTAAAGGACCATTGGTAGCTAAAGGTATAAAGGTCCTTTTGCTGGGTAGGAACTAGATTTTCCACTGTGAACAGTTTAGTTCCTATCGCTGTAAATGTCCATTGTTAGCTGAAGGTATAAAGGTCCCTTAGCTGTATAAAAACTAGGCATTACTGTCCCTGTAAAGGACCATTGGTAACTGAAGGTTTGAAGGTCCTTTTGCTGGATAGGAATTGGATTTCTCACTGTGAACTGTCTAGTTCCTATCCCTGTAATGGACCATTGGTAGCTGAAGATATAAAGGTCCTTTGCTGGATAGGAATTAGATTTCCCACTGTGAACTGTCTAGTTCCTATCCCTGTAAAGGACCATTGATAACTGAAGGTATAAAGGTCCTTTAGCTGTATAAGAACAAGGCATTACTGTCTCTGTAAAGGGCCATTGGTAGCTGAAGGTATAAAGGTCCTTTTGCTGGATAGGAACTAGATTTCTCACTGTGAACAGTCTAGTTCCTACTCCTGTAAAGGACTTATGTGAGCTGGAGGTGTAAAGGTCATTTAGCAGTATAAGAATTAGGGATTACTATGCCTGTAAAGGACCTGTGTGAGCTGGAGCTATAACAGTCCTTTTGCTGGGTAGGAACTAGATTTCCCACTGTGAACCATCTAGTTCCTATCCCTGTAAATGTCCATAGTTAGCTGAAGGTATAAAGGTCCCTTAGCTGTATAACAACTAGGCATCACTGTCCCTGTAAAGGACCATTGGTAGCTGAAGGTATAAAGGTCCTTTTGCTGGGTAGGAACTAGATTTCCCACTGTGAACAGTTTAGTTCCTATCCTTGTAAATGTCCATTGTTAGCTGAAGGTATAAAGGTCCCATAGCTGTATAACAACTAGGCATTACTGGCCCTGTATTGCACCATTGGTAGCTGAAGGTATAAAGGTCCTTTGCTGGATAGGAATTCGATTTCCCACTGTGAACTGTCTAGTTCCTATCCCTATAAAGGACCATTGATAACTGACGGTATAAAGGTCCCTTAGCTGTATAAGAACTAGGCATTACTGTCCCTGTAAAGGACCATTGGTAGCTGAAGGTATAAAGGTCCTTCTGCTGGATAGGAACTAGATTTCTCACTGTGAAACCTCTAGTTCCTACTCCTGTAAAGGACCTGTGTGAGCTGGAGGTGAAAAGTTAATTTAGCAGTATAAGAATTAGGGATCACTAATTACTATAACGGTCGTTTTGCTGGGTAGGAACTAGATTTCCCACTGTGAATCGTTTAGTTCCTATCCCTGTAAATGTCCATAGTTAGCTGAAGGTATAAAGGTCCCTTAGCTGTATAACAACTAGGCATCATTGTCCCTGTAAAGGACCATTGTTAGCTGGAGCTATAAAGGTAGCTTTATAAGTTTGAGCTGCAATAACATTTGAATAAAACATCTCTTAGCAGTGGGAGTTTTGAAGTTTCACTTTGGATTCTGCTATAAGAGGCAAATTGGAAGTGATGCATGTATGAAAGTTACTTTTCATTAATCACTGAAGAAGATTTATTGGTGTCTGATACTTTGGGAAAACTGGAGGTGATGCATATATATGAGACTGAAGATAGACACAGCTTAAATGTTTGGATGACTGGACAATATTACGGTTTCTTTGGTTTCTGAAGTCCCGGATCCCATATTAGCGGGTGTAAGAAACAAAGAACTTTGAGATTAACAGTTCTATCCAGCAGCAATGAACCTTTAATGGAAGGTCAAATGGATAAGGAGAAGCTGTGAGTCTTAATACAAGTTAGGATACTAAGGCCTAGATTTAAAGGCAGCCGTTAAACCATCCGCTAAGTAAAAAAGGCACATTGGCCGCAAAGAACACATGGTTTACGGCAGATTCAAAGGTAAGCGTTCAAGAATAGCTATCGGGCGTAGGCACTACAAAAACACGTTAAACAAAAAACAGCGTCGCACCTGATTTTGCATCACCGTGCGTCCCAAACACCCGTTAAAACGCAACTTAACTCAAAATGTTACATTACGGCTGCCGTTGTCTAGCAACCCTGATAGATGCACAAACAAAATTCAAACCTACAGCCAATCCCAAGGCCCCAAAGTATCAAAAATGTTCAAATACACCTATATATACCTCAAAATAACGGTTACACCCTGTCTGTGTTTCGAGTTTCAGCAAGCTAGAGCACAGGACCCAGGAGTGGAGGATAGCGTTTAGAGAGAGAGAGGTAGAGAGAGAAGCATACACAGCAGTAAGGTAGAGGGATCTTGGAGAGAAGTACATTTAAATAGACACATAGCACACTTTTGCACATAGCACATACATCCATACAAACACATACACATACATACACATAGTCTTTTTTTTTTTCATCACACCTTACACATTTTAAACTTTACTTTCACAGTGTGAATCCGTGAGTGAAAGTGTGTGACAGAGAGTGAGTGGGATCAAGTGTGTCTGTGAGGGCGTGTGAGAGTGCCTGGGTGTGAGTGGGTGAATGATGGCCAGGAGAGGAGGACAGGAGAGAGGGATGGGGAGACTAGTGGAGGAGGAGGAGGAAGGTCAGGAGGGGATCCCTCAGCAGAGCAGGGGTGGGAGAGGGAGATACGCAGGGCGGAGGGGGACCAGGCCCACAAGAACAGGCACACGAAGAAGAACAGGGACAGATCCTGCAGTGGGACGAGGGGTAGTGCCTGGGGACCACCACACACAGGCAGGGGCAGAGAAGGCAGGACACTCCGGGTCTGACTCCTCGCATGCCGGAGCTGAGGGGGACAGGGTCAGGGATCCCCGATATACGGAGGAAGAAAACACGGCCCTCGTGGAGGCTGTGCTGGAGAGGGAGAGTGTCCTCTTCCCGGGGGACAGACTCCCTGGCCTGTCTGCGAGGAGGAGAGCTGCCTGGAGTCAAATCTGCAGCAGAGTTAATGCGGTGGCCACCTGCAGACGGGATGTTGACTCAATAAAGAAGAGATGGGGCGACTGCAAAAGGCAGGTGAAGAGGAAGATGGGGGATGCCGCCCTGCACGCCCGAGCCACCGGAGGTGGGCCACCTGTCCCCATCACCTTCAGCGCATGGGAGGAGAGGCTGCGGCAGACACTGTCGTCTACCCTCATTGAGGGGGTCCCTGGAGGATCAGACACTGGGGAGGAGAGGAGCCTCCACACCACCGGTAAGTGCATCACCCCAAAACCACACACCACCCCAAACCACACACCCATCACAAACAAGCACTCACATCCCAACATCTGCCCTTCATTCAACCACACAATTGCACCAACACAGCACCCTGAGGGTTTAAACAGGAATCAAGACAAGGACAAATGTCAATGTTCAACAAGGCCAAAACCTGTCCAACTCCCTGGTTAACCCTCATGTTGCTGTGCTGATCACACACAATACACACAAACCATGCTCAGTAAAGTGTTGTATGTCAAACATCACAATTGTTGTCACACAGTGTTACCCATGTTCACACAGGGAATCCAGCACATAACCCCATGAGTGCGAGAGGGATCATCAATGCATCGATCAACAATGCTTTGGCAACCCCTCTGGTACTCAAAGAGTTAACCAGACAACAAACATATGTCGATAGGTTAACAATTACATGACACATAGGGGACATTCACTAAGCGGTGAAAAAGAGCTGATGTAGAGAATTTGACACTTACATACCCTCACTTTACCAATTACAATGTTAGTCTATGGAGAACATCCAATAACAGGATTCAAGCTGCACAGGCCCCATTGTGTGGACTCCATAGAAAACATTGCAGATGGGGAAATGAGGTCAGCGGAGAAGTCAGCATCATAATCAGTTCATCAGGTCCACTTAACCGCTTACTGAATCACCAACAGGATGGATCAGGTCACAAATCACAGTGCCACTGAGAATAAATGCTTGTATGTGCAACACACACACCAAAAACAATCACACATAACTAAAGGTGAAAAAGTTGGCCTTGGTGTTGTGTATGCAATCATTTACGCTAACTTCAATTTACATAGCTCACATTTGATTCACATATAGATCCTCAGGAGTGCTGATGCCATGGATGGATGGTACACCAGACACTATTTGCAGGATACATATGGGAACCAAATATGAACCATTGAGGTTTGGTCAATAACAGGCCAGGGATTATGGATATCTATGATCGGGTCTGGCTGCCTCACACAGAAGGATGGATGGGCTGATCCAGGAAAAAAAAGGCCTCAATCAATGATATCCTTCAATACTGGCTTGATTGTTGCCCCTCAGGATTCAACTTGAACAGACCTCATGGACAGAATCCTGTAATGTACATCAATCCCTGATTGCCACGGTGGTATCCCATGCATCACAATGCAATGCATAGGATACCATCATGACAACCAGAGAGGGACATGTCTAATCTGACAAAATCCAGCACTGTACGGGATGAACTGATAACATAGGGATGAATACTACTTGAATCACACTGCAGATCTATTAAAAAAAGATATGTACAGAAAGAAAAACAACCAGATTTGTATGTGGATATGTCCCTTTCAAATGGGTACAAATAGGTCCCAACAAGATGTAAACCCAGAGTTCGGTTCAGTACGTGTGATTGTCCAACTGCCCATATATGTGCACCCTCAACAAAATAACTCATATTGATATCATCATCAGAGTACATATACCCAGTATATTACACCTACTTGGATGGGTATCACTTGTATCTATGAAAGTTCATTTGTGATGGCTGTACATATATAGGCAGTTAGACAATCACATGTTCTGAACAGATCTCTGGGTTCATATCTATCAAGGATATGTTTGTACCCGTATGAAAGGTACATATACACACATATCAGACCATATTCCTCACTGTGTACCTTGGCATGGCAATGGTTAATTTCACTTGATGTAACCTTGCAGGCATCATAAAGAGATGTTTAGAAAGATGTTACTGTATGTGTCAGCTGGAGATGTCAGTCATATGACCACACGGAGGCTCTTCAGCAGACCCAAAATTGAACCAATTGGAGATGGATCCATCATTGACATGGTCTACAGAGCGTGCTTACAAACCAGGAACACTTAGTAGACAATGGCAAAGATGTAGTTATCTCCAAATGGGTCAATGTGGAGTCTGCTGAAGAGCCTCCGTGTGGTCAAATGACTGACATCTCCAGCTGTCACATACAGCAACATCTTTCTAAACATCTCTCTATGATGCCTGCAATGTTACAACAAGGTGAAATTAACCATTGCTATCCCGTTAAAGAGATAGTAATACCTAAAATGTGAAAGGAAAAATACATGTCATAGGATTGATCCACCGGGTAATGCAAGGGTATTCCCACTACTGAAAGGTGTTTCATCACAAGAGTATAACAGCTCAAAGTTGAATATTCCATGGACAATATCAGTGTGGCCTGAAAATGTACTATGCCAATGTTGCCAGACCATCCTCTGGCTAGCTTTGGTCCAGGGAGCAGATATTCACAAAGGATGATGTGGCAACAGTGCAAATGTACAATTTCAGGCCACTGGGATGTGGCACCAAAGGAATTCAACTCTGAGCTGCAATACATGTAGAATACAACACCCATCACCAGTAGGAGTACCGTTGTTTCACACAGGGGGATACACCATACAACATATATGTTCCTTTACACATTTCAAGTATTAATATCAATTTGACACCATCATGGCTAAGTTTACTGATCACACAATCTCAATCCTCCACACAGGTTATGTGTCTCCAGCACATCAGGAGCCCATGGAGGAGGCCACCTCACCACCCAGTGAGGAGTATTTGGAGGAGGGGACCAGCCAGTGGGCACCGTACCCAACGACATCCACACCTCTTGGCCAGCTGGATGCACCAACCCTGCCTGCACCGACTCTGCCTGCACCGACTCTGCCTGCACCAACCCTGCCTGCACCAACTCTGCCTGCACCAACCCTGCCTGCATCAACTCTGCCTGCACCAACCCTGCCTGCATCAACTCTGCCTGCACCAACCCTGCCTGCACCGACTTATTACAGTGACTGGATGCCCCCCACCACATCCAGGAGCTATTATCCCCCAGCAGCAGCAGCAGCACCACCACCACCAGGGAGGCAATGGCTGCCCGGTGATGTGGCCACCACCCAATACGGGCCATACCCACAGATTGACCTACCCTCCTGGATGGCTCCCCAGCATGGCCCCAGGTATGATCCTAGGTGGGGGCCAAGCACATACCAGTGGCCAAGGTTTGACCCTTGGCCACTCGACTACCAACACCTGGGCCTGCTTGGGGAGCCCTAACAGCCTATGCGAAGGGACGTGTTTACCCCACCACCTCCACCAGCATAGACATCGGTGGGCAGCAGTGGGTCAATTGATGTGGTGGGCACATACCCATCTGCAGCACAACCAGCAGCAGCAGAGGAGGACACAGCAGCAGCAGAGGAGGACACAGCAGCAGCAGAGGAGGACACACCAGCAGCAGAGGAGGACACAGCACCAGCAGAGGAGGACACAGCACCAGCAGAGGAGGACACAGCAGCAGCTGATTCACCAGTCACAAGCATCACCAGCAGTGAACGGCCCACGGGGATGGAAGCTGAGTGTATGGCTCTGCAAAGGAGACTACTCAGGTCAAGCCTCCGCACCAATGACAACATCACCAGGAGCCGTAGGGAATCCCGTATAAACACTAACAGGATAGAGGCAAGGATCCATGCCCTGGAGTCGGAGGTCATGAGGATCAACACTCAACTCCATCAGCTACACACGGGGGTGATGGACCTGCTTGCACAGCTACTGGTGGAGTTGAGAGAGCTGAACCGCAGGGAGGACTTACGTTTGGAGAGGGAAAACCTGCGCTCCACAGAGGGATCCACTGCCCCCACCACCCCCTCTAATGTGACCCCCGAAGCCACACCTAGGGGGCAAAGGGTGACCAGGAGATCATCCAGGTTATCCACTTCTGCCACACAGTCTAAGCCCCCCCCCCCTAAGAAAAAAAAATAAAATGCCCAACATGTTAAATTTCCCCTGAATAAAGGAACATTGTGCTTTTGAATCCTGTCTGATCTGCTTTGAATTTGGTCATAGATTTGGGTGGCAGAGTTGTCTCCAATGCATTGCCAAACAATTCAGTGAATACAACTCCTGCCTAGGTAAGATGTTTGTGGGATGTTACAATATGGGTTCACACACACATCGTTGTACAAAATCAACTGTAAAAACATCCCTGTTGCCATATTACACAACTGTGTTATATGGCAATGTTGTGTGTTGATTTTGCATAACAAAACATTCCCCTTAGCCCAACATTTGGTACAACATTGAACATTCATCTACATCATATGTTGTGTTTAACCCTTTGATAGCCAGAGTGGTAGGCAACGCATTGCAAAGAAATGCGTTGGGTACCACTCTGGCACTCAGAGGGTTAAGGGGATAACCAAACAAACGGCTTAGCGGTGAGATAACAAGCAGGACAGATAAATGGGACATGTATCCATATTGTCTTGGATTCACACACTCATTGTGCAACAGACTGACTGGGGAAGCCAATGTTTTCAACCTAGGATTTCAATGTGTAGCACACACATTGATATCCTGGGGTGAGCATTGGGGCCTCCAGTAAGTTGACTTGTTGTTTTTTCTAAGGGTGTAACAGACTTCCCCAGTGAAAACACTTGTCCACTTGGTCATGTACTGTGATATGTCCCAGTGGAGCAATATCACTGAACATTGATTATACTGAGCAACACATTAACTGTGGACAGGAATTCACTGTGGAAGTATGTCCCCTTTATCACCTCTTTATCACTCCCACAACACATTAGTGTATCACTGCCACCATCTGTTAGCGTGAATACATCACTGAGTCCACTCACTTGCAAACAAGTGGTGGAGTCCTGTGATATGGGTGATGCCTTTCCATGTATGGGGATACTCTACCCTGGGTGTGGTAACGCATTGACAACTGTGTTCTCAAATATATCCTCCTACAGACACAGATAGAATGGTGATGGTTCATCTTTATTGTGTCTCAAAGTACATTAGGATGTACATGTGTTTTCTGTGTATTGCCTATATGCATTGAACACCTGTATGAGAACACTAAATGTACTTTGAAACAAAAAAATAGTACTTTAGTAACACTGCTGCCCAGCTCATGTGTTGTCCACAAGGTTTGACAACTCTGTAGCTGAGCATCCTAACTGTACAGGTTATAAAACTCAGGAATTAGTGTTTTCTGTGTCTATATGAAAATGATCCAGTAGAGGTTTGTGTGAACCTCAGGTCAAACTTTGCATCGCCAACAACATCAACATAAACAGCAAGGGGTGATCTCCATGAAAGTGATGTCAAGACATCAATCCAGTCACATAGAAGAACTTCAGTTCAAGGATGGATCATGTTACGGATGCCTGTGGAAGAAGAGGACAGGATTTGGAGCAGTTGACCTGAACTGATCATCAAGCAACAACAATTTAGTCTTTTTGATCCCCTCAATTTTCACAGTTACAGGTGAGTACACAAACCATTGCTTGACAATGTGTTGTGTACTCATCTGTAACCAATTATGTGGAGAACTAAGGACATGTGCCCCAGCCCTATGGATATGTGCCCCTGACATGGATACACACATCAACAAGTGTTCTTAGAGCTCCATGGAAGTAATGAATTTGGGGTGCCACTGTTAATGTGACAGTGGCAGCCCAATGTCATTTGTTCCATGGAACTGTTAGGACACATTTGTTGATGTGTGTATTCATGTCGGGGGCACATATGTCTGCACACTCACAGGTCAGCATGGTGTCCCTGGTAATCTGATCTACGTCTCATGACCTCTACGTTGTGTGCCCATACCACTGTACATCCACCCCTGTGCTGCTCTTCTCAGCTGTAGCACAGTACAGGTCCCATATTGAGTCCAATGGCCCTTTAACACCTGATGTGACGGAGTATTATCCAATGCATAGCATTGGATAACACTCTTTCGCTACAAGGCTAGCATGGTTGCTCTGGCTATGCTCATGGCAAATCAAGTTAGCTGCTGTCAATCAAGCCCTGTAAGGCGATGAACATGGGTTATGTGTTGTACCTTGTTTCTCCTGAGGGTGTGCGTGATATCCTTGGGGTCTGTATGTCAACGTGGAGAGTGGAATGGAGGATGGTTTTTGAGTCCACACACACAATTTGCCACGTCCGCTGCCAGTGCAGTGCTGTGTCACTGTTCCTGTGGGGTGAGACAGAACAAAATGTGCAGTGTGGTTAGTGTCACAGGACTGATGGGGGACTTGCATGGATTGTTTGCATGCCTGTGTTATACTCACATGTAAAGTGTTCCGTGATGAGCCTGTCTCTGATCTGTGTCCCTCTCAGGGTCTCCTCAACGTGTCCGATGTCCATGGGCACTTCCTGTATGGGGGGGGGGCCTGGATGTGCTCCAGCAGCCTGGTGTCCACTGAGATGTTGTGCAGTATTGTGCACGCCACAATGATGTCGCACACCTTTCCAGGTGCATACTGCAGTGCTCCCCCCGAGTGGTCCAGACATCGGAATCTTGACTTGAGGAGGCCAAAGGTCCGCTCAATGGCATTCCTCGTTCTGCCATGAGCCTGGTTGTAGCTTTCCTGGGCATGTGTTCGGGGATTGGCCAGAGGGGTCAGTAGCCAGGACTTGCATCCATAGCCAGCATCACCTGTGTAATGTGAGTGACATGGTGAGACAGGGAGCACATGTTGTGTGAATGATGTTTTGTGTGGTAGACGTAGTAGCTGTGGGTCAGGAGCATGCTAAGCAGCGTTGTGTGTACGCCTGTGTATGTGATGTGATTTTGTATTGTGAACTCACCCAAAAGCCATCCCCCTGTAAAAGTTCCATTCTCGAAATCTCTGTGGACTGAGGAGTTTTAGAGAATGTATGAATCATGTGAGCTGCCAGGATACTTTGCACAGACATTCATTATCCTCATATGGCTGTCACACACCATCTGCACGTTGATGGAGTGAAAGTTCTTCCTGTTGATGAATATCTGTGCGTCACGTGCTGGGGCCTTAATTCGGACATGGGTGCAATCTATAGCACCCATGACCCTGGGCATGCCTCCCCTGGCGTAAAAGGCCTGCTTGACTTGTATCCAGTCCATGTCGGTGGTGGGGAAATGTATATAGGTACTGGCCTTGCTTTTGAGGGCTGGCAGGACCTGGGCCAGCACCCTGGAGAATGTGGCCTGTGACATTCCAGATGCGTAACCCTCTGTGGACTGGAAGGCCCCGCTTGCCATGAAGTGCATGGCACAGAGTAGTTTCTGCAGGCCAGTTAGGGCATGGTTGTGGATGTAGATGGGATCCACCTGCTCCTTGATGACCTCATACAAGGCAATGATGCTGTCAGGCCTCAACCTGTAGCGATCAATTACCTCATCATCGGTCATTCCAAAGAGGGTGACCCTTGGGCGGTATACCCTGGGCCTTGGTGGTCGTCTATACATCCTGTGCCCTCCAGGTGGGGATGGGCTCCTGTGTGGCTGCTGAGCCAGAGCCTCCTCACTTGCAACAGGTGGTGGCTGTTGATCAGGCATGCTTGGAGGTTGCTGATGTTCCCCAGCTCTCTCCCTTGCACGCCTTCTCCGCAGCCTTCGCAACAATATGTAACCCAACATACTGTTTGCTCTCTCTATCTGTCTCTATCTATCTCTCTCTCTCTCTCTCTCTCTCTCTATCTCTCTCTCTCTCCCTCCCTGAGTGGAAAACAAGCCACAAGTGAGTGTGTTGAGTTGTCCCTTTAAGTACTTGCTAGGGCGTTGTGTGGGTGTGGTGATGAGGTGAGTGCTGACCAATGGTGAGTTGTTTTTGTCCAGGTAAGTGTTTGCAGGTGTGTGTGTGTGATAAGATATGGTGTGTTGTGCTTGTTCTGTGTGTGCCATTTGCGGACGTGCAGTTGTGGGGTGCAGGTGGCGTGTTGATGTTGCCCAGGTGAGCTTGTATTTGCAGGTGTCCGCTTTGTGTGATGACCCCCATTGTTCCGTGCCATGTTGTGTTGTTGTTTTTTTGTGTGTCGTTGTCCCTGTGGTGTTGGTTGTTGGTGTGTGTGTAGTGATTTGTGTTGTGTGTACATGTTTTTGTGTTGTTTTGGCATTGCACGGGTTAATTTTCCCATTTACATGGTTGTGCGGTAAGCCTTTTGTGTATTTTCCTATGTAACGGGTGTTTTGTTTTGGCCGTTAAGTGTCTAACGGCTAAGAAAAGTGGGTCTTAACTTTTAGCCGTTAGGTGTGTCTTTTTTTCAGCCGTTATCAGTACCGCAAGCCTTTGAATAGCTCTGGGGTATGTTTTTCCATGCGTCTGAATGCACGTAAGTGTATCGGCCGTAAGGATTCTACAACTGCCGTTAGCTGTTCTTTAGACGGATCTTTGAATTGCAACATGTCACTTAACGCACCCGTTAGTGAATGTTTTTGCTAACGGCTGCCTTTAAATCTAGCCCTAAGTGTCTCATTTTTTAACCAGTTTTGTCTAGTATTATAATTTATCCAGTTTAAAGACAGATGTATATGATAATAAGATCACACCAGCATTGATATATTGTATAACACCAATCAGACCCAGGAGTGGCTTAGAACAACAGAGAAGCACAATTTATCTTCATTTGTTTCAAATAAAATTTTCTTCAAAGTTCTAAAGGAGAGATTGATGGACAGGCCTTTTTAATACTCAAAAAAAAAAAGACCTGGCACCAGGTGAACATTCTATTTAAGTGACTGAGGCAGTGTTTTACCAAAATGAAAACACTACAAACAAAAGCTTAGCTCAATCTGAACATTAACTGTACTTAAAGGTACTAAACTAACACAAATAGCACAAGTTTAACCAACCTTTTCAAGTCCTGCTTTGTTGCACTGCACTGCTTTGCACTTCTTGCTCACAGCAAGTTAAATTCCATTTCTTTTTACAAACTCTGCAGCCTGGGATTATCACGGTGCCCATGCTATTCGGCGACATTCTGTCAGTCTACACTCCTGCTTTACACCTATTGGCTGAACTGTGATTGTCCCGCCCAGTATTGTCCTTAAATACTGGGTTCTGGTACATCTCCGGTGCCTTTTCATAGTGTTCCAGTACCAGCGCTTGTTCCTGTTTATTGTACGCTCTCAATGTATCGACCTGGCCTGCCTGACTACTCTGCATCTCGTTTCCTGCCTGTGCACCGACCCGGACTGCCTGACCATTCTGCTTCTCATCTCCTGTGTACCGACCCAGCTTGGCTGAAGTTCCTGCTCCATGTACCGACCTGGCTTGGATGACGTTCCTGCTCTGCGTGCCGACTTGGATTTGAAATGTTCCTGCTCCGTATACCGACTTGGTTTGGCTGATGTTCCTGCTCCGTGTACCGACTTGGATTGCTCTACGTTCTGTGTGATTCCGCCCGGTTGGGCTTCTGCCTCCTCTGCACACCCTGACCGGTCTCCGGTTAAGGGTAGTGCTTCTCTCTCTCTGTCTGTGGACAGCTGTGCAGTTGGTCCCAGTTGCCTCCGTGTCGCCCCGGCGACATTCCGATTGGTCTGCCTTACGTACCATACCAGGTGCCTCTCAGGGCGAGTTGCTCAGATTCCGTTACTGCTCCGGCAATCCTCAGGCTGCTCATATCTCCGTTAAAGCTACGGCAGTATCCAGTTGCCTAATCTCTGTGTAACGGTTTTCTGACACTCAGACCAGGGTATGAAGTAAAAACACAGTTTATTAGAATCAGGAATGTAAAACAATGCCCCTAGGGGCCAGCACAGGAATAACAGTAATGCAATTACAGACAAAGTGAATGCAATACAGTGGTAGGAGTATGTGCTATGTATAGATGGGGAATAACCCCCAAAGGGTTAACACGTACAATAGGAGAGACTCAGTCTTAGATTGGCCAACGTCCAGGATATATAGCAGTCTCTGGAACACGGTCTCTGAATAGCAGAAAAGGAGTAAAGTGTCTGCACTGAATTCACTCTCAAGTTGGAATAGGAATGCACACAAGTGCCCAGAGCTGAGCCAATACCACCTCCGTGGGCTTAAGAGGAATTCTACTGCCAGAGCTGAAGTAACCAGAACCAGAATCGCCCTTAACTGAAAATAGTAGTAACCCTGCGTGTGCCAAATGGATTATGCCCTGACACCCCTTGGGTGCCAATACTGACAGTTACTGCAAGCTACAAAGAGCTGAGGCACTAGGAAGTGCAGTGGATAGCGTACCCTCTGAGCGTATGTAGGCCGGAGCCTGGACACCCTTCCGGTGCCGCACTCAATTCTCACAGCAAGAGCGAACAGACTACCAGCGCCAGTCAGCGCGGTCACGGTGCACACCGGACAGACAGTGCTCTGCGGGAGATAATATGGCAGTAATACTCAGAGTCGCGGCTCAAACAGGTAACCGTATGCTTGGCAAGCGATAAAGGAGGCACGAGACCGGAGACTACAGGCACTGCACGGGTTAAGTGGTTCTGTACAGGAGAGAACAGCTTAGCAAACAGCGGATGGCAAAGCAAAGTCAGGCTACAGCTAGACGATAGTGAGAGGAACAGCGAGTCACTTAAACAGTTCAGAATGTCGCCGGAGCGACAGGAGCAATACAATCGACAACCGGAACCGGATCAATACTGCAGCAGGAACAACAACCGAAGAACAGGGTCAATCACGGAGCAGGGTCGTCAGCCAGAACCAGGTCAATCACGGAGCAGGGTCGTCAGCCAGAACCGGGTCAATCATGGAGCAGGGTCGTCAGCCAGAACCGGGTCAATCACGGAGCAGGATCAGGAGAGGAGTCAGACAAGCCGGGTCGGTACACAGGAGACACTGGAACTCAGCAACGAGGCACAGGAACACCACGAAAGGGCAACTGACAAGTGCCTAAACTCCAGCATATAAAGGAACATCCTGGGCGGGCCAATCTGCTTCCTCCAATGCACAGGTAATTCAGCCAAGATTGACAGGAAAAACACGGGGACCGTGATAGTACCCCCCTCTCAAAGACCCCCTCCCCTGCCGGAGGGTCTTGGTTTCTGAGGATATTTAGAGTGAAAGTTGCGCAACAGTCGTGGAGCATGGAGGTCCTTGTGGTCTACCCAAGAGCGCTCCTCAGGCCCATACCCTTTCCAGTGGACCAAATATTGCAACTTGCCTCTGAATCTCCTGGAGTCAATAATGCTCTGAACTTTGTATTCCTCTTGGCCCTGCACATCCACCGGCCCAGGAACCACCGGAGTGGTAGTATAGCGGTTGCAAACCAAGGGCTTTAATAATGACACATGGAAGACATAGTGAATACGCATAGTATTAGGAAGTTCCAATGCGTATGCCACAGGATTGATCTTGCGAATAATCTTAAATGGCCCAATGAACCGAGGGGCCAGTTTGTTCGAAGGCACTTGCAGGTTGAGATTCCTGGAGGAAAGCCATACCCTGTCCCCAACCTGGAAGGAAACTGCTGGCAGCCGTCTGCGATTGGCATGCCGCTGATGTCTGTGGAAGGACTGACTGAGGGACCTTTGTACCTGTGCCCAAATGGAGCGGAGCTGCTCCATGTGCTCATCCAGAGCCGGAATCTGTTGGGACTGAAATGAGTCTGGGAGTAGACAGGGTTGGAACCCATAATTAACAAGGAATGGAGAGCTCCCAGACGATGAATTAACCGCACAGTTCCTGGCGAACTCTGCCCACGACAACAGGTCGGCCCAGTTATCATGATGATCAGTCACAAAGCAGCGTAAAAACTGCTCCAGTCCCTGATTGGCACGCTCGGCGGCCCCGTTGGTCTTGGGATGGTAGGCGGAGGAAAAGGACAATTGAATACCCATCTGGCCACAGAATGCCCTCCAGAATCTTGATACGAATTGACTCTCCCGGTCTGACACTATCACTCTGGGAACCCCGTGCAAGCGGAATACTTCTCTGGCAAAAATTAATGCCAATTCCTGGGCTGAAGGAAGGCCAGAGAGGGGCACGAAATGAGCCATTTTAGAGAACCTATCCACCACCATCAGGATAAACGTATAGCCCTTGGAACTCGGCAGCTCTCCCAAAAAATCAATAGAAATATGGGACCAAGGACGATCACCATTAGGCACTGGTTGGAGCAGTCCCACTGGGAGATGTCTGGGAGTTTTGGCACGGGCACAGGTGGCGCAAGCAGCAGTAAATGCAGAGCAGTCAGCTTTCAGAGAGGGCCACCAGAATGTTCGTGACAATGACCATGCCAACTGATCTCTGCCAATGTGCCCAGCTGCCTTAGATGAGTGATAGGTCTCGAGTAACCGGGTACGGAAAGGCTCGTCCACAAAACACTTGCCAACTGGGGTTTCAGGAGGTGCCGAACTTGTGACGCCAAGATTTGCTCTCCCAGTGGCGAAGTGATGCTGGTACGAATAGTAGCCAGAATCCTATCTGGCTGAATTATGGGAATCGGGGCCTCATCCCTCTCAATGTTTGTGCAGAATTGTCTAGAAAGAGCATCTGCCCTAATATTCTTGGACCCTGGCAAGTACGATACTATGAAATTAAATCTGGACAGAAATAGGGCCCATCGAGCCTGGCGAGATGACAGCCTTTTGGCCTCGGATAGGTAAATCAAGTTCTTATGGTCCGTGAGGATTAAAACTGGGGTTCTTGTGCCTTCCAGAAGATGTCGCCATTCTTTTAATGCCAAGATGATAGCCAACAATTCCCTATCACCAATTTCGTAATGGCTTTGGGCACTAGACAGTTTTTTGGAAAAGAACCCACACGGCCTCAGGTTACCCCCTTCCTTGGGGCGTTGGGAGAGAACTGCCCCTACCCCAACCTTGGAGGCATCGACCTCTAGCGTGAAAGGCAGGGTGGGATTAGGGTGGGATAGTATAGGAGCAGATGCAAACGCCTTTTTGAGGGTTTCAAAGGCCATCTCAGCTGCCTCAGACCATTGAGAGGGATTCGCGCCCTTATGCATAAGGTCAGAGAGAGGTTTTGTAATGGTAGAAAAGTTCTGAGTAAACTTTCTGTAATAGTTGGCAAAGCCCAGGAACCTTTGGATAGCTTTTAACCCCTTGGGTCATGGCCATTGTAGGACTGCAGCCAACTTCTCTTGGTCCATAGCTATGCCATCCTTAGATATAACAAAACCCAAGAAGGGTACTTGGGAACAGTGAAATTCACATTTTTCTAGTTTGCAGAACAGTTTGTTCTTGCGTAATCGAAGCAATACCTCCGAAACATCCTGGATGTGCTGGGTTAAATTAGCAGAATGGATCAATATATCGTCCAGGTACACAACCACACAGGACTGTAACATGTCGCGGAGGATATCGTTAATGAATTCCTGAAATACGGCAGGTGCATTACATAACCCAAATGGCATAACTAGATATTCGTGTGGCCTGACCTAGTATTGAATGCCGTCTTCCACTCATCACCGGCCCTTATCCTTATTAGGTTGTAGGCGGCACGTAGATCGAGTTTCGTAAAGATAGAGTAGCCTTTCAACCTGTCAAATAACTCTGTGATGAGCGGAACGGGGTATGCATTTTTGGACATCAGTTTATTGAGTCCACGGTAGTCAATACACGGTCGTAATTCGCCACTTTTCTTTTTCACGAAAAAGAACCCTGCACCTGCTGGAGAGGATGATTTACGAATAATCCCTCGTCTGAGGGCATCCTCAATGTATTCCTCCATGGCCCTAGTCTCCTCACAGGACAATGGGTACATCCTACCCCTCAGTGGCACCACTCCCGGGGGCAAATCGATAGCGCAATCATATGGCCGATGCTGCGGCAGTGCGCTAGCCTCACCCTTACTGAATACGTCACTGAACTTGCTGTATTCAGGTGGCACAGAAGGAGAGGTACACATAATCTTGACTGGACGAGATAGACAGTGACCAGAGCAGTGGTCAGACCATGACTTAATTTCACACGTTTGCCAGTCAAACTGGGGATTATGCAGCATTAACCAAGGGAACCCCAGAATGACCGCATGATGGGGTGAGTGTATAATCTGGAAACAAACCTCCTCCTTGTGGAGGACCCCAACAGAGATAGTGAGGAGAGTAGTCTCCATGGTGATAAGGGCTGGTTCTAGAGGTCTGCCATCAATAGCCTCAATAGCTAGCAGAGTATCTCTTTTAGACAGAGGAATATTGTGTCTTTCAGCAAATGCCCGGTCCATGAAATAGCCTGCTGCCCCAGAATGTACCAGGGCTAGTACTTCCACAGCTTGGTCTCCTAGGAGAAAACTCACCGGTATGGTGGGTTTCTTGGAACAAGGATCTGGGGACGATTGTACACCACCTAGGGCCTGTCCCCTAAGGTACCCTAGGTGCGCGCGTTTCCCGGATGTACCGGACATGTGCATAGTAAATGCCCATTTTTACCACAATATAGGCATAACCCTTGTATTTTGCGGTAAGCCCTCTCCTCCTTAGACAGCCTAGTGAAGCCGATCTGCATAGGCTCCCCTGTTTCAGGTACCCGGTCAGGAGGAATGGGAGGAGAGGGTGGGTTAAAAGACCTCTCGTGCCCATGGGTCTTGGAACTAGCCCTCTTTGCCAAGCGCCTCTCGCGCATGCGGGTGTCAATGAGTATCACGTAATCTATATACTCATCTAAATCAGTAGGTACCTCCCTGGCAGCAATCTCATCCTTGATGGAGTCGGATAGTCCTTGTGCAAAGGCTGCCAGGAGTGCCTCATTATTCCAGGCCACCTCTGCAGCTAGAATCCGAAATTCTATTGCATACCCAGCCACAGTGCGATCGCCCATCTGTATTACCATCAATTTTTTTGCCGCAGAGGTGGCTCGCCCCGGTGTCTCGAATACTCTGCGAAACTGTCTGACAAATTCGTTAAAGCTCAGAGTACAGGGTTTAGCCTGCTCCCATAAAGGATTAGCCCATGCCAGGGCTTTGCCAGTTAATAGAGATATCATGAACCCCACCTTGCTAAGGTCATTCGGAAAAGCATGGGATGTGAGTTCTAGGAATATCTCTAGTTGGTTAAGGAAACATCTGCACAGTGTGGGTTCGCCATCATATCTTAACGGTAACGGCGCCGCCGCCGTAAAACTCCTAGAGGGAGCCAATAATTGCCCAGTAGTATTATCCGGTGTCAGGACTGGGGGGACCACCGGATTTTGATGGTTTATCGAGGTGTACCATACGTTCAAGCAAGGTTTGCATGGCCAGTGCCAATTGGTCTAGGCGTTGCTCGTGAACATCCATCTCCAGTGGAGGTTCTGTGTATTACTGTCACTTTTCCTGTCTGAAGTCATGGCCCTTTCGTACTGTAACGGTTTTCTGACACTCTGACCAGGGTATGAAGTAAAAACACAGTTTATCAGAATCAGGAATGTAAAACAATGCCCCTAGGGGCCAGCACAGGAATAACAGTAATGCAATTACAGACAAAGTGAATGCAATACAGTGGTAGGAGTATGTGCTATGTATAGACGGGGAATAACCCCCAAAGGGTTAACAGGTGCAATAGGAGAGACTCAGTCTTAGATTGGCCAACGCCCAGGATATATAGCAGTCTCTGGAACACAGTCTCTGAATAGCAGAAAAGGAGTAAAGTGTCTGCACTGAATTCACTCTCAAGTTGGAATAGGAATGCACACAAGTGCCCAGAGCTGAGCCAATACCACCTCCGTGGGCTTAAGAGGAATGCTACTGCCAGAGCTGAAGTAACCAGAACCAGAATCGCCCTTAACTGAAAATAGTAGTAACCCTGCGTGTGCCAAATGGATTGTGCCCTGACACCCCTGGGTGCCAATACTGACGGTTACTGCAAGCTACAAAGATCCGAGGCACTAGGAAGTGCAGTGGATAGCGTACCCTCTGAGCGTATGTAGGCCGGAGCCCGGAAGTGCCGCACTCAATTCTCACAGCAAGAGCGAACAGACTACCAGCGCCAGCCGGCACGGTCACGGTGCACACCGAACACCAGACAGACAGTGCTCTGCGGGAGATAATATGGCAGTAATAAAGGTACTCAGAGTCGCGGCTCAAACGGGTAACCGTATGCTTGGCAAGCGATAAAGGAGGCACGAGACCGGAGACTACAGGCACTGCACGGGTTAAGTGGTTCTGTACAGGAGAGAACAGCTTAGCAAACAGCGGATGGCAAAGCAACCTCAGGCTACAGCTAGACGATAGTGAGAGGAACAGCGAGTCACTTAAACAGTTCAGAATGTCGCCAGAGCAATACTGGAACACCGGAACAACAGACAGGACCGGAGCGACAACCGGAACCGGATCAATACTGCAGCAGGAACAACAGCCGAAGAACAGGGTCAATCACGGAGCAGGGTCGTCAGCCAGAACCGGGTCAATCACGGAGCAGGGTCGTCAGCCAGAACCGGGTCAATCACGGAGCAGGGTCGTCAGCCAGAACCGGGTCAATCACGGAGCAGGATCGTCAGCCAGAACCGGGTCAATCACGGAGCAGGATCAGGAGAGGAGTCAGACAAGCCGGGTCGGTACACAGGAGACACTGGAACTCAGCAACGAGGCACAGGAACACCACGAAAGGGCAACTGACAAGTGCCCAAACTCCAGCATATAAAGGAACATCCTGGGCGGGCCAATCAGCTTCCTCCAATGCACAGGTAATTCAGCCAAGATTGACAGGAAAAGCACGGGGACCGTGATACTCTGTTACTGCCACGGCAGTGTCCAGTTGCTCTGTCTCCATTAATGCTACGGCAGTATCCAGTTGCATAGTCTCCGTTAATGCTACAGCAGTGTCCAGTTGCCAAGTCTCCGCTACTGCTACAGCAGCACTCACGTGGCTCAGTCTCCGTTACTGCTATGGCAGTGCTCTGGTTGCCTGGACTCCGTTACTGCTATGGCAGTGTCTAAGTTACTCAGTCTCCATTACTGCTACGGCAGTATTCACGTTGCCTAGTCTCCGTTACTGCTCTGGCAGTGCTCAAGTTGCTCAGCCTCCGTTACTGCTAAGGCAGTTCACAATTGTCTGGTATAGATTTGGGCGTTATTCATACTACAGCTCTCACCTCTGTTTGAGCTCCTTAAAAGGCTTACCACACATGGGCCTGTCAACTTTCTCTGTCTGCTATTAACCCATGCAGTATCGATATACTGGGACTCACTCAAGATCTGCCTGACCTGTGTCAGTATTATGTTCTATGGACTCTTTACTTATACTGGACCTGTGTGGGCTTACCTCTGTATAACCTGTCTAGTGGCTGTACTATATTAAGAGTATATTACAGGACCTGTGAGGGTTATTGTGTTCTTAATTGTTTAATAAAACTGTGTTTTATCCAAACCTACTGTGTCTGTGTGTCGAACAAACCGTTACAGGGATTTTTCAGCTTGCTGAACCTTCTAATTGGGATAGGTGGAGGGTTATAGGCTATGTAGGATTCTGGGTCCTAAATACCTTCCCTCTACAATCATCCCATAAACTTTATCCCAATATACTGTATATATACAGTACTGTGCAAAAGATTTAGACAGGTGTGAAAAATGCTGTAACGTAAGAATGCTTTCAAAAATAGACATGTTAATAGTTTATTTTTATTAATTAACAAAATGCACAGTGAGTGAACAGAAGAAAAATCTAAATCAAATCAATATTTGGTGTGACCACCCTTTACCTTCAAAACAGCATCAGTTCTTCTAGGTACACTTTCACAAAGTCAGGGATTTTGTAGGCATATACTCAGGTGTATGATTAAACAATTATACCAACAGGTGCTAACAATCATCAATTTAATTTTTATGTTGAAACACAATCATTAACTGAAACAGAAACAGCTGTGTAGGAGGAATAAAACTGGGTGAGGAACAGTCAAACAAGATGAGGTTGCTGAAGACCGTTTAATGTCAAAAGTCATACACCATGGCAAGACTGAGCACAGCAACAAGACACAAGTTAATTATACTGTATCAGCAAGGTCTCTCCCAGGTAGAACTTTCAAGGCAAACGGGTTTTCAGAAGTGCTGTCCAAGCTCTTTTGAAGAAGCACAAAGAAACGGGCATCATTGAGGACCGTAGATACATCATGCTTTCTTCCCTTCACAATCGAAGGATGTCTAGTTTGTTCACTGAAGGGCTGGAGAGCAGTACAAGAATGAGTGCCTGCAGGCAACAGTGAAGCATGGGGCTGCATTTCTGCAAATGGAGTTGGGGATTTGGTCATAATTACTGGTCTCCTCAATGCTGAGAAGTACAGGCAGGTATTTATCCATCATACAGTGCCATCAGGGATTCATCTGACTGGTCCCAAATTTTTTCTGCCAATAAGACCGCTCCAGCTAACAGGCAGAAAGCCTCCGTCATCGTAGGAGGCTGGATAGAGGGAGAGGAGCAGAGGCAGAGTGACGGACTGCAGTTACAGAGCAGATAACCGCAGTCTATGAGGAAGTAGGTGCAGGGCAGTGTTTATTCCTTCGTTCTTGACCAACTAGAGCTTTAAAAAAAGAAATTAATAAACTTTTACACATATTTGCTATATAATGTAACTATTCAGGCTACCTTGTATAGGGGTGATACATCCCCTTTAAAAAAAAAATGTGTGCAAGTGTACTTAGAATAATTGATGTTGTTTTGAAGGCAAAGGGTGGTCACACCAAATATTTTTTTGTTTTACATTTTTCTCCTGTTCACTCACTATGCATTTTGTTAATTGATAAAAATAAACTGTTAACATCTATTTTTTTTTTTTTTTTTTTTTAAAGCATTCTTGCTTTACAGCATTTTTTCATACCTGCCTAAAACTTTTGCACAGAACTGTATGAATTCCGGCACAACAAAGGATATACTTTTTCAAGTATGGTATGACACAGGTAAGGAAACATTGGAACAGTGAGCACAAAATGGTAATCTTTGAAGTTTGTTATGAGAAACCCATTCACAAGGGTTTAACCAAATGATTCAATTTTAAAAAGGCTAATTTTACAATGCAGTAACAGTATTAAAGGATATTCAGTGGTATGTAATATTCTAAGATAAAAATATCCTCAGTGGACCACTCTGCCTTAACTAAACTGAAAGCTACGAGACAAAATCTTACTGACACATTGAGTGCTTAGGCTACTAAGTTATTTCAGTGGCAGAAGTTTCAATGTTACCTTCATGGCAACAGACCTGGTAAGCGCCTTCCTGAGATGGTGAGAGGCTCTCTCAACTCTTCCCACATCTTTTCATTTCTTCACATAGTGGGGCTTCTTTATCCGACTACAACCTTTTGCTTGTTTTACCAGCAGCTAAATAACCTAGCTTCCACTGACGCCGCCCCCACAGACAGTTCTTTATCCCATTTTATCCATGGATTTATGGACTCTGCGTCAGTTTCTCCTCTCTCGAGGGAGGTTGTATCCGATCTTGACAAACGCTTCTCTATGGAAAAGCTTGAAGTGGCCTAAAAATCCTTCCCTATGGATGGTCTCCTCATCACGTATTACCGTAACATCCAAGACATCCTTCTCCTTCCTCTCCCCAATGCTTTTGAATTGGTGGCTTCTGGTGCTTCTTTCCCATCTCAGGACCCTGCTCAATGTGACAATTATGGGCCAATCTCTTTACTTAATGTTGATATTAAGGTTTATGCCAAGCTAATAGCCCTACACCTTAAACCTCTTATGGGCTCCTTGATACACCAAGATCAATCTGGCTTTGTCATTCACAGGGAAGCTACGGACAGTACTGCTAAGGTTCTTTCATTGATTTATTATGTTTGGTCCCGAAATACTCCTACAATTCTCCCTGTCTGGCATAGGGCCAATTTGTCTGCTAGATGGGCCCCCTATCCATCATCTTTTCTCTCCATTCCAGGTAATCCAGCTTTTCCTCCGGGTCTGTCCTGGGATCTCTTTAGTAACTATATTTCTGTCGGTCTGACGACAGTGAGGACTCTAACAGATTCCAGTGGTATCCTCTCCTTTGAGTCTTTGACGTGGAATTATGACCTCCCTATTGGACATTATTGGTGATACAGATAAATACACCACTATCTAAACAACCTCCTTGTTGCTGAATCCCATTCACAGACTGTTCATCCCTTCTTCTCCTCTTCGGTCACTGGAACCGTTGGCCGGGGATGCCTTTCGAAATTGAATAAACTCTTGATTGTCCCTGCTGTCTCTCAGGCCTATTCCTTTATGACTGTTTGGCATAGAGAGCGCAATTATTCTTTACCCAGTTTCACTGCCCTTTTCCTCACCTGTTTCTCTGCTCCTAGAAATCTTCACTTCATTGAAATGCTCTTTAAGTTTCTGGTTAGATGGTATAGAGCACTATTGATTCTATCTTCATAGTATTTGAGCCATAGATTATTTCAATCCTGTCAGAGTTGTAGTTCAAGAGTAACTAAATTATAAAGTATCCCCCTTCCACCTTATAACTGATGTAACACTGCTCGTCTCAGAGCAGCCAAACTGTCCAGATGGATCGCAGAGAGGGACAATCTTCAGAGACCATAAGGAAAAATCTGAAAAACCCATCAAGGGGAGCAGGATTTTCCTTAGGCTCCCAGTAAGAAGACTGTCCCTTGCTGTGAGCTGTCTGGTCCTAGGACCAGATTCCACATGTGAGGGGAGGTGGGGGAGGGAGGGGGATACTTTATCATTCAATTACTCTTGAACAACAACTACGACAGTACTGAAATAACACTCTCTGTGGCTCAAATACTATGAAGATTAATTGGAGCTGCTGTATTTGTGAAACATTACTATCCCTATAAGTATAATACTTGCTGGCACTTGACGGACTGTAGCGATCACCACTAGAGAGTGCTGCTGGGAAGTACAGCTGAGGTTTGCCAAAATCCACTAGGGATGAAATACGACTTGGCCAACTTAAGTGAGATACCTGAACCAGATGCTATGGATTTATGGCTTTAGAATGATGCTAGATTATACAGACTGTTTAAATCCTATTGTCACAGTGCCTTACCTCGGCCTGCGCCATTCGGCCTGGAGCAGGGTTCTGGACTGACGCTCCAACATCACTAGCTGCGTCCCTCTTGCCTGCGGCCTGGTCGCATATGTTTCTTGTTAATGGCATCATGAATAAGGCACTTGCCTGGATGCCTGTTATAGGCCAAGCCTGGGGGACCTAATTGGTGCCGCCTTCTCCTACTCCTTTATAAACCTCTCTGGGCCTGTGTATCATTACCCTTACATTGGTGTTCAGTTCAGTTCTAGTTCCTGTTGCTCCTGTATCCTGTGTATGACCAGGCTTGTCTGACTATCCATTCTGGTGCTGACCTGTGGCTCTGTCTGACCATTCTACCCGTGTGCTCCTTTGGCTTTAGACATCCAATCTGGTGCAGACCTGTGGCTCTGGCTGACTCCCCGCTCTGTGTATGATCCTAGCTTGTCTGACTATCCAACATGGTGCTGACCTGGGGCTCTGTCCAACTATCCTCCCAGTGTTGCCTACTATTATTGGACATCCTATCTGGTGCAGACCTGTGGCTCTGGCTGACTAAACTCTCCGTGTATGAAACTAGCTTGTCTGACTATCCTAGCTGGTGCTGACCTGTGGCTTTGTCTGTTCACTTCGCTGTATGGCTCCGTTCCCCACAGACATGCATCCTGGTGCAGACCTGGGGCTCTGGCAGACTTCAACCTTAGTGACTGCAGGCGCAAGTCCGTAGTCTTCCTTGTTGCTACATTACGGGAGACTGTAGGTTTTGTGTGCGTTCCACCTACTACCTTGAGACTACCAGCTGGTTTCGGCCTACTCTCCAGCAGACGTGGTTGACTCGTTGGCAGGCTCCTACTTCTGATACAGTCACTAGCCTCTCCAGTCATCCTCTGCTTATAGTATATTCACTTATTGCCTATTTTTTATTATCCTAATAAAGGTGAGTTTAACTATACCGTCTAACTCCTTGTCTTGAGAACCGTAACAGTACGTAAGGGTCATGACTACTGACGGTGATAGTGGTCCACCTTTTCAGGAATTATTGGACAGGATGCAGATCCAAGAGCAACGTATTGATCATTTGTCATTGGCTTTGCAGACCTTGCTTAGCCATACCGCTCACTTAGAATGCTCGTGGCCACCCCAGCTCCTTCCTTGGCACCGGCAGTTTCTTCTGTCTCTGATGCAGGATTGGTCAGAGGGTTGTCTGGTTCCGCTCCACTCCCACAGCGTTACGGTGGGGAGCCTGAGCTTTGTCATGGATTTCTTAACCAGCTGGGCATTTACCCTGGATTTCCCTAGTGAGCGCAGTAGGGTTGACCTAATGATTTCCCTCCTTTCTGGCAAGGCTTTGGCTTGGGCGAATCCTTTATGGGAGACAGACAAACCCATAATATATAAATTTAATGAATTTATGGCCTCCTTCAAATGTGTCTTTGATGTGCCAGGTCGCGCGACATCGGCTTCCAAACAATTGGTGACCATCCGCCAGGGCAGTCGTACTGTGGTGGAGTACGCTACTGAGTTCCACACCCTGGCAGCCGAGGTGGGTTGGAACAGTGAGGCTCTTGTAGCTGCATTTTCCCAAGGGGTTTGTGACTATGTGAAGGATGAGATTGCTGCCCGTGAATTACCTAAGGGTCTAGATGAGGTGATATCGGTTATCATCGAGACTGACACTCGGGTTCAGGAGCGACCCTCGTTTAAGGAGCGCCTGCGGATGCATCCTACCAGAATGTCCTCTCACTTAACTTGCTCACCCAGTCCTCCCTCACCTCCCATGCCTCCTGGTTCTGACTCTGTGGGTGGCGAACCAATGCAGGTTGGGGCCCCCTGGCTCTGTGTGGAAGGGAGGGCCTTTCGGAGGAGGGAGGGACTATGTCTCTACTGTGGGAGACCTGGACACTTATTGAAGTCTTGCCTGGCACGTCCGGGAAGATGCTCACACCTAAGATCCTGTCGGGAACAGTCCCCTGAGGCCACGCAGGATAAACCCATGCTTGAGGTGGTTCTTACTTGGGCCAATGAGTCTATCTCGGTTTCGGCATTAATAGACTCTGGTGCGACTGGTTATTTTATGGACACCACTTTTGCTGAGCAAAATGATATTCCCTTACAGTCACGTACCTCTCCCTTGGCTGTTGAGGTCATTGATGGCAGACCCTTGCTGCCATCACACATTACTCATGAGTGAAAGTGGGAGCCCTCCATAAAGAAACCCTGAAGTTTCAGGTTATCAACTCTCCTCATTATGCCATCATCCTAGGGTTTCCTTGGTTGCAGGCACATAACCTTAAGATTGATTGGAGTACTTGTGAGATATTGTCTTGGGGCCCACACTGTGATGAGTTCTGTCTACCACTCCCCATTAGACTGGCATGTGCCGAGTCTGCTGGCCTTCCAGAGGCCTATTCTCAGTTCATTGATGTGTTTAGTAAAGTCCAGGCCGGAGCATTACCTCCTCATAGGCCTTATGATTGTTCGATAGATATACTACCTGGTACTACCCCTCCCAAGGGCCGTATATACCCTCTGTATTGATTACCGTGGCTTAAACAAATTAATGGTTAAGAACACTTATCTGATACCACTGATTACGGAACTTGACTTAAGTGCAGCCTACAATCTGGTCAAAATAAAGGAGGGCCACGAATGGAAGACAGCATTTAACACCCGGAGCGGGCATTCTGAATATCTTGTCATGCCCTTTTGGTCTTTGCAATGCTCCTGCTGTCTTCCAGGAATTTATCAATGATGTACTGAGAGACCTATTGCAAAGTTGTGTTGTGGTCTATCTGGATGACATCCTCATTCACTCTACTACGTTGGAGACTCCTCATTAGGGTGTATCCAGAGTCCTAAGTTTGTTAAGAGAAAACAACTTGTTTTGCAAGTTGGAGAAATGCGAATTCCATAAGCCCCAGGTTACCGTTCTGGGCTAAATCACATACTCTTCTGGGTTGGCCATAGACTCCCAGAAATTGTCCACTGTGCTGCAATGGCCTCATCCTGAGGGACTCAATCTATTCAAAGATTACTGGGCTTCGCTAATTATTACCGAATGTTTATTAAGAATTTCTCGTGTATTGTCAAACCTATCACCGATATGACCCATAAGGGTGCTGAGGTTTCAGAATGGTCCCCCAGTGGGTTACATGCCTTTGAAGACCTCAAGGCAGCATTGGCAGAAGCTCCTATTTTGGTGCATCCCAATTCCGCCTTGCCCTTCACACTGGAGGCTGATGCTTCTGAGATTGGAGTAGGCGCCCTCCTTTCTCAATGCTCGGCTCCAGGGGAGGCCTTACGCCCTTGCGGGTATTTCTCGAAGAAACCGTCTAAGGCAGAGACGGTATACCAGATTGGGAACAGAGAGTTATTGGCTATTATATTGGCACTGAAAGAATACTGACATCTCCTGGAGGGTACTAGTTCTCCTATCTTGATTCTTACTGATCATAAGAATCTCACTTACTTGTCTGATGCTAAATGCCTGTCGCCCTGTCAAGCTAGATGGGCGTTGTTCCTATCAAGGTTCAATTTTGTGGTTTCATACCTTACGGGCTCTAAGAATGTGAAGGTGAATGCCCTATCAGGCCAGTTTTGTAAGCTATCCAAGGAGGAGGTCCCTCCCACGCCGATTATTCCGGCTGATCGAATTCTGGCCACGATATGTACATGTATTACTTCTCCATTGGGACCTTACTGACTGCAGGCGCGAGTCAGTAGTCTCCCTAATGTTGCTATATTACGGGAGACTGTAGGTTCTGTGTGTGTTCCACCTACTACCTGAGATTATCAGTTGGCTTCGGCCTAGTCTCCAGCAGACATGGTTGACCCGTCGGCAGGCTCTTATTTCTGATAGAGTCACTAGCCTCTCCATTCACCCTCTGCTTATAGTATATTCACTTATTGCCTATTGTTTATTATCCTAATAAAGGTGATTTTAACTATACCGTCTGACTCCTTGTCTTGCTTGAGAACCGTAACACCTATAGAGATGGCAAATAGTTGATTGGACAATAGTTAAAAGAATATTGATCAACTGGTAAGGAATTTTAGAGACGTTCCAAATCCAGATGGTTGGGAAGCCTAAATGGGGATCATGGCTGGAAAGAAATCATCAAACTGATCGTTGGTAAACTGGCTGGCCTAGGCAAGCAGCAAACCAAGAACAGTCTTATAACAGAGGTAAGGTTATGGCAGACAGAGAGTGGTTATTCGTTAAAACAAGAAGCGTTCATGGCAAGCAGCAGACAAGAAAGTCATTGTTTATTTACTTGCCACTCTAACCCTAAACTGTTAGCTGATTAATTTAGCAAGGGTTTTACTGAGGAATCTGTAAATAGATACTTTTGGAACGCTAACAAGTTAGATCTTATGAACTGACACTGGGGCATGAGTGCTACAGCACTAAACAGGCCATGGAGCGTGCCCGGGAGAGTGGTCAGGAGACAGGCAAGTCCCGCATAGACGCCATTGCTCCTTTACTCTCTATGGGTTTACACAGTGTGGGACGTATCTCTGGAACCGCTTGTCACAGCGACTTCAGAGTGGGCTCATTTTGTTGGTCTTCCCTTGCTCTATCATCCGGTTGCATGATTCGGTGTGTTGGGGGTCTGGGGGGGTTTCGGGCACTGTTTTGGGGTACTTCTGAGAAAAAACTACAATTCCCATGAGCGCCCGTTTCGCGCTCGTTTGCTGATTGGCTACTGTCGCGGCAGCCATTTTGTGAGTTATTCTCAGCGAGTATACTACGCAGGGACCGAGCCTTCTCTCTCTCCTCCGCAGATTAACCCTTCGCTTGCCAGATAAGTTTAATTTTAGACATTTCTGGGGTGAAATTTTAATCTTTCACACTTCAATTGGGTGATTCTTGTTAGTGGAGTATATTTGACGCTGTGAGCATATCTACTCCACTGGAGTCAGGGGCTAGACCCAAGACTAAGGAGGCTGGGGTGTCAATTTCCCCCATTGCGTTTTGCTCCTCTTGTCACTCTGGGCTGCCTAGAGAATTTTCTGGTTATTTATGCCCAAAATGTGCAGAAAGTCATGACAGCAACCCTGGGCTTTCCAGTCACGCTATTGAGCCAACTTGGGTGAAAGAGTTCAAGGCTGCCACTAGGGATCTCAGATCCACTCTTCAACTCTTTCCCTCTCAGGGTCAGGGGGCTCTTCAGGTTTGGCAGACCCCCTCCACAGTCAGGACCTCCCTGCCTAAGCCACAGGGGGCTCCTGACATGTCTGATTCTTCTGAGGAAGAACTTTTACAAGATTCTGATGCTGAGGAAGGCACTGTTATTGAATCTATTGGTGACCCTTATGAATGTGACCCTGAAATCTCTGCTGAGGGTTTGATCAGAGCTGTGCTCACCACGCTCAACCTTCCTCTGACTCAGGAATCTACTCATGATCCAACTGACGTTTTTCAAAAACCGTCTAAAGCTGTTGTATGTTTTCCTACCAATCCTACTCTTGCTCGTTTAGTCTCTGATGCGTGGAGGAATCCTGAAAAATCCTCTTCTGTGTCCAAAAAGTTTGCTAAACTTTACCCTTTTCCTGAGACCGAACTGGCAAAATGGGTTCATCCTCTAAAGTGGATGCTCCTATTTCTAGGTTATCCAAATCTACTGCCTTAGCTGTATCTGATGCCTCTGCCCTGCAGGATTGGACGGACAAAAAGTTAGAAACTTGTCTTAAATCTATTTTTGCTTCTATTGGCACTGCCATGCGGCCAACCTTTGCAGTGGCGTGGGTTAACCGGGCAATTGCGGCCTGGACTGAACAGCTTACTGAGGCGGTTCACCAGGATGCGCCAGTGTCTGAGCAGCTACAGCTTCTTTCTAATATCTCAGAAGCTCAAAATTATGTTTCTGACGCTGCTTTTGATGCTGTGCGCATGATGGTGAGGGCCTCCACTTCCTCTGTGGTGGCTAGACGTGCTCTTTGGCTGAAAATTTGGTCTGCTGACACCGCTTCTAAGAAAGCTTTGCTTTCATTAACCTTCCAAGGGACCTCACTGTTTGGATCTGAACTTAAGGAGATGATTAGTGAGGCTACTGGTGGTAAAAGTACTCTTCTACCATCAGTCTTCAAGAAGAAGTTTCCAGCCAAACGCAATCGGTCCTTTCGTGCCTTCCAAACTGAGACACGCTCTGCGCCCCAGGCGGGTCCGTCCTCTGTGCGCTCCTCCTCCAAGCCCAAACAGTCCTGGAAGCCCAAAGTTGCCCCCAAGGCCAAGACCTCCAAGACTGCTTCGGCATGACTCACCGAACCCGGGTCCGCATCCGGCTGTAGGTGGACGTCTCCACATCTTTCGCCGGATTTGGGAGGAGTCAGTGATGGACCCATGGGTTATTCAGGTGGTATCAGAGGGATACAGGATGCCTTTCTCTTCCCTTCCTCCTTTTCGGTTCCATTTTACTCGTCCTTCTCAGGAGCCTACAAAAAGACGTCTGTTCGACAACACTATTCAGGATCTTTTGGACAAAGAGGTCCTGGAACTGGTTCCATCAGAGGACACAGGTTCAGGATTCTATTCCAACCTGTTCTTTGTGGCCAAAAAGGACGGAGGTGCTCGTCCTATTTTGGATCTCAATTCCTTTGTTGTGAGTTCCCACTATCGTCAGGAATCTCTGCGTTCTGTGATAGCCGCAATGTCTCCAGGGGAGTTCCTTACCTCCTTGGACCTTCAGGATGCATATCTTCACATCCCTATTCATCCAGAGAGCAGACGGTATCTCAGTTTTGCCTGTCACAAAGGCCACTTTCAGTTTTCAGCTCTTCCCTTTGGTCTGACTTCAGCTCCTCAGGTCTTTCAGAGGGTATTGGGAGCTTTGATAGCTGTGCTTCATCGAGATAGTGTCAGGGTGACTCCCTACATGGACGATCTGCTCCTGAAAGCTTCATCTGCGGAGATTCGACACCAGCAGATGCAGTTGTGCATACAGACACTCAATCGCCATGGCTGGATTGTGAATCTGGACAAGTCAGACTTGTTCCCATCTCAACAGATCCTCTTCTTGGGTCTCCTGTTCGTCACTCAGCAGTGCATGGTGTTTTTACCGGAGGAAGTGGCTCATCAGATTGCTCTCCGTGTATCCCAGATCCTGGAGCTCGACAGGGTTCCAGTGCCGAAGTTGACTTCTCTGGTGGGGAAGTTCATTTCCACGATAGAGGCAGTGCCATTTGCTATGGCACACGCCAGGGAACTTCAGCGGTTTGTGATCCAGACGTGCAAGAATCATCCAGATCATCAACATCTGTCAGTCTCTCTGCCTCCTCATGTCGAGTTGAGCTTGGAATGGTGGTTGGACCTGTCTCATCTCCTGAAAGGGAGGTCCTTTCGGGTTCCGTATTGGACCACAGTCACGACGGATGCCAGCCTCTGGGGATGGGGGGCAATGTTGGGTCGTTTCAGTGCTCAGGGGAAATGGGGACTGGAAGAATCTCTTCTCTCCATCAATGTTCTGGAACTTCGTGCCATCTTTCTTGCCCTGAGGCACTGGGAATCTCAGCTGGAAGGTTGTCCAGTCAGAGTGGAGTCCGACAATGCCACCGCAGTGGCCTACATCAACAGACAAGGCGGCACAAAAAGTCTCACCGCTTGGTTAGAGGTCAAGGCCATCTTATCTTGGGCAGAAGCTCATGTGCCCATCATTTCAGCAGTACACATTCCAGGCGTAGACAACGTCATGGCAGACTTTCTCAGTCGTCACACAGTCGACAAAGGAGAGTGGGCGCTTCATCCGGAGGTGTTTCACCTTCTAACTCAGATGTCGGGGGTACCTGTAGTGGATCTGATGGCTACCAGACACAACAGGAAGGTGCCAGTGTTTTGCTCTTGGTGGAGGGACTCTCTTGCTCTAGCAGTGGATGCTTTGTCAATCCCTTGGGAGTTCCCTCTGGCGTACATTTTCCCTCCTCTCCCTCTGTTGATCAGAGTCATCCAGAAGCTGAAGATGGAGCGTTGTCCTGTCATCCTAATCACTCCGAATTGGCCTCGTCAATCCTGGTATCCGTAAACTGCTAGCCATGTCAGTGGCGGATCCCTTTCCGCTTCCTGCCCGTCCAGTTCTACTTCTTCAGGGATATCTGTGGAAGGAGGATGTTCAGCATCTCCATTTGATGGCTTGGAGGTTGAATCCTCAATTTTGAAGAAGAAAGGGTTTTCCTCTTCAGTGGTGTCCACGATGCTTAGAGCTCGCAAGCCTGTGTCTTCCAATATCTGTCATCACATATGGTCCACCTTTGTGGCATGGTGTGCTGATAAGGATCTATCACTTGATTTCCATCTTCCCACGGTCCTGGCCTTTTTACAGGATGGGGTTGAGAAGGGACTCAGCCTGAGTTCTCTCAAGGTTCAGACTTCAGCTCTGTCTGTATTTTTCCAGGAACGGATTGCTATTCTCCGGATGTTATGGTTTTCTTCCAGGGTGTGGCTCATGTTCGGCCTGCCTTCAAGAGTCCAACTCCCCAGTGGGACCTCAATTTGGTGCTGGGGGTTCTCCAGAGACCCCCGTTTGAATCCTTGGCTTCTATTCCTTTACGTCTCTTGACCTGGAAAATGGCCTTTCTTTTGGCTATTGTCTCAGTTCGCCGGGTAGCAGAGTTACAAGCTTTGTCTTGTAAACCTCCTTACTTGGTGTTCCACAAGGATAAGGCAGTGCTTCCCACTTCCAAGGAGTTTTTACCCAAGGTTGAATTTCACATCAATCAGGAGATTGTGGTGCCCTCTTTCTGTCCTAACCCTTCCTCTTACAAGGAAAGAGATCTCCATTTGTTGGATGTTGTGCGTTGTCTTAAGTTTTATGTTCATCGCACTGAGTCTATCAGGAAGTCTGACGCCCTGTTCGTCATTCCTGAGGGGTCTAGGGCAGGGAGACCGGCATCCAAGGTGACTATCGCATCTTGGATAAAATCTACCATTCGTGAAGCCTACAAGCTGCGGAATAAGCACGTTCCCTTCAGGGTTACTGCTCATTCCACCAGATCTATTGGGGCCTCTTGGGCCTACAAGAATCAGGCGTCTGCTGATCAACTGTGCCGGGCGGCCACTTGGTCTTCTGTGCACACATTCTCGAAGCACTATCGTGTAGATGTACTGGCCTCGGCTGATGCCAGCTTTGGGAGGAAGGTCCTGGAGGCAGTCTTGCCTGTTTAGGATCTTCTACTCTGTGGTTCTTAGTGCTTCCTTACTCTTAAGCCCTGTTGGCTCTAGTTCAGTGTGCTGTTAGTTCGGGGGTTCGTTTTTACCCCTGGTTGGTGTCCGTTGACACTTCTGTTTTTGGGCTCTATGATTAATTGATTCATAGCAGTTCTGGTGACTTTTGGGCCTTGCGCTTGGTCCTTGCCTTACTTCCCGCCTCTGGGAAAGCTCAATGTTTGTACATCCCATTGTACCAGTGACCTGTATTGGACAACAGTGAAAATAGGATTTTAGTCTTACCTGTTAAATCCTTTTCACTTAGTCCATACAGGTCACTGGTCTCCCACCCTGTCAAGGGACCATGCTTGGCTCTCCTGTGGCATTCAGTGGGAGACCTTCGGGGCATGCTCTTCCTTTTCCTTCTTACCTCTGGTCAGTTTAGTGTCTCAAATCAATCTGGCTTGTTCTGGCTGAAGGCAGCTTAAGAGGGAGGGGAGGCTCCACCCCCTGCATACATTTGAATGAATGTTCCTGCCTACTTAAAGGGGCGGATCGCCTCCCATTGTACCAGTTACCTGTATGGACTAAGTGAAAAGGATTTAACAGGTAAGACTAAAATCCTATTTTGTGTCCAAATTAGGGAGAGGCTTCTGTAAATGGGAATTAACCTCCACTTATATTCAGCTTACTATTCTTATGCAAATGGTCAGACAGTGGTTAAAGAAAACCTAGAACTGTTCCTATGCTGCTATTATAATCTGCAACAAGACAGCTGGAAGGATCTATTACTCTTGGCAAAGTTCTCCTAGACTTTGGCAGGTTCTGCATTCTCCTCTGCTTTGTATTACAGTTACTGTACTTTCCTTATTGAGTTTCAGTCTTTTGGTGTACCCTCTTCTGATGCTCATGCTGTTTCACTGGTTGTTCTCTGGCAAGGGATACAAGCCATCTCCCTCACTGCCCAAGTTCCATAGTCAAGTGTCTGACAAACAAGCAATATTATGGAGAGATGACCTGGTTGTCTACTAAGAATAGCAACTGTCTCACAAGAAGTGGTGGTTCTAGGAAGTAGCATGTAGTTTGAAAAGACCCTGTTCTCTATGAATGGAAACCTAAATGACACAGTGTATGCATCAGATACCAACTTAAACCTAAGATACCTACCTAAACCAACAATCGTCTTTCAAAATAAAATAGGAATAGCAAGAAGTACATCATAGTACCAAATCCATACTTCAAAATAAATGACTACAGATATTCATGACTGCATAAATATACAGTTGTGATCTCCATAGCACGAAAGGTCCATGCTAAGCCAGTGTCTTTAAAGGCTCTATACAAGTATAGTTCTGTCTGAACATGCAATGAAGGATCCACTCGCTAATGTAGCTACTAATTAACACCCTGAATACTATTTCAGGACTAAAAATTATTAATCAAAAACCCCAATCTGGTGAAGCAAACCCCTCCTAACTCCACTATTATAAATACAGAGTTGGAACAACACTCCTATTGAAGACGTCTGAACCCATTATGCGCTGGGAGGAGCAAATTGCTAGTTTAAAAAAGATAAAGCGCTACTTACATCCCACACCACAAGTGTGATGAAATAGTCTCACAACCCAAACGCTATGAAACATGACCCAAGGTCTTAACCTACAAAAAATAAATTCAGTGCATCAAATGTTTAAAAAAAAAAAAAGTCCTAATCAGATGTGAAAAGGGCCTGCATGTGTGACCCTAATGCTGCTGCAGGAGTTGAGCTGAGAAGAACAGCGGGGAGGGAGAAGGGATAGGGGCGATGATATGAACAAGTGGGAGGGTAGGTGGAAGGACAAAAGTAAAAGAACAAAACATGTTCACCTTTCGACTGGCAGAGGGGCTCACAACGTATTGCAGAGCAATGCATTGCGTACCCTTCTAGCACTCAAAGGGTTAATGTCATGACGACATGTACTGTTCAATTACCCTTTGAGGCAAGTAGTGTGAGGGAGTGAAGAGAAATAAAAGAAAGATGAGTGCCCAGTAAGTGTTTGAGTGGCAGAGGGTTACGGACCAACAGGCAGGATGAGGAGTGTAATAGTGACCTGCCGGGCACTACAAGCATCGCCACAGTTTGAGGAAAGCAGTAAAGATTCGGAGCGATATATGATAGTAATCACAATTCAGTTGTTCATACAGATTATTAGCAGTTGGGACTGAAACCAGCATATACCGCTATGAGTTCTAGGACTGATGGGGAGTGGTATAAACATACAATGAGTTTTCTGAGCGGCATAGCTTTTTAAAGAGGTGTATATGTAATAATAACTAGTATTTATATAGCACCTTTCTCCCAGTGGGACTCAAGGTGCTTTCAGAGCACGCTTTTGGAATTAACAAAATCGGCAGCTGAATAATCAATGTTATTGTTACCCAATCAAGGGTACTCCTTTATCGACCTCGGAAGGAGGAAGAGCTGAATTGACCCTGCTGGGATTCAAACCTGAAACCTTGCGGTTTGAACAGGCTCTTTTGTCAGGGCATTTACCTCTGAACTATCTCACCAGCTACATTGTGAGACCTACATAAAAGACAGTGTCAGGGGCTATTTCTACCAATCAATCAGTAAAAAGCCCCATTTAAATAAATAGTATTTTTTATATCTCTTCTATGGTGCATTTAGTTTACCCCAAAATTGCTCCATTTGTCAGTAGATGGTCATCAGGATACAGGGCAGTATAATTGCACATCAGTGGGTGTTTAGACTGATGTGTATGCACATAATGGGTGTTTAAAGCAGGTGTTAGCAGTGAACGAGGAACAGCTGCTCTTTTTTTATCTGTATCATTCTCCTAGTATTACATAGTAACAAACAGATGCAGGAGATACAGAAATGCATCAATCAGGCTCCTACTATGGTGTAATAGATTGTTCTGCCATAAAAGTTGATCACATCGTAATTGCTAATGGGATATAGCCTTGAAAAATCATTGTGTAATAGGCACCACCTCAAAAATGATCTAGGCTAAGAAGATAAAAATTTGTTTTTTACAATTGTTAGCTTACCGAATGAATGGTAATAGAATACCACGGACAACATAAGTATGTGCCCGTTCACCCTGACGCACATTTCACCACTGAGCAGCTTTCTCAGAAGGGAAAGGAGCTGCATAATTCTGGCGATTTTATCCAAAACTACCTCCCCCAGTAAACTACCCCCATCCTCACTTTGGATACCCAAATGATTGATGTGTTCAGGCAACCCAATCTACATAGAGATATAATCATAGTACCGACTGTGAGACTCACAGAGTTAGATTATTATTATGTGAAAACCATGTATAACGCTCGTAATGAGCAATATGTTTAAGATATTGTAATCCTCTAAAGGATATAACCTTAGAAGTAGTTAAACTGGCTGAAGTGAATAAGAAGACTCGTACAGCCAATATTATCTAGTACTCCTTGATAGATTTGTCACAAAGCACTATCAGTATTAGAGCTGGCATGAAAACCAGAAAATCTTGCAAGTAAATGGGGAAATAGATCGTAGATACATCCAAGTACTTATGTTGTCCGTGGTGTTCTCTTAACATTCATTCTGTAAGCTAACAATTGTACAAAACTAATTTTTATCTTCTTAGCCTAGATCACATGAGAGATGGTGCCTATTACACAATTATTTTTTTTTAATAGCAAATTTACCCAAAATGAATGGAAGAGGAAGCGGCTGCAGTTGCTGCCAGTATGGCCATTATGTATTCCTAAGGTGAGAAGCAGCAGCCGGGCGCACTGTGTGATAGTGGAGAGGAGGTGGGTGTGTGGCACTGATAGTTCTTTACCCTTTGACTGTCAGACGGGTAAGCAATGCATTGCAAACTAATGTGGCCCTCAAAGGGTTAAAGAAATTAAGAGCATGTCAGGCTGTGTAGAATTTAAGTTTAGAAGTTGTGGTCCCCTCTCCTCTAATCCAGAGTGGGATACATATGGTTTAATTGTACTTAAACGTAATTTAACTGTAAAGTTAGTTGGTCATTATTGTCCTGGGCTCCTAAGCTGCACGTGCCACACAACAGAGGGTGTTGTGTTCGAAGAGGACATAGTGAGGAGGGGGAATTCTGCTGGGCAAAGAGGAGATGGTGAGGAAGGGGAGGTTGTTGGAGGAGCTGCAGCAGACTGTAAGCAGCTGAAGTTTGTGTGATGTGCATCAGCCATGTTGTCAAGCCCCTGTGTATATCTCCTCCTACCTGCTGCCCCGGTGTGCATAGACTGTGTATGTTGAACTGAGTCCGTAAAGAAGAGATCTGCATATCTCTTCATAGCTGCCACCCCAGGTTGTTTACAATTGTTGCTGTCACCACTGCTGTGTTCACCCGGGCCGCGTCTCTTTTTGGTGTCACCACCACTGTGTTTACCCGGGCCGCGTCTCCCTTTCGCGGCGGCTCTTCCGGGTTCCAGTGTCGGGGCACGCATGCACAGTCCTCATCTGCCTTCAGCTTGGCGGATGAGCTTGCACCCGGCTCGCTCCCCCATAGGTTCCAGGTCCTCCAGTAATTCTCGGCTCCCAGACGAGCCTCTCTCTCCCAGCTCTCGCACTGGCCAGTCTTTGTATTTAAATGGGCTGCCCCAGGCTTAGTGCACCCGTTCCACAAGCAACTCCTAGCTAGTTCCTGGGCTCTGGACGTTAGTCTGCCTCTTTATCTTTGCTCCTGGCTTGACCCTTGGCTTGTCTGACCACGTTTGATCTCCGCTCCTGGCTTGACCCTTGGCTTGTCTGACCATGTCTAATCTCCGTTCCTGGCTTGACCCTTGCCTTGTCTGACCACGTCTGATCTCCGCTCCTGGCTTGACCCTTGGCTTGTCTGACCACGTCTGATCTCCGCTCCTGGCTTGACCCTTGGCTCGCCTGACCACGTCTGATCTCCGCTTCTGTCTTGACCTTTGGCTTGTATGACCACGTTTGATCTTCTCTCCTGCTTGAATCCTTGGCTTCGTTTGACCTCTGTTGTGTTCCCTGTTTTCCTGCTTGGAATCCTGCTGGTCCTGTTGGCCTGGTTTTTCTAACGGTTCCTAAGTACTCCTATCCTGGTTGCACCTCGGTTCAACCGGGGTGGAACAATATGGTTTCGCGAACAGCACCTTTAACTAGCTTCGGCTGCAGCAAGGAAGTACCTGGCACGCCGTCACCACTCACAAGCTCCGCACTCCAGCATCGCATGCTAGCACCTTAAACCAGAACCAGCACCACATGGCTTCCTACCGTTGTGTGCGTGACAGTTGCTCAGTGTGTATGCTAGGCTCAGGCAGTGTGGAGGAGATATGCAGATCTCTTCCTAGCTGCCTCCCCGGGGCGTGTGTCACGTAGTTGGAGTAGTGAGCCCAAGGAGAGGTTCACCCAACTGAAGCAGAGCCTGAAGGTTTTTTTGCACCAGGCTGATCCAACAATTGGTACCTAACTGGATAACATTGATGTGGAGGGGGTGTTTGTGTGTTACATTTAAAAAGAAAAATTCAAGCTGCAGGGTTGCTCTGGTTCCTGTGCAGTACTACAAATTAAAAAAAAAAAAATCTCCTGCATTAAAATGGAGATTTGGCCACCTTACTTATACACCTCATGAAGCTTTACAGGGATAGTGTAATGGTTTTATGAACATTCAGACACATCAGGTGTAGGTTAAAATGCAATTTTATTAAAGAATCACAGTACAGAATAACCCACACGGGTCCAGTAGGTATGAAGACAGAACTCTACTGACACAGGTCAGGTTACAGCTATAAGTACCCACACAGATCCAGTATATACATTACACAATACAATACTGACACAGGTCAGGCACAGTTCGTGTGTATCCAAACTTAGAAAGATAATTGTGGTTACTATTAGGCCGGGAGGACAGATAGGCCCTAATAGTGCAATGGCCCTTAGTGTACACTCTGCACGGAGAGTGACACAATGGCGACTAAGGCCACAAAAGCAAAGGAGGCCCTGGACAAGCGGTAGACTACCGGAGCTGCCAACGGAGGAGTGCCACAGAGGCACGGAATAACGCCAATTAGGAACTGTAACAACTGTACCCAACGTGCCAGACACCGACCCACAAAGGGTTAACGAACACTCAAACCTGCCAGAGTTGACTGCCAGAATGGATAACGCCTGAGGCACCCAAGATAACCCAACCTCAGCGAGGGCAGTATAGGTCAAGCGTACCGTGGTGCTACCGAATGGTGCTACGAGGGGTCCTGATACCCCCAATGAGGTCTATAATACAAAAAAAAGTAAATTAAAACAAATTAACTCTGTGTGTGCCACAGGGGGGGACAATGCAGCCCCCCTTCTGCGGCACACACAGGGCTTTTATCATTACTTTGTTACTAGAGATTGTTGGGGGGCCATCAGGATTGGTCCTGATGGCCCCCCAACAAACTCTGATTACAAAGTAATAATAATAAAAAAAAATAACCCTATGAGTGCCACAAGGGTCCAATGCATTGCTTTGCAATGTGCTGGAGACCCCTGTGGCACTCACAGGGACATGTATTTTTATTCCTTTTTTTTTTTTTTTCCTTTTTTTTTGTAAGACCTCATTGGGGGGGGATCAGAGGGGTCCTGATACCCCCCCCAATGAGGTCTATAATAAAAAAAAAAGTAAATAAAAAAAAAAAATAATCCTGCGTGTGCCACGGGGGGGGGGGGGGGCAATGCAGCCCCCCTTCTGCGGCACACACACAGGGCTTTTATCATTACTTTGTTACCAGAGATTGTTGGGGGGCCATCAGGATTGGTCCTGATGGCTCCCCAACAAGCTCTGATTACAAAGTAATGAAAAAAAATAATAACCCTTTCAGTGCCACAAGGATCCAATGCATTGCACACTGGTAGTCACAGATCTCCCATACACACTATTAGACACTGCCCCGCCATCACCACCATCCTTGCTCCTCTGCTCATACCCACACACACTGCCTAATCCCTCACCCTCCCACACACTTTGTTACACTTGTAGTCACAGGTCCGCACGTACACCGGCTGACACACTAGCTTCTTTCATCTGTTAGCCATAAAATCACACATACACTGTTTGCTTTCCCATTCCTGTTTCACTGGTAGCTATGCTCCTGTAGTGTAAATTGGTATGTCAACCCACAGCAGTGGGGTACCATTTTTCTTAGGCTGGCAAGAAGTTTAGAAACAAATCATGTTTAAGTACCCTGGTGAGAAAACGTATTGTACAGCAGATGCTGCTGCCAGTCATAGACTATGGTGACGTAATATATGCTCCAGCACCAGAAATCCATCTCAGTAAACTTGACACCCTGTATAATTCATTATGCCGCTTTATCCTCCAATGTGACTATACTACCCATCATTGTGACATGCTTAAAGAACTAAATTGGCTAACACTTAAATCTAGACGTGCCCTTCATCTTTCTTGCCTAGTACACAACCACTTCTCTGGAAAACTACCACACTACCTGAGCAGTATGCTCACTCCAGCTCTCCATACTAACTATAACCTCCGCTCCACTACTGACAACTCACTGCGTATACCACAATACAAGAAAGAAGCAGGAAGATCTGCCTTCTCATTCAGAGCTCCAAAAATCTGGAACAATCTGCCGGAAATAATCACATCTGCTCTCAGTCTAAAATCCTTAAAAGCAAATGTTTCTTTATCTAAAAACAGTGTGTAACTGTAAATAATCCCATTATTTAATAAGTATGTATATTTATGTATGTTTGTATATAATGTCTCACAATTAGTATAAATATGTAACCCTTTACTGAAAACTCTCCAGGACATACTTGAAAACGAGAGAAATCTCAATGTGTTCTTCCTGGTAAAACATTTTCTAAATAAATAAATAAAGTCCTCCTAGGAAATCCCACGCCATTGAACCATTTTAGTATCTTTGAAGTGACTGATGTGTAAAACAAATGATTGTTTTTTTTTCCTGTAGCACCACATTCTGGAAATAGTTGTGCCAACTAACTTAGGGGTAAAAAGGCAAGTGACCCCTCATTAGATGCGTCAGGTTGTCTTCTTTACAAAATAGTATGGTTTATCTACCTTTTCTTCAATTCTGAAGGTGTTATAGCCATTTTTGTACAGGAAAGTCAGGTTTGAGAAAATGTTATAAACATCATAGTTTGTAGTAGGTGTAGTTTTCTACTTGTAGCACCCCCTAAGGTAGTTCAACTCATACCAATGGGGTGTCGTTTGACTCCTAAGAGCACTAGCAAACAAATGCAGCTGAAAATTCCATGGTTTTCACAGAGCTCCATACATTTGAAGGGGCAGAAATGTAAAAAAATGCACTTTTTTTCCTATATCGCCTCCTTCTGGAAACATTTATGCACACCAGTATTGGGGTAAGAAGGCAATTGACCCCTCATTAGATGCGGCAAGTTGTTTTCTTTTCAAAATGGCATTGTTTCCCTACCTTTCCTGCATATCTATTATGGTTATAACCATTTTAGTGCAAGCAGATAATTTAAAAAACAAAAGTGTCAGGTTTACGTACATGTTCCTAGCACCCACATATTGTATGTTAACCCACACAAATGGGCTACCATTTTTCTCATGTTGGTAGCAAGTACTGAATACAGCAGGAAATGTTATGGTTTTCAAAGATTTTAGTATCTTTGAAGTGGTGGAAATGTAAAAAAACATGTATTTATTCCCATAGCGCCACCTTTTTGAAATATTTGTGCACTTCAACCCAGGGGGTAGAAAGGCAAGTGACCCCTCATTTGATGTGGGAGAATGTCTACTTTCCAAAATGGTATACCTTTTATACCTTTCCTTCATGTCTCTAACAGTTATGGACATTTTAGTACAAGCAGCCATTTTCGAAGAAGCAAACAGGTAGGCGTAGTTATGTGCTTCTGGCACCACTAAGGTAGGTCGACTCATTCCAATGGGGTGTCATTTTTCTCCTAAGAGCACTAGCTAATGAATACAGTTGGAAATTCCATGTTTTTCACAGATTTCCATACAGATGAAGGGGCAGAAATGTAAGAAAATGCCTTTTTTTTCATTAGTGCCATCTTCTGGAGGCATTTGTGCACACCAGGCTTGGGGTAACAAGGCAAGTCACCCCTCATTAGATGCAGCAGGTTGTCTACTTTCCAGAAAGATATAGTTTTATGTAATTATTCCACTGTTTTAGGGTAGATTTACCACAAAAACACTAGAACGCACATATTAGCTCATAAAGTTGAAAATGTCATTTTGCGCTGCTGGTGATTAGGGCTCTACGCTAGCCATGGCCGTAGGTAAAACTATACAAATTTGGTATTTTTTTACTCGGGGGACTCAAGCCTTTTTCAAATAATTGAAACTTTTTTAATCAAGGTAAATGTTTTTGATACATATTATGTGATTTTAGCAAAATGAGTAAATTTTCACTTTTTTGTCATTATGACATCATAGCTTTTTGTACGATGTAAAATTCTCTTCATGTAAGGTACCACGAGAAAGCTCATTTCGTTCTGAAAAAAACAGTATATAGTTTTCCATATGTAACTAAAAATCCTCAGAGGAAATCAAGCCTAAACGGAAGGATAGCAAAAATGTTGAAAAAGTGTCTGGCCTGCAGGGTAAAGGAAATGGCCCGAGCCTCTGGCACTGAAGGGGTTAAACCATTAGTTCTCAACTCCTGTCCTCAGGACCCACTAACAGGCCAGGACTTAGGGATTTCTCTGCTAGAGCACAGGTGTGGTGATCAGAGGCTCATTCACATTGATTAACTCATCTGTGCTCTAACAAGGAAATCATCAAATCCTGGCCTTTTAGTTGGTCCAGGACAGGAGTTGAGAACCACTGATTTAAGCCATAATCCTCCAATAGGAGGAAGAGGAGGATTCCAGCCCTAATGGGCTTCTGGCCCAAACCAAACACTAAGACTGGTCAAAAGCCCAAATGGACTTATGAAATGTCCAATGGGCTGACAAAACAACCATACTCTCCCATTGGGCATAGTCCTACAGCCCAATGGGAGAAGGGAAGTGAGAGGCTTTGACTAAGCCTCCTATATGGCCGCACGCAGCTGGCTTAATGAGCGGGCACATGTGCGTCAGCTTGGGAAGCCGGAAAAACACGCGCATGCGCCGAAGCTGGGACCCAGCGGTGGGCACGAACGGAGCAGCGGCCGCCGCGAAAGGTGACAAAGAAATACTATAAGTATGCGCCATGAAGAAACGTCATGCGTAAGTGCTAAGTAAATGTACTTAGCTTAAATCTTCATGCCTCCGCCGCTTGGTATGGCCGCGGAGGAGGCTGCAGTAATGAGCCGCTTGGGTGCCCTTCAGTCATGCACGGGCCGATGCCTGTAGCACACTGAGGGAATTGAAAGTAAGCCTGCCTTTATATATGTTCTTACGCACATCCCAGCAAATCTGTTTAAAGAATAGCTGCTCAAATCTGATGTGCGTAAGAACATTCCAGCCAATGGCTGTGAGGGAAGTGGAAGTGAGACTGCCCATGTATAAAGGCAGGCTTACGTCCAATTCCCTCAGTGTGCTACGGGCATCGGCCCATGCAGGACTGAAGGGCACCATTGCGGCTCATTAGTGTCTCTGCTGCCTCCACGGTCGCACCAAGCGGCGGAGACATGAAGATTTAAGCTAAGTACATTTACTTAGCATTTACGCATGACATTTCTTCATGGCGTATATTTATAGTATTTCTTCATGGCATTTTTATGTACTTTGGCATTAAATGGAGGCATTTACTTTACGGAATATTCATGGCACAATAATGTTAACCCTTTGAGTGCCAGTGAGGTACGCAACGCATTGCTTTGCAATGCGTTGTGTACCCCTCTGCCACTCAAAGGGTTAAACAATGTCATTGTTCATGCTTTGTATTAATAATGTTGTTTTATTTTACAGACAGAAGGAAGAGAAGAAAGAAGACGAGACTGAAGGAGGACGGACAGTGGTTGACAGGTAAGTGTAAGACATATGAGTTAACAATCGGTGCTTGGCAGTATGTTAGGTACCGATCGTTAGTTTTTTTACTGTTAAGTTCCCAATACTGCAGTTATTTAGTGCGTTTTGGGAACTTAGCGCACAAAACGGACGTTTGGCCACAAGACCATTTTTGTGGCCGTTGTGCTTTTAGCCGGTAGGACAATAGAATACCGACGAAGACATTTTCTTTTTGTCGGTTGGTGTTAATTTTGCCCTACCGGCTTTTTTATTGCCAACATTTGGATCGAGCCCTCTATCTCTCAAACCATAAAAGTTTGAGAGATATGACTTGCACCGATCAATTTCTTTTTAATTTATCTACAATATTACTTTTTAGCAATCTAGGACATTACTAACCCTTTAACCCACTCTGTGCTACTAGCTTCACTTCAACTACCTTCCACACAGTGGCAGTAGTGCTATATAAATAGACTTCCAGTGACATTCATTTACAAACACACTTCACAATACAGGTCACTCTCAATGCTTGGTCAATAAGAGGCATAAATAAGTCCAAACCCAGCATAGACATTTCCTTCCACTGAAGATCTCCAGATGTTGAATCGTACAGCAGCAGTGATCACTAAAAGTAGTGTAGTAGCCAGACATTGCAGTACCTAAATATTATCCTCTGGTCTGCTGGGATCTAATGGCATCTTATAATTTGATATGAATTTAGAATGTGTGGAAATAATATTGCCTTTCCAACTTTTTTTTATTTTTAAACTAACACGAACATCTAATAATAAACACTTACTTATCTTAATCTGGGCATAAAATGCTAATCGCAATATGAATTGTTTTTGTTCAACTTTCTTCTCCAGAATGAATATTTAACCCTTTTCGTGCCATAGAGGTAGTGCAACACAATGGGAGTTATGCACTGTGTGATAAAGAGGTGATAAGGTGGAGATATCCTCTCCAGTGATATCACTTCTCCAGTTCCTATGTGTTTCTATAGAGCCTGTGCACTAAAATCTCCAAAGTTTGAGAAATCATACTGCATTGGCTCCATAGAATAACATAGGAATTAGAGAAGTGATATCACTGGAGAAGCCATCTCCACTTTATCACCTATTTATCATGCCTTAGTGCATCTCCCCCAATTTGTTGGATACCTCTCTGGCATGCAAAGGGTTAATGTATTATCTGTCATGTCCACAGACATCAACATGATTCTTTGTTTCAAAACTCCATTGGAAGAATTTGGTCTTCAGGATGGAATTTGGTCTTCTGGGGTCCTGCAAAAAGCTTTAAGTCTGCCTCTGTGGACTTGCTATCCAGCAATAATTAAATGTTTTTTGAAAGCTGATTCACTCAGAGTATATTCATAAGTGATCATAAGAATTTTCTGCAGGATTAAGGTTATTGGGGATTATTATTTGGAAGTGTCCCTTTAACCCTTTATGTGCCAAAGGGGTGTCCAACACTTGGTCCTAGTTTGGTAAAGCCTGTTATGGATAGATATTTGGAAAAACAATACCCAGTTACCCATAATGGGATCTACCAGATATGAGGGAAATATCAGAGTGTAAGTGAAGTCCATGCTTAAAAGTCTCTAATAAATTTTCTTTGATATGTGCCAAACACCTCAATTTCTGAAGTATTTGCATTAATATCATAAAATCTCAGGTATAATACGCACAATTTTACCCCTCTTCACCTTATGCGAAGTGGGGGGTACCTATTATAACACAAGAATATTTTTGTAAGATTTTTTTTATTATTATTATCGTGCAGCAATTACAAAAAAAAAGAGGGCTTCCAGATACCTTCACCTCCCTCCCCCAGTGCAATCCACTGGGATAAAATAATGCTTACTTCCACTGAGGTCCGTTTCTTCCCCTCCTTCAATGCCCTGTCAGGACCTATATCACGGTGCCCGTGCTCTAGGCCTCAGGCGGCGACATTATTATTCCTGATTCACTGCCTCTCTCTTATTGGTCTTGCGATTCTGACTCCGCCCAGGGCCAGCCTTTATATACTCTGTCATGTCTATACTGAGGCTCCCTTTCAAGGAGTACCTGTTCCTGATGTTTTTCCTGTGTTACTCTGATCGTGTATAACCTGGCCTGCCTGACAACGTTCCTGCGCTTCCTGTGTTGCTGTTCCGTTGCTGACTGATCTGGCTGAGAACCCGCTCCGTTGCTGACTGTTCTGGCTGAGAACCCACTCCGTTTCTAACTGATCTGGCTGAAAACCTGCTCCGTTGCTGACTGATCTGGCTGAGAACCCGCTCCTTTGCTGACTGATCTGGCTGAGAACCCGCTCCGTTGCTGACTGATCTGGCTGAGAACCCGCTCCGTTGCTGACTGATCTGGCTGAGAACCCGCTCCGTTGCTGACTGATCTGGCTGAGAACCCGCTCCATTGCTGACTGATCTGGCTGAGAATCCGTTACATGACGGAGAGTATCTGACTGAGAACCCGCTACGCTGCTGACTGTCTCTGGCTGAGAACCCACTCCGTTGCCATCAGTGCCTGGCTAAACCCACTCTGTTGCCTCTGTCTGGCCAGCGTTACATGCTGCTGCCTTCCTGTTGCACTTGTCTGTAGTGCGCCGCGTGGCGCTTTCATTCTCTTGCCGACCGTAGGCTGAGCATTCATTCTATAGCCGCTTACTGAATAACCACCTCAGACGGTGTGCACATGCGAAGTACCGGTACAGTGCTGTATAGCGCTGACTGTGTTACTCTGATCTCCATCTGTGTCCTCCTCTGTTTAATAGCAGGGCTTACTCCCTGTGGGAGTTGCAGTATTCACTCTGGGCGTTACCTATTGACCCTTTCAGTGCCTAGATCCTCTAGGCAGAGCCAGTGCTCCATTCCCTTCTGCAGTAGCCTTTTGGGCTCAAGAGCCAGCGGTTGCGATACATCACACTTGCAAGTGTGCGGGGACACAAGTTGCCTTCATGTAGTGTGTAAGCGGTTGCCTTGGTCTTTCTGTGACCCTAGTCCTAGGGTCAGTGATGCCTCGCTACTTCTGGGTTCAGTGTCTCCCAGGCGTCTGGGTCTCGTGCTGGTTACCTACTACTGGACTACTAGTCATCTAGAGTCCTGCCGTCAGCACCTGGGCTGTGTAGCCTCTGCTATCCCGTGGTCTGCTAGAGTTGGGTTGCCTATGGTCTTGCGTGCCTCCAGTCATCAGGGTTCAAGCTCAGAACTCTCTACAGCCAGCCAGATGTTCTGTTATTGTGGGCTTGTGGGCCTAACTCATTGTATGTACTTTATCCTAATAAAGTCATTTTAAAGGGATAGTAATACTTGAAAATAAGTTTATTTTATATTGTAGCCCTTAAAAAACTTGAAAAATGATATAAGTCTTATTTCCCAAACCTTTATGGTTTGGGAAATATTCAGAAGTAAAGTTTCCCCTAGAGTGACGTCATTGCTCCACCCTTCAGATTTGGAATCTGGTCCCGGGACCGGCTGTGCCTCTCCAGAAGTGCTGAGATCACCATCTTTAAAAATAATTTCTTAATTGGAATGGTCTACAAAGTGTGCTTTCAAGCCAGGCACACTTTGTAGATAGTTCCAGTTAAGTAGTTCTTTTCAAAGATGTGATCTCGGCACTGCTAAAGAGCTGCCGGTTGCTTTGTGGACCGAATTCCAAATCTGTCCACTAGATGGCAGACTTGGCTGAAACAGCCAGGAAAAGAGCATTGTACTATATTTTACATGTGAATATCTCCCAAACCATAAAGGTTTGGGAGATAAGACTTATATCATTTTTCATGTTTTTTTAAGGGCTACAATATAAAATACAATTATTTTCAAGTATTACTATCCCTTTAACCTTACCAATCTGGTCTGAATGTTCATCAAAAACCGTGACAACCTACCACCGCCAGCCGCATTGGATCTGCGCTGTAGTCCTGTGAGGACCTCAAGATCCTCACAGGGCATTACCATTGGCTGACGACGGAAGGTCCTAACAGGGCATTGAAGGAAGTGGATGGCAAATGCAAGCAGGGAAGATGTAGAAGCGGATTGCGCTGGGGGAGGGAAAGTATCTTGCAGTCCTCATATTTTTTTAGTAAGGGGGAAAACAAGTGTGCATATTATACATAGGCACTCTTGTTTTCCCCTAACATCTTTGGTATAATATACACCTGCATACCTGCATATGATACGCAGGTGCGTATTATACCTGAGATTTTACTGTAACTGCCTTTAAAGGGATAGTAATACTTAAAATGTAAAAAAAAAATATGTTGTAAGGTTTATCCCCCTGAGTAAAACAAGGGTACTCCCACTGCTGAAAGGTGTTTCATTCAAAAGTTATTAATTTTCAAAGTTGAATTTTTTAGGTGCAATGTCACAGTGGCCTGAAATTGTACAGTGGCGCTGTTGCTACACGATCCTATGGACAGCTCTGGTCCTGGGACCATAAATCTCCATAGGATGATGTAGCAACAGCGCCACTGTACAGTTTCAGGCCACTGTGATATTGCACCTAAAAAATTCAACTTTGAAAATTAATAACCTTTGAATGAAACACCTTTCAGCGGTGGGAGTACTCTTGTTTTACTCAGGGGGATAAACCCTACAACATATTTTTTTTTACATTTTAAGTATTACTATCCCTTTAATAGAAGCAAACATAATTAGAGAGTTCATTAAGTCCATGGAGTGTTAATTTGTTCAGTCGATGGATCCAACACTCCTCCCTGAGCAGCAACGATCTCCACTGATTGGCTTGGGTTGAAAGTATTTCAAGTCTGCAATGGTGTGAATGACCTAGATACAGTGCTTGGGTAATTGTGTATCAATTTTTCCAAATTCAAGACATTGGAGGTTATGCATTAAGAAGTGATAAGGTGGAGATGACTTCTCCAGTCCCTGTGTTATTCTATAAGACCCTGTGCACTAAGATCTCCCAAGCAGGAAAATCTTAATACACTGGCTCCATAGAATAACATAGGAAATGGACAATTGATCTCACTGGAGTAGTCATCTCCACTTCATCACCTTCCTATCACACCTTAGAGCATCTCTCCCACTGTCTAATAGTTGTTGATTTGCCATCCTGTCCTAAAAAGTGGTAATCATTTTTCTGACAAAGTAAGCTACTTGGACATCGAATGTAGTATATAACAAAAGACCTGGTACAAATTAGAATGCATTAAACATTAATAATTTTACCACACAGTATTGGCAGATGATTTAGTTAATTTCAAAAAAGTACTGGATAATTTTTGTTCTGAACAATATAGATAATTATGACAGTTATTTTCAATGCACATAGTATGTTGATATAGGAAGAGTTCCAACTCCTTTTGAAGTCAGATACAATTATTTTCACCCGCTTTAGGCATAAATGGAAATAGCTTCTATGGTGAGTTTTTGCTTTTTTTGCCTTGCTCTTGATCACGTGACAACTATTGGATTTGACTGTTTTTTCTTCAACCTCATTAGCTATGTTGCTGTGTTAGAATCTGGATGTTTAAACATGAAACATGTGATAAGAGAGTGGCATGTTGTAGAGTTAACAAGAAACAGGAAAAGTGCAAACCAACAGTAGAAAATCCCACTTGGGTCCAGTAACAGTTTATCTAATACTCACACCACAGAAAATGTTGTGCTGGTTGTAGGTAAACCAGCAATTTCCAACAGGGTATCTCTAGCTGCCCCGATTTGGCTGCTTCTCCCACAATAGGAAAATCCAAGTCCACAGTATAAAATTATATTTATTAATTAAAATATATATTTTTATATAGATTTTGACAAATAACGTCCATAATATAGTAACCTGTATGACGCGTTTCATAGCAACAAGGCTCCTTTCTCAAATGTCAGGCAACAAAATTTATATTATATTATAAGCATGTGCTATAATGGTAAAAATACAAAAAGTCATGTTGTAGAGTTATTGCGTTTACAGCATCCTACTTTTTTGTAGATAGGCAGGTTTTATATTATCTAGTATTTGAATGCACAGGATTAGTTTTGATAACCAAATCGCTCAAACTTGGACCTTTAACGTAACAGGGGGTTTATCTTTGAAAACTATAGATATTATAATATCAATAGATAACACAGACAAGTGGGCCTCAAGAAATCGTTGTATGATTCTACTCTTTGTGGTGAAGATTGAAGACCAGTCTAAAGATACATTTGGAGTGGAAGTCCTGTTCAGTAGGCAGTCTTGTGAGAAAAGTTGAGGGTATCAGATTTATAGCCTCTGATTTCGTTTTTGCATTTGTGTCAAAGTACTGTCATGTTCCATATCATTGCTCAGGATACAAAAGAGAAAAGAACCCATTCTTTTCTATATTTGGTCAGTACTCTTTCTATAATTTGTGGCACCTAGTGTAATTTTCATAGCAAAAGATTGTCAGGTACATAAAATTATTACCTTCACTTTCATATTTCATAGTGATTGCATGTATGTATATAGAGACACACACACACACAAACAGCACAATGCCCTGTTCTACGGGCTAGTCACCACTCAAAGGCATCACATTTTAGCTCTTTAGTGCCATTCGAGAGTAGAAATTTCCAAAGACCTATTAGACTAATCCCGAACAAAAGGTAGGTCCAATTCCAAAATGATGGGCAAGTCCCCTCTGCATGGGAATATCAGCTAACCTCAGATGTACATTTTAGCCTTGTTGGGCCTTGTCAGTGAGCTGCAGCTGGAGTCCCTAGGCAATGAGAGCAAGGAGTCCACATCTGGATTACCCTTTACTCTTAGGGAGAACCCCTAAGAGTTTTCAAAATATATATACAGAGTGTGAGAGGCTTCTAAGGATGAACAAACAGCACAATGGCTTGTTCTTTGGCTAGTCACCACTCAGAAGAATCATGTTTTAGCTCTCTAGTGCCATTACAGAGGAGAAATTTCCACATACATATTAGACTAATCCTGCCCAAAAGGACGGTCCAGTTCCAAAATGATGGGCAAGTCCCCTCTGCACGGGAGCACCAGCTAACCCCAGACGTACATTTCGGCCTTGTTTGGGCCTCGTCAATGACACATTTTGTATGTATATCTAAAATGCTCTTAGGGTGGTCTTCCTAAGAGTGAATGGTAATCCAGATGTGGACCCCTTGCTCTCAGTGCCCAGGGAATCCAGCTGGACCTCCTTGATGAGGCCCAACAAGGCCAAAACATACGTTGGGGATTAGCTGGTGTTCCCGTTTTTTCTTTTTTTTAGGTATGCTAGCATGATGAATAGGGTAATACGTGTATATAACTCCAGTTCGTTTTTTGGTTTTAATGCTACTTTTCAGAAGTTTTAACCCTTCAGGTGCCAGAGCAATGCTTTGCGTACCCCTCTGGAACTCAAAGGGTTAAGAAAGATTGAACACTGGAACTTCTTGTTGATTGCTGGCTACATGTTACTTTTTGTTTGAAGACTCCTATTTTTTTCCTAGGCTTTGATCCTAATAGGTACATTAAACCTGTCGTTAAGACAAAAAATCCCAGCGGTCGGTAATAAAGTTTGAATTACTCAGAATTCAATATGTAGGCTGCACGAATGGTTAACGAGTGTAGGTCCAACAAAATCCTGAGACGCACCTTTTTTCACCTCACCATGCATTCCAGTCAGCTGATAATTAACGTACGATACGTCTGATACCAAGGAAAAATGGTCAATGTTATCTAGTGATGCTGATTGTTGTCAAGACAATTTCAGACTCACAGCCAATCAAATATATATATATTTATTTATATATACCCAAAAATAACTGACATACCTTGCCTGTGTTCTTGGTTTTGGCGAGCTAGAGCACAAAACCCAGTAGCAGAAGATAGCAATAGAATGAGAGAGACAGGAGCGTACATTGGAGGCAGGCAGAAGGAGTTGGTAGTGGAGAGAGTTGCACTTATATCTACACATAATACACCTTTGTACATTTGCCATACAGGCATACAAACACACATACAGTTTTTTTTTTTTTTTAAAACACATTACACAATTTTATGTATTTTTTTGACATTGTTTATCAGTGAGTGACTGTGTGTGTGTGTGTGTGATCAAGTGTGTCTGTGAGTGCGAGAAGGAGAGGAGGAGAGAGGAATGGGGAGAGGTGCAATGGATCAAGGACAGGCACATGGAGGTCAGGGACAGCTGTGTCAGTGGGATGAGAGGTAGATCTTGAGAAGCACCCCAAACAGCCAGGAGCAGTGCAGGAGGGCCATTCAAACCAGAGTTCTGACACATCACAGGCTGGAGCTGATGAGGAGAGGCTGCGGGACCCCAAATTCTCCTACAAGAAGAATAGGGACCTCGTCCAGAGCATCCTGGAGAGAGAGAGAGAACATCTTTTCTCGAGGGAGAGGGTCACTGGTCTAGGGGCTCGGAAAAAGGTCGTCTGGTGTCAGGTGGTGAACCAGGTGAATGCAGTTTCCACCTGCCAGAGAACCCTGGACTATAAAGAAGCGCTGGGATGACTGTAAGCGGCTGGTGAAGAAGAGGTCGCCTTGCATGCCCGAGGTACCGGAGATGCTCCCTCTTCCAACATCACCTTTAACTCCTGGGAAGAGATGCTCAGGCTGAATGTGTCGGCAACAGCTGACGAGGGGGTCCCTGGAGGATCAGACACTGGGGATGACAGCACCCTCCACACTACCGGTAAGTGCATCATTCCATAACCACATACCATACAAACCCTCATACAAACGACAGGCCAACATAGTGACACCAGAACACATGGCCAGCATTCATTCACATAACTGCACCAACATAGCTATGAGGAGATTCAAACAAGGACAAAATACTGGACAATCCAAGCAGGAAAGGGAAGGGTAAAGAAGAACAAATCCTATCCAAGTCCATCTTTAACTCCCTCATTGCTGTGTTCTTTGTGATAACCACTCCACACAAAGAATGCTCGTCATGACAGTCATGTGAAGCTCTTTCATGTTCCTCCACAATGTTAAACATGTAGCGAGAGGGAGGTCAGTGCCTAAGCCATTGAGTGCTAGAGGGATGACCAACGCTTTGGTCGACAATGCATTGGCTACCCCTCTGGCACTCCAAGGGTTAACCGAACACCAACACAGTACAATAGCGTTACATTGCATTTGCCCACAGGGATCAGATCACACATCAAATGGATTGCATGTACAACACACAGGCCTGAAATAAAGAACACTAGGGCCCCAAAGCAATGCACCGTTCAGAAACAATGACAACTAAGTAGATTGATTAAATATCCTGGGAATCATATGTATCCTGGGAATCATATGTATACTGAGGAGTGGGAAAGGCAAGGAGGAGAAATGGTGTGGTTCAAGGCCATAGTGTTGTTGCTCCCTAGACCTATGTGTTGTGTATGCAATTGTTTGTTCTCAATTTAACTGTGTTGATTAAGCTGTAGCTAGCACATGTATCTTGAAGAGTGGAGATGGCAAGGAGGGATGTCAGGCCATCCACTCTCGTCAGGACACATATAATAACCAAATATCAACTACTGTAGGTTGCTTACATCAATGTACAGTAGGGCTATCTAAGTTTAGTTCTGAAGGGCCACCAACAGGCCAGGACTGAATAACCCCAATTAAGCACAGTTGGTTCAGTCAAAATGAATGAGCTACTGATCAGCTCACCCGTTCATTTGTGTCCTGTTGGTGGCCCTGGGGACTGAACTTAGACAGGCCTGATGTACAGGATCATGTCAAGCTCATCAATCATTGATTGCCAGGGTGGTATCCCATGCATCATAACACAATGCATTGGATACTGTTATGCGACTCAAGGATTCACATGCCAGTGTCATTGTCTTGCAACAATCTTGTCATTGCTTACGTTACTAATCATACCATGACATTTCCCCACACAGCATAGACGTCTGCAGCACAGCAGGAGGACAGTGAGGAGGAGGCATATGATTTCCCGCCTGGTGAATTCCCCCTTGAGGAGCCTGAAGAGGGGACAAGCAGGTGGTCAACATCACCAACCATGGGATTCAGCCAGCCTCCTATACCCTTTATAGACTGGATGTCTCCTTCCAGCTTAGGAAATTATCTCATGGGCCCACCATCAGCACCACCGGGAAGGCACTGGATGCCAGGTACAGTGCCCACCTCACAATACGGATCATATGAGCCCACACCACGGCCACAGCTACCCTCCTGGATGGAGCCACAGCATGGGCCCAGGTATGACTCCACACCAAGGTGGGAGGAACCAGCGACCAGTTGACTATGAGCATCTGGGACTGACTGCGGAGCCCCAGCACCCTCAACAACAGGAGGACTTCACACACCAACCATATCTGCAACCAGAGGCCAGCCATCCATGGCCAGTTCAGAATCCCTAGATGTGGTGGGGACACAGGCATCCCCCTATGGCCCCACATGCTGGCCCCTGACACCTGCCCCTGAGCATACCTCACAACCAGCAGTTTTAGAACCCCAGCATCCCGAAGAACCCAGTAGTCAAGATGATGAACCAAAGGATGCTGCAGAGCCATCACCAGTACCTGTGACTCCACCATCTCCAGCCACATCACATTACATATCTACCCAGATCATAGAGAGGGATGATGAGTGTCTCAACATCCAGAGGCAGAAGCTCAGGAAGTACAGGACAAACAGGTACTTGAGGGGGTGCCATGGAGATGCACAGAGGAACACTGCCACCCTCCATGCACTGGAAACCCATGTGGCAATCCTGACAACGAAGATTAGGCAGTTCAAGACAGGGATCGTGGACATGTTGGGATAAATGCTGGTAGGAATAAGGGAGAACAATTGCAGGGAGAACTTGGTTTTAAGGTATTGTACCATGGGTAATCACACACAACACATACACTGTTTTCCAATTTTAATGTACAATCCACCTTGGAAAGCAAAACAGCATGAAGGTGTTGTGTGGCAGTGATGCAAGTTGAACTTGAACAACTGACAACTAAGCATACTATGTGCCAGACTGTCCACATTTGTTACACCCACTGGTATAGCTATTAGGGTGTTGTTAGTCAACCATGTTTTTGCTTTATAATTTCACTGACAGGATAGATATATCACCCAAACAAACATATGCTGGGATTCTTACTCTCGAGAGGGAAAATCCATAACAAACCTAGTAATCCAAGGTTAATTGTTGATAACAATGTTGTTAGGCTACGAGACAGAAGCATGAAGAGGCCAATCGTTGACTCATTTGATTAAACAATGCAGGGTGAACATGGAGAGTTATGCATTTAGGGTGTGATAGAGATTTGATGAGGTGGAGATGACTCCCCTAGTGCTATAACTTGTCCAGTTCCAGTGTTATTCAATGGAGCCTATGCAGCAAAATCTGTCAAACTAGATCAATCTCAGTGCATATGCTCCACTGAATAATATAGGAACTGGAGATGTGATATTACTGGATAAGTCATCTCCACTTCATCACACCTTAGTGAATCTCCCCTATCATCTCATTGCTTCAATACATTTCAAAGTCCACTAATGTTGCACGTTTAATTAATAGACCCCCTGACTTTAGGGACATGCATTCGTGAGTATAACAGATACATAACACATAACCATTTTTCTATCTGGCGAAATGTCTGTTCCAACATCAAAATCAACAGACATATCATTAATGGCAATAGGCTACTTTTATTATATTTAGCAATACATTAGAGCATAAACATGTTTGCATTATACCAGAATGCAATGAGGATTTCTAGAAGCAAACAAATGGTATGTTTCGCATAAAAACAGGCTACTTATTAATCCAATAGAAGCTGATCATACTTACTCCCAGAGGATTTTGAACAATAAAGAGGAGCAGTATTGCTGTACACCTTTCCCCTTAGATCTGAGGGAATTCGTACACATATACCTTATCATGTTTTATAATAGTGTAAGGTTTTCAGGGCTTGTGAACAAAGGCAGTTTTCCCAGTATATAAACACCAGGACTAGAGAACAGTAGGAGGTGAGCTTCATGGACGTGGAGTCAACATTCCATTAGCCTGACTTGGACATTCCTCTGTTCCATGACTGGTCATGCCATGGATGCCTGTGTGAAGGGAAAACAGGATTTGAAACTGCACTGTCTGTCATGCAGAGGATAAAGCATCATTCTCCCATTACCCTTTTGCTTTCTGGAGGAGTAGGCACCCCATTGGTTTGCAATGGGTTTTTTTAGCCCTGTGGAACCCATAAGGTTAGGAACAATGGTATGCCAACCAGCTATACGTATGTGTGACCGGGACATGTGGTTTCTTGACTCACCCAAAAGCCATCCCCCTGAGGGAGCTGTAGGACATCCTGTTGCAGCAGCTGGGGTGCTGCTGCCAGGTATTGTGTGCCAGGTGGAGACGGGCTTCTGTGTGGCTCTTCAGGAGGTACGTCATCACTTGCAACATGTGACAGCTGTTGAGCAGGTGTGCTTGAGGGTAGATGTTGATCCCTCTTTCACCCTCAATCTCTCTGTCCATCTGTTATCTGAATGGGGACTAAATGCTGACCAATTTGATCCGACCCTCCGGTATCAATACAGATGAGTCCCCAGGGATTCCTCTTTTGGCCATCCCAGTATTTTATCTTCCTTGTGTTTCTCCCCGCACCCTTTGCATTCTTAGAACTGATCCAAGCACTCAGACCTCATACCTTCCAACATTTCAAATTGCCAAAGAGGGACACTTGTGTTTTAGGGGGTATTGCTGGGGGCTTGGCTAGTGGGAGGAGCATTAGCAAGAATTTTTAGGCTATTTCATGACCTATTGAAACCTTCTTGTGTAAACTAATAATTGACTTTTAAGAAGACCAAATAATTTTATTTACACAGACTAATTTTTAAATACATCTACTGATGTTTAAACGAACAATAATGTGAGAGTTTTATTGCAGTGAAGCAATGTAATACACTTCTATACACACCACACAGTCTGATCGCCTAAAAAGAGGGACACCAGGGTGGGAAAGAGGGACAGAGGGATTTGGGTCTAAAAGACAGACTGTCCCTCCTAAAGAGGGACACTTGGGACGTATGAGAGCTGATTGCTGGACTCCAGCGTTCAAATGGTTAAACCATACTGAAAGGTATGTACCAGTTTCTGAAATGTTGAGGAACACATGGCTTTCCAGCTGTTGTTGGACTAAAACTTATATCACGAACTCGTTTTCCAGACAGCTAAGGACGATTGGAAATGTCCAAAAACTAGAGGCACGGTTTGCATTTCCTTGATGCAATAGAAAAAGTACGTACATATAGTTATCCGTTGCCTCTGATGTTAACATATTACTTAAAAACCACTAAACGGCGCTGTAATGACACTCAACATAAAGTCTACCATGATAACACAGATATTGAAATGAATCACAGGTTCCGGAAACTTTGACATCCCGACTTTATGGTTAGCAGGAGGCGCTTCAGAGATTGAGTTACGCAATGCTTGTTTGCGATTGGCTTAAGGGGGATTACGATATGTGTAGAGGCGGGTCCGTTACCTATATATAGAGCTTCCTTCAGGCATTTATAATTCGTCCGCGGCGGATTTTACGGAGAATCGTGGCTGAGGCTTGGAAACTTTGTAGGGTCAGGGTCCCAGACTGACTAAGGAGAGGTAGCTCCTGGGAAGCGAATGAAGAAACACCTTCTACTACTCTTCACGTACAGGGGTCTTGTGAGAAAAGGAAAAAAGAGCAAAAGACGAAAATGGCCAATTATATCATTCGGTCAGCTACACCCGGGGACTGTAAAGATATATTGCGACTCATAAAGGTGAAACGCAGCACTTAAATGCCATTGAACTGGTGTTGGGCTACCCAGTGGCTCGCTGGCTATTGTATTAAAATGTCTATCGGACGTGACTTGCCTATGGTGGCTATTGTAGTTCAACAGCTTGGAGTACCTCGTCTATTGGCCTGCGTAGGGTAATAATGGTTTGCGTCTAGAAGTTTGATTACGCATGTATATTAACCTTCTGAGGACCACTCAGTGAAGTGTAGTTACACTCTTTGTGTACCTCAGACGGTTAGGGTTGCTTCTGGAGTGCTCCACCTCTCGTCTGTTAACCCTTTAAGTCCCAGAGGTGTTTGCAATGTTTTGCTAAGCAATGCATTTGATACCTTCCTGGCACTCGGAGAGTTAATGGTTTCTTGTAGTATTTGGAAAACAAATGATATCTCAAGAGCAGCTAGTAGTAGTGTCTAGTTACACTGGGCGTCGTTTACCGTGGCTATGGGTACGTTGCACTAAAATGCGCACCTTAACTCTTTGAGGGTCAGAGGGTTGTGCAGCGCGAGCTTCCTATCACTTTAGATACTGGAGGAGTTTGATCTCTAACATCCAAGGGATTCAATTACAAAACGTTGCATTAAGCAATAGTTGCCTCTGAAGTCTTTCAATCCTGGCTCAGTGTAAGGTGGGTAAGAAATGTGGCGCAACTGACGATTTTGCGGGAAGTTGAGGATTCTCTTTGTCTTATCATCCCCCACCGTACCACCTATGCTTTCTGCATCGTGTGCGCCAGTGGCATACGTGTGCCAGTTCCCTGGGACGTGTGCATAAATTAACTGTAGTACTACAATGTGCGGTGTCTTATTTCTCTCCTTGCATTTTTCAATTGCATACTTTGTTGTACATTAACCCTTTTGAGTGCCAGAGGGGTAAGCAGTACCATCTGGCACTCAAAGGTTTAACCATTTGGGAATTAGCGGTGTGTACAATGCATTGAGAAACACTGCATTTAACAACCTTTGGCTTAATCCCTCGGATGATCCATATTCAAAATGTTTCTTCTGTGTTAGACGTTTATCCATTGCGTTACCACTTATGTACTGGAGGAATGGTACCTTTTGCAAAAACATTGTATTTACTGCAGTGGAACTTGAAGGTTAATTAAAGGGACAATATTGTCAAACAAACATGCATTTGTTCAGCTTAATTTTTCTATATTAAATAGTATGTTTACCATCAGTTGTAGCTTAAAAATCCAGTTTCCCCTCCTGCCCCCCCTTTCAGGTCGTCATGCATACTTTCTTAGATCAGAAAGCCAGTCCGGACGGATTGCTACAAGGGACAATATTGTCCCAGCATAAAGTCTTACCACCTTCGTCAAGGGGTGGGGACAGATACAGAATTGTCCCACATTGCGATCTCTCCGATCAAGCGACCAGCTTTCAGATCTGAGGGCAGCCTGCATGAAGTTGATGGGGGGCGGGGGCGGGCTAAAAAAAAAAAAAAACTTTGCCGTTAGAATGTTTTATCAGAACATACTATTCATTATATAAAATACCTCTTATTTTATTTTTTGACAGCTCTATCCTTTTAATGGGCTTGTCTCAATGCAAAAGACTTTTTGCTGGTCTGATTAGCCTTCTCCCCCTAATAGTTATTAGACCACTGTAATGACTAACATTCTTCATGCTGAGGTAAATTTATTTATTTTTTTTTTTTTTTACAAATTGTATTTTACAGGAACTGGCAAAATATGAAGATATGGAGAATCAAGTAGTGCTAACTGAGAAAGGTAAGATGACTCACTCTAATCCTATGTAATCGCTAATGCATGTTTGTCAGAAGCAGTCATGTGTGGTACAGATGGCTGCGCACGCTGCAATTTTGTGCAGTACAGACTGCCCGCTCTGTGGCTGATAACTGAGCGGGGAGCTCCGAATTCAGGCTGTGGTGGACTACAGTCTAAATTTGGAGTGCCCTGCTCAGTTACCAGGCGCGCGGGCAGTCTCATGTACATGACTGCTGCATGGCACTGTGGCCTGTGTACACGGGCTGTTCAACTAGTCCTTTCATAAAAGGTTAGGCCTGCTTACATAAAGGTTATGTGAAAACATTTCACATCTGAGTTATACTGTTTACCATAGCTTCTTAAGTTTTGAAGTGGGCCTGTCTTTAATGCTAAGGACTAGAGGTTACAAAGAAATGCAGGTTACACAATACCTACTGGTCCTTTAACCAGTTGAATGCCAGTGCAGTTTATTCATTGCAGTGTGTTGCACACCTCTCTGGCTTTCAGAGGATTTAAGAAGCTTGTCTACTTGAGTTCTTAATTCTGTTGACAAAAAGGCTGGCAGGTGCATAGCTTAGGAGATGGTTATTTCTGGCTTGCAGCCAGAGCAGTTTATGGTGTGTGCTGCATTAAGATTAGTCCAGAAATGTTCTCCTAAACTATTGTTTTCTGGCCTCTTGGCTAGCTTTGACAGTTTGTAATAAAGAAATGTTAGTTTGCAAGCCCATGCTAAAGGGAAGGTTAATTGTTGCAGAACAATCTCTTTAACCTTTTAAGTGAGTGTTAATGCTCAGTTTCCTCGTTCTCTCCTCTTGTATACTTTTGGCTTGGAGTGGCTTTTCAATATAAACATTTTGTTCATTCTCGGAGCCTCAAATACATTAACTTGCCTTCTGAGTGTTGCTGAACCATCAGACCCCCAGAAATGCAGGTTTTCAGGATCTCCTCACATGAACAAGGGTGGATCAATCAATAGTGGAATCATTTTGAAGAATCTCCCTGTGTATTACTGAGGTGTCATACGGATTATGAAACTGCACGTATGTGTGGGTGGTGCTTGAGGACCACTAGTATGAGTGCCCATGGTCTGTGTAGCTTTGCAATAATTTGGGGTATCAACACTCAAAGGAGTTAAATTGGGTTTTTGGCATTGAATATTAAAGGTTTAAAATTAACACTATTTACAGATGTGGTAGTAACATGTCTGACACCTGACCCCTTTGATTGTCAAAGGTACATGTTAAAATAAACCCCACCCTCATGTTGTCAGTCACTATTACCATAATGAATAAATTTAGCTTTGCAACTGCTAAGCTGTTTCCATAGATCCTTGGTGTGATCTTGTAAAATAACCTTCCAGAGCACTGTTATAATGTAACTAACTTTTCCTCTAGATCTGCTTGAAGATGGCTTTGGAGAACACCCATTTTACCACTGTCTTGTTGCTGAAGTACCTAAAGAGAACCAGACTTCTGATGGTAATATTTTACATTTATTTCTGACCGTTTTATTTCTAAGCCTTGAGGCATTTATTTAAGCCATTCTGAGCAGATGCAAACTTTGTTAAATCCTATTTTCTCTTTAATTTGTCCCAATCTTCAGGTTACAGTCTCTAGCTTCGCCATGTACATGGATGGCCTTTCCGTGTACATGGGTGGGCGGGGAGGTAACTAAAAGATCCGTTACACAATAAAGTAGATGATCATGAAATGAGGTAAGGCCAACAGGGGCAGTCAATCAAAAGTTTAATCGACAAACACGGTAGATCAGAAATCCAAGCAGCTGTTGAGTCTTCACATGGAGAATTCTCTATTGTGAAAATGGAGCTTTTCATGTTCTTGTGGTCATCAGTTCACTACCAGTTTCCTTCAATGGCATAGCACTGTTGAGTTTTCACAGGGCAGCATCATGTCCAACAGTTCTACCTTGCTATTAAGCTGTTCCTCACTTGACATACATAGCTTCTTAATGTGTTTGAGGAACTGAATGTAAACTTGTTGGACTGGCCATTTTTTATATTGTAACTTTTCTTAAAATCTGTCAGTCTCACTAGTAAGAACTGAACTGCTTGATCTGACTTTCTAGGACTTTTTCAATCTGTTTTGGAAGAACCTTTAGGTCCCGAGTTGCACTGATTTCATTCTGAACTGCCGTGTGAAAGGAAATGACTCATTGTATTGTGTAAACTCTTAATCTGGGTTGGTTTGAGATAGTACCACACATAATCTAAATGTTTGGTAACCTGAGGCCTTGCTAGCTGTGGAGGACTACAGTTCCCATCATCCCTGCACAGCCAAGGGCTGGATTGTTATGATGGGGATTTAGTCCTCAACAGCTGGAGTGCCTTGGGTTGCCCAACCCTGGTGTAAATGGTGTACAAATTGTGTATCAGTGGTTTGATAAAATATCTAATTTGTTTGAGATAGTTGTTGGAATCTTGGTGAATGTACATTTACAGTGTAAATTTTAATCTTTGCTTCAATAAAGTAAACATCCTTATTGTTCACAGGGTACACAATTGTTGGATTTGCCATGTACTACTTCACCTATGACCCGTGGATAGGAAAACTGCTTTATCTTGAAGACTTCTTTGTGATGAATGAGTTAAGAGGTACATATCTTTTTCTGGTAACTCTGGCTACTTTCAAACCCTCTTGTATGCTAGAAATCAATCCTATTCCAGTACAATAGAAGTGTTGCTATTCTAGGGCAGGGGTATATGACATCTTGGTATTCCAGCTACTGGAGACTACAATTCCAATCTCACCCAACCAGATATTGGACTTGTAGTCTCCAGTAAACAGCCAAATGTGGCCTACCACTGTTCTCTGCTTTAAAAGATCAATCCTGCTTTCGACCACAATACTTGAAAGGAGATTATGCATTACCATTATCATACCAGTGATATAGAAGTAATGTAGGTGTTTGTGTTTATATTCTTATTTCAATAAATAAATAAAAATGTACTGTTAAGGTTTATTTTAATTTTTTTCCCCCTCCTAGGTTCTGGCATTGGATCAGAGATATTCAAGCAACTCAGTCAAGTGAGTTTGACTTACAGCATCCTTAAAAGGGATATAACTTTATTTTGACATCTTGTTCTGAAAGTGAATAATTGGTCCAAAGTACAAGGTTTTTGTTTCCTACAAATGTCCCTGCTCACTGAATATTTAGTGACAAAGCAGAACAGGGATTCAATGTAACACTATCCCTGCAACATAGTGGGTTTATAGATTATATTTTCCCCCATTGTATCTTACTGATTGTATTTTTACAGCACTGCAAACAAGTTCAGTGGGCTCCCTGTCAGTAGTATGGGGCACGAGGGAGATGGTATTTCACTCAAATTAAGCAAGAGCACATGCTATATAACATTTAAAATGGTTACTGTCCTTTAAAATGACCCCCTGTGCGCACAAGAAATATTTGTGGCTTTTTAGGGAACTCTAGCTATAGCATATGTAGGAGTATTTTTTCGTATGCTGGCTCATTCAGACAGAACCTTTTGTTTGAGGTGAATTCCTCACCCATGGCCTTTTAGAATCTGACATTCCTGTGGCTGGTAATATCTTGACTAGATATCAAATGCAGATAATACTCTTCTGCTGTAAGAAGGAAAAATGTCTTCTTTACCAGGATGACTCAAAGTAGCTGTACAAGTATATAGTACCCCTTATAAATTGCATACAGTTCACTTGTGACCCTGAGCAGGGATTAAACTGAACTAAGCTTAAGTGTACAGCTTTGTAACGGGAAAATATTGAAGTGAAAAATAAAAGCATTTTGGCCTCACTCAAACTGAAGGAAACTGCCATGATTGCATTTAATAAAGCTGTTATCATTTAATTTTTTTTTCTCTAGATTGCTGTGAAGTGTCGCTGCAGCAGCATGCACTTCCTTGTTGCAGAGTGGAATGAGCCTTCAATAAAGTTCTACAAGAGACGTGGAGCATCAGACCTGTCCACAGAGGAGGGTTGGCGTCTTTTCAAAATTGATAAGGAGTACTTGTGTAAAATGGCAGCTGAAGAGTGAGAAGACCACCTCCAGAAGTGGCACACTTATTTAAAAATAAACTTTTTTCTGTTTGCATATTCTGTAGTGTATTTGCATGGTTGCTAATTCAAAAGCTTTATTACCAGTGACATTGTAGCATGATTGTCATCTTCAAGGCTTCTTAAACTTGCCCTCAGTCAAATCATTATAGCTCAAGACTGCTCTCTGGTATTTAACTTACTACATAGCATTCTTTCAAACAAGATCCTCAGTTGTTTGTATTATATGTAACTTCATTCTTGTAAGTCATTTGATTGTGTACAATGTACACACTGGTATGTAGGGTTTTTGTAAAATTAACCTGTTTTTACAAATTAAAGAGCAGTATTTGTTCGACTTTGTGGTTGTCTTCAATTGTAGTTAACTTTACAAAACAAATCTAAATATTGGGCAGCTAAAGTAAAATGCAGGTTTGTAAACCCCCTTCAGGACAGGTATGTACAATGCACCGTAACGTGTGTTTGTCTTGTTTAGGACTAGAGGGAAAAAAAACAAAACACTCTCCAAACTTTGTAAATGTGAGTGTTCTAACATTTGCTACCACTGTACAGAAATGTGACTATGGTGAGGACTCATTAACTTTGGTTTAATCCAAAAAGAATTCAGCGGCTCCATTGTTTTATACCTGACATCTCAGTTCAATAGGGATAAATGGAAAAAATAGGCTAAAAGATAGATAGCTCTATTCTCTGAGATCATTAATTAGAACATACAGCGTGCAACATATATAAAGGTCTTTCCCATGACCTCAAATCAAACATTCAAACAGAAGACAAATGTTGCACTGCTTGATATCTCTGTTCTCAATCGCAGGTATACAATAACGCGTTATTGTATACCTGCGATTGAGAACAGAGATATCAAGCAGTGCAACATTTGTCTTCTGTTTGAATGACTCATTAACTTTGAGCAGTGTCTTTGAAAGGTCTGCTTTTTGAATTGGAGGTTTTACTGGAATGGCTTTAAAGGGGTGGTGTCACTGCTGTGGCAGAATGTCCATCGACTATAGAAGGCATGTCAAATCTTTGGGCTGCACATGGCCCCTTAAACAAAGAAGCCCTCAGTGTCGCTTTAAGTGATATGTAGCCCAGAACCTACCTTCCAAAATGGAACAGGTGGGTACACTGGCAAATATGGGTCCAGCAAGTGACACAGAACATTAAAAAAAGCAGCCTTTGCCCCTTCACAAATTCTGTGGCTGGCTATAATGCTTTACTTTCGCCTCTTCCCTTAATACTTAAAGGCAAATATATGCTAATTACAACCTGGTCCTACCCTCTGCATTGGATGCCTTTCCAGCACTTAAAGGGTTAACTCTGACATAGTACTCTGATTTGACATGTTGCTATAAATATCTCTTGTTTAATCTGTTTTCTGCCTTACACTTCAAAACAAAGGCATAATTTTTCCTGAAAGTAAAGGAAATGACAAATACCATTGACTTAATGGTTACAGGGCCAGAGGTGGGGTATGCTGTCCTCTGGTCCTTATAGGTATAAATTTGGCTTCCAACTCTGAATACTGCAGATATTCACTTCAGGATTGTTACCTACAGAGCACTGTAAAGTGCTCCTACACTAATCCCTGGGTGGCTATAGACTACACCTCAGTACTTGTAACTTACAGCTCTGGGGAACCAGCAAGAGCCAGAACCCTCCACAGGGGGGTTCTGTCACTGTGTCAGTATGTCTGTTGCTCGCAGGTGTGTGCATGCATGTCTTTTGTTCAGTGTGTCTGACTGTATATATCTGTTTCAGTGTCTACATTTCACATACTCCCAAGGGTCATAATGTAATGGGCAATGCCATCCCACAGTGCTAGTTATTTTATATTTAAAAAAAATATATATAGGGTGTCCTGCAGCGTAAAACAAGGGTACTCCCACTGCAGACAGTTTCATTGAAGTTGCAACTCTCAAACCGTTTCTGTAGAGAACAGTAACCAGAGGCCCACATTTCCCATACAGTATTAACTGGCATAACCCCAGACAGCACTACTGATGTGGGGAAAAATAAAACCAAAACTTCAAATGCTTAGAAAGTTTCCTTCTTACTCAGCAGGAAAAGCCCTAAATACATGTGTTTAAGGTTTGCTATTCTTTTAATGAGTCTGTAGTGGGATGCTTTGTGATGACTTGCTTAACCATTTTAGTGCCAGAGGGGTACACTTAAAGGGTTAATGTGTTTATTGCATGCAGCTGTTGCCATTCACATGGATAAGTTAATAGTGGATTATTGTAACATGCCCAAGTATGTGCTTTTAACCCTATAAAGTACAAGAGTGGGTGCACATTGGGTTGCTTTGCAATGTTATGCCCCACCCCTCTCATCCTTAATGGGTTTAGTGTAGGAATTCTGGGGTAAACAAACCATCATTGTAGACCATGTTTTCAGTAGGGCATTTAACCCCTAGATTGTTAACTTCCAATGCATTACTTCACAATACATTGGAGACATCTGTAGTGTTCAAAGGGTTATTTAAATCAATGGGAATTTTTATTTTGTTCCCTAATACACACATCTAGTAATCCCCCTTCCTAACACATGTGAGTGAAAATGTAACAGGGTTATTTATGTCTGTCTGTTCCTTGTGCCTCTGGTCACACAGCTGCACTGGCTATGTATCATGTCTGGCACTCTACATTGTCACAGTAATACTCTCTATGAAACTTGTGGTTGATGGGAAAATGTGTAATTCTACACACACGTTCAGACCAGTATTGACCCACCAGCACAAAAAGGCTTAATTTAAAAGCTAATGTCATCTGCTGAAATTATTTTGTACATATGGTCCAAACACTGGCATAACTACGGAAGGTGCAGTTGTGACAGGGGCCAAGGGTGTATCTATAGGACATACTTGAAAATGAGAGGAATCTCAATGTATTCTTCCTGGTAAAACATTTTATAAATAAATATAGCACAGATTTACAGAGTGCCACCTACACTGACTGGAACACTTCTGTTATCTACAGTATAAGACAGCAACAAACATTAGAACTGAGTAGAACTATTCCCGCACAAAAAAGTATGGTGACATTTAACCTTTTTTTTTTTTTTTTTTTTTTTTTTTTTTTTTTTTGCTCCTGAGACATATGCAGTGCTTTGTGTTGAAATGTTACATACCCTTCTGACATTCAAAGGGCAATTATTTTGCTAAGTTGGCTACTATAAAAGCCCACTTAGAAAAAAGCCCTGGTGTGCGCTGTGCAGCCCTAAAACAACTCTTAAAAGAAATCTGACCCCCTAAGTTGAAACAGCCAAGGAGTATGTGGCTTTCCCCTACTACTGTTGCATGAACCTCTGTGTTGTGTTTCAAGCCACAAGCAGAGGGTCTATAGCATGCATATTAAACTGCATTCCTAAAGGGCCCAGTGTACATTTTTTGGTGTATGCTTGATTTTGCATGTATTGTAGTTAAAAGAACTGAGCTAATGATTGCAATACCTGAGCAAAATCAGTTATCCCAAAAATGTGCACCATCTTGGGTCTCGGTCCATTAGATATGTAGTTTGACAACCCTGGTCTTTGGGGACTGTGTTAAGCAGATTGATGCTGAACTTCAGTTTACAGTCTAGTCTCTTCTCATGAAACCAACAAAGGAGCTCCGAGGGCCTCTTTTTAGCTCCCTATTGGTCTGCTAGAGCTCTCAATGCATCCCCTGTTTAGTCAGCAGGTCTGGTTCCAGGGGAACAGTTCTGCATATAGAGCACTATATGAGTGATAGGTGCCCTTTAAGCCAATGAGTGTCTACATAGTATGCAGCTTAGTGCCCTGCAATGCAATTCACAGCCCTGACAATCAAAAGGTTATTCAGTCCACATAATTGTTTTTAAGTATAATTTGATTTAATTTAGATGTTAATGCATACTGGTAAGAGTTAAATATTAATCCGTAGAATGGACTTCCAGGCCAGTCAGAGTGCCCTCTGAACTTATTTATGGGCTCAGGAAAGGAAAGGAAAACTACAGCTAGAAAACAACACAAAATCAGTCCTTTGGACCATCCAGCAGTGTGTTCTTAATCCTTTGAAACCCAGAGAGGTGCCAAATTAACTGCATAGAAATGCATTTCCCACATGTCTGACACTCAGAAGATTAGAGCCTATCATTTTGGGGGCACCCATGGTTCAGTCTGTGGCAAATGTTAGATACACAGCACTAATAAAAATATAAAAGTTATACATGGCCAAACTCAGATTGGGTTTCCAGTTGCCCAGGAAACCCTCTTGTACTCTGCTGCCCCCTACCTGATTGGATAGAGACAAAGCTTTAGCACCATTCTAATGAGATACACTTGTTGCTGTTCTGCATATGAACATACCAGAGACACCCAAACTGTACCCCTCCAGTCATTGTTAGACTACAATTCCTATTATCCTCAGTTGGCCCAGTTTCATTGGGTTTGGAGACACACACACACACACACACACACACACACACACACCCCCTAAAGTGTTAATAGATACAATTTCTGGAAACCCCTCTTGGGAATGTATGGATTTTCCTCTGCTGATATGTCAAAAGATTAATTTAATATAGTAAATAAAATGGTACAATAGTATTGACAGCTACAGCAGTTGAACTGCATCTTTTGGACAACACAATATCATCTTCCAGGATCATATTAGTGTAGTGTACCCTTTATATTAGTGATATATGCATGTGACCAATTTAGTAGCAACCCAGCTGAACCAGAGGGGAACAACCAAACCCAGAAAAGCCTCTTTATTTAAAGGGTTAGTAATTCCCAAAATAAAGTTGATGCTATACGTTAGATTTTACAAAACTAAAGTTTTTGTTTTTACAGCTGACATCAAGAGAAGGGGATCTTTAGCGGATGATATCTCTCAGACCTTTATGGTTTGAGAGATATCGTCCACTAAAGATCCCCTTCTCTTGATGTCAGCTGTAAAATCAAAAACTTTATTTTTGTAAAATCTAACGTACAGCATCAACTTTATTTTGGGAATTACTAACCCTTTAAATGGGGCTTTTAACCTGCTGAATGCTAGAGAAGTCTCCAACACCTCACAATACGTTGGAGACCTATATAACATTCAAGAGGTGAAAAGGGTGAAGTTTGCTTACCAATATTTCCTTTTCTGCTGTGTATCTCCACGGCACTGTAAATAATGGGCTTTATCTCCTCCCTCCAGCTGGTAGGACCGACCAATCTCTACTTACAGTAGCTCCACCCTTTTCTTACACAGTTATGTTCTCTAGCCGAGCTGTAAACATAGAACAAAAATGAAGGGTAGGTTTTCCATGGTGATCAACAGAAGAAAAGGAAATATCGGTAAGCAAATTTCACCCTTCTGTGTACTCCCTGGCACAGAAAATAATGGGAAATGTCAAAGCAATATGCAGGGTGGGAAAACACCACATGTTCCCAAATAAGCAAATCTGTGAACTTATGGTTAATGAGCTAAAATTACTATTATAACAAGTGATAACAATGAAATAAATAATACTTCCTACCCTGTTAAGGAGGAACCATGACCTGTAGTGCTTTTTTTTTCCAAAACTTGCATCCATGAAAGTGGAGACTGAGGCCCATGTTCCTGCCTTGCAAATGTTGTCAGGGGATGCACTGGCTTCACTGGCCCATGATGTTGAAACTGCTCTCGTAGAATGAGCCTTGATCCTCATTGGAGGCTCTTGCTTTGCCTCTATATAGGCTGTCCTAATACATTGCATGATCCATCTAGCTATTGAAGCTGATGAACCTTTATATTTGCCTTGAATTTGGATGAACAGGGCTTCCGACTTCTTGAGATCCTTTGCTGTGTCTAGATAAAGAGAGATACATCTAACCAAGTCTAACAAATGCAGTCTCTTTTCTTTCCAACATTTTGGATTGGGACAAAATGAAGACAGATGAATTTCCTGATTCAGATGAAAATCAGATATCATCTTTCCTCTAAAGCTAGCTCTCTCCAGTCTCAGTTTTCTTAGTACTTCTCAAATTAGTTGAACAGGAGGGAAGATGTATAGCAGAGAGAAATCACAAGTATGCTTCAACTTGAGAAAAACCTCTTACTTGCTTTTGAGAAGTGTTGCCACGAAGTCTATTAGTGGTGTTCCCCACCTTGCTATAATCTGTTGATATACCTCCTGATTCTGACACCGTTCTCCTGGGTCTATATTTGTCCTGCTCAGGAAATCCACTTGGACATTTTGAACTCCTGAAATGTGGGAGACTGATATTGATAGCAGATTATTTTCTGCCCAGAGGAAAATTATTGCTACTTCCCTGTTTAATACTTGTCCCTCCTTGAATTTTTATGTGTATAACTGTGGTGCTGTCTGAGCAGACATGGACCGCTTTTCTTAATAACAATTTCTGAAAATTAATCAGAGTCTTTGTCACGGCTCTTATTTTCAGGATATTGATGTGTAATTTTCTTTTGTGGACCACACTCCCTGAACTGTCCTCTTGTTATAGATCACTCCCCATCCGTATGGACTGATATTGGTCGTTATGACTTCCCATTGAGGATCAAAAAGGATTCATTTCTCTAAATTCTTCATCTTTTCCACCAGTGCTACTCTCTGCACCTTTGTGGACAAGTTAATCTTTTGTAATGAGTTCCTGTGATCTTTATTCCAGAACTTAAGAAAATGAGTTTGTGGTTGTCTTGCATGAAATCCTGACCATGGAACCATCTGTCCAGCTGATATCATGACCCCCAGGCACTGCATGACTGACTGAGCATGATGAAGGTTTCCTGCTCTGAACTTGACCACTCTGCTTCTTATGTTTTGTATCCTTTTTCCTGATAACATGACTTCTAATACTCTTGTATGGCTCATTTGCATATGGAAATGCAGGTTATTGAGCCACTGTCATACTCACGTGGGTGTGTTTAAATGTTACTGTGGCACTTTCACACATTCGCTAAGCTCCAATAGCTGCTTCTGCTGTTGGAATTCACAGTCCCAGCATCTTGGGATTTCCCTGTAGCTCTCTATGGAGTTTGCTGCCTCTACTTTGGAGAGTAGAGACAGCAGATGCCTTCCCCTAACCCTTTCACTGCCATAAGGATGTGCATTGAACACTCCTGTGGCACAGAAAGGGTTAAGAGCTGCACTATTAACAACAATTACAGAGATCCTAATAGGTAGTCTCTACTCTCTTTGGACCAATGTACATGTACCATAGTTCAAGTTTTGGACTGAATTGATAAGTTTAAATGCATTGTTAGTAAAGATATTGGTTTATAATAAAACACCTCTTTAAATATAATAATAGTACAGCAGGAAACCAGGGTATTTTGTGAAATATGTTTTCATTTGGACATATAATACTGTGTATGGAAATGAGATGGATGGATGGATGGATGGATAGATAGATAGATAGATAGATAGATAGATAGATAGATAGATAGATAGATAGATAGATCATAATAAGTAATCACTACTCCTTGAATATGTGTTGAGATGTGTTCTGAATAATGTATATATTGCATTATTTAACCCCTGAAGCCATTTCCAATTTAGCCCCAAGTGGATAAAATATTCCTTCCTGACTCCAAATGGCAGTGACATTGTTCCTCGGATCAACAACCTATCTGCACTGAAGCCACCTGTCATAATTTTCAATATTGATCTGTGCTAGGTAGGCATCCATGGTGTTTTAGAGAGCAGTTACATTATCCGCAAGTATAACATCCTGAGGAAAAGAATTCTATAGCTTTACAGCCCTTAGTTTACTATATCCCTGCCTTTGTTTTGGTCAAAAGTGTCTTTCCTCTAGTATTAAAGGGGAACTACCACCCCGCAATAACTTAAGCTTGATTGATTCTTCATCTGGCAACTAGCTGCTTAGTAGTGCTAGTCGCCAGAAATATTACCCGGTTCTGAAGATTTCGCCATTTTAGGGATGCTCACAGGAGCAGGAAGCACGGACGTCTCATCACAGTGACGTCCGTGCGCCTGCGCTGTCAGTCCCTTTTGAGCCGGCCGGCATTTTGGATACAGATGCAATCTCTACAAACGCCAGAGAACTTTAATATAGAAAGGAGGAAAATCGTCACTCTCTGGTTGTCTTTTGAAACCAGCGATATTTATTTTAGAACAATGTTTCGGCTCTATCTTGGGACCTATTCCAGTACAGATTGTTACCTGCACTGACCCCCCCCACACACACACACACACACACACACACTACGAAAAAAAAAAATTACATATATATATATATATATATATATATATATATATATATATATATATACACACACACACACACACACACACACACACACATATATGTATATACACACACATATATATATAGTTGTGCAGTGGAGTACCTAATTCTTCAAAGTCAATTATAGGTTTTGTACATATTTCTGGGGTGCGGTTTGGCATGTTTGACATAGAAACACCGAGTTTGACAGCAGTTAACCATCTGGTGTGTCCAAATTTCCTGCTGTAAAAAACTCAAATCTGACTTGGTACTTGACCTTGTCTTGTTCAGGATAGTCTTATGCTTATCCCATGCATCCTTAAATTCCCTCACTGTACTAACCACTACCACTTCTGCGGATAGGCATTTCCACATATCTGCCTCAGTGAAGTAAAACTTTTTTACATTGAATCTAAACCTCTGACCCTCTAGTATTAGACTATGACCTCTTGTCCTAACATTTCCACTCCTTTGAAATGTATGTCTCCTGTACTTTGTTGAATCTGTTTGTGTATTTGAATGCTTCTATCACATCTCCTCTCTCTTTCTTCCCTCCTCCAAGCTGTACATGTTCAGATCCTGATGCTTTTTATCCTGTAATGTCCAACCTACCTTCCTCTAGACTGTAAGCTCTCATGAGCAGGGCCTTCTTATCCTTTTGTTTTCCATGTTCCATTTGTACTATTTAATATCTGTGAACATCTATTCCCTATTGTATAGAGCTGAAGAATATGTGGGGCTATATAAATAATGAATAATATTAATTTTAGTAGCCCTTCTCTGAACTCTCTCAGAATATCTATATCCTTCTGGGGATGGGGTCTCCAGTACTGCACACAATACTCTAGGGGATAGATACTATGAGTGGGATAAAAGCGTTGTTAGGGGCCAGTGGAGTTCCAGCTGTTACATACACAGTTGTACAGTCGGAATCCTATTGCTCGGCCAGCATCCACTGCAATAAACATTGGTCGTCAAAACCCACGTTGCATCCAAACGCTCATCTCAGCTTTTTGTTCCCACAACGAATGCTGAATAGCGTGAGTTGTGGAAACATCAAAGGGTACTAGCTAACTCTCGATGTTTGACACAGTGTCAAACAACAAGAGTGAGCTAAAAACACGGTCTCCCTCCCAAACACAAACCCTACACTACCCCTAACAATATCAATAAAGTGAAACAATACTAGCCCTAACACGATCCTCTCACCCATAACCCATAGCTGTAACACTTACCTATCATTCAATGTAAGTCTTCTTACGTAGTCTTCTATCTTCCGTCTTCTTCTTTCTTCTTGCCTTCTTATCTTCATTCTTCATCTTCTTATCTTCATCTGCAAAATGTCACTAATAAGAAAAAAGTACATGATCAAATTATTGGAAGAAAGAGGATATAGGTGAGCGCTAAACTAAATATAAACAGTTTGAAAAATAATTTAAAAAAATAAGGATATAAATAAAGTTATACAGCGCTTCAAAACTCCTCACTAACACTTTAGATACAAAATAATATAGATATATAATGAGTGAGAGCTCACTCATTATATATCTATATTATGATCAAATTATTAATGCCCCCAAAAATGTGTGGCCCTTAAAAAATGCTGCAGCCGCTGGTGGCAGCAGAAAAGCAGAGCAAAAACCCCCCCTCAGATATCTCTCTGGCCGTTTCACGAGCCATACTGAGGGAGATTTGAACAGAGTCTAACGTGTTAAAAACCACCAACGTACTTGAACTGTGGTTTCTAACATGTGCAACTAGGGATGCCTATAATAGCCACCTGTGGATGTTCTTGTGTGTTTCATCACCCTTCCTGCTAGAATATGATTAGCTGGGAGCTGCGTTACCCCACATCCAAGCCAACGGAAGCGTGGGGACCATTTTGAACAGAGACTTGTCATATAAAAGCCAGTCTCTGTTCAAATTTCCCTCAGTATGGCTTGGGCAACAGCCTGAGATGTATCTAGGGGGGATTTTTGCTCGCTTTTCTGCCACTGCCACCAGTGGCGGCAGTGTCTTTTAAAGGCCTGCAGATCATTGGTGGCATTAATAATTTGAGCGTGTACTCTTTTCTTTATAGCAACATTATTTTTTGGATGAATATAAGAAGATTAAGGTAAGAAGAGGAAGAATGAAGATAAGAAGATGGAAGATAGACGATTACAGAAAAGACTTACAGTGGATGGCCAGGGTGCTCAAGACCCCGCTGGACAGCAGACTTACAGGTCAGTGTTTATTTTCAGGGGATGTTGTTAGCTTTAGGGGAGATTAACCCTGTGAGTGCCAATGGGGTATGCAACGCTCTGCAATGTGTTGCATACCTCACTGGCAATCATAGGGTTAATGTTTTGTTCTTTACACTCATGATTTTTAATCCTTGGATGTATTTATATGGGCCATAGAGACCTATATCAATACATCCCTGGGTCACTAGTGCAGGGATCCCTAGATGCACATGCGCGTGTGTGTGTGTATGTGTTAGAAATCACTGTTCAATTACACGTTGGTGGTTTTTAACACACGTTAGGGACTCAACACCTAGGTTTGCTAGGCACTATTTTAGTGCAAAAATAGACAGTCCCTTAACATGTGTTACAAGCCACCACATGTAACTGCATACCAAATTCATCTACTTTTTTACTGGGTAAAATGGGTGCAAATTTAATGCCTGTTGTGCATTTTTAACTGTCGGTAGCTTGTCGTAGCACAGGTCATAGAATACCTGACTGTGACTACCGATGCCACTTTTTTTTTTTTTTTTTTTTTAACATTGGTCATAGTATCGAGGCCTAGGTGAGGTCTAACCCAAGATCTGTACAGTGGCATAACCACCTCAATCTTTTTTGCTACTAATGCCTCTAGCTATAAAACCCAGCACCAGAGGCGTAACTAGAATCCTCCGGACCCTGGTACAAGACATGCCATGGGCCCCCCCAACCACATTGCCCCCGGGCCCTCCACAATGCCCCCCCAATCTCCACAATGCCCCCATCTCCTACCTCCCAATCCTTGGTGGTCCAGTGGTGTGGCAGGAGAGATGGGTTGGCGCGTTGAGCTCCCGCGCCGTCCTCTTCTGTAATGCAGAGCGGTGATCTCCCAGCGCTCTGCATTACTAGAGCAACAGAGGGAGATTGCGGGCACCAGGCGGAGGGCTAGACACTGATGTCAGGGAAAGGGGAGGGAGGGGGGATCTTTCACTATGATTATCTCTCAGACCATAAAGGTTTGAAAGATAGGACTGGGGGCATTTAGATTAGTTTTTTAATAGCTACAAGATTTGGTTTTATTAAATTCTGACAATACTATCCCTTTAAGTCATCAGAAACAATTACTTCCTGTCTTGTCGCTGACAGCACAGTACCTTTAATACTATATTCTGTTGTGTGCCTTTACTGTAAGGGTAAATAAACTATTTTTGGGATGTTCCATTAATGTTGTCTACAGATACAGTAAGGCGAATGGTGGTTTGGTTTGACACAAGCAGGCAAAAGTAGTTGGACCTCTGCTTTTCTAACAATGTAAACACACCCCTCCCTAATAGGAAGTTTAAACACGAAGTGCCATACTTATGAAGAAAGAGGTGCAATTATGGGACAAACCAACTAGTAAAGCAATGCATTGGAAACCTCTTTGCCATTCAAGTAGTTAAAAACCCCATTTAAATCAGATATTTTTGACACATATGGCCTAACTGGTTTTCTCCAGAATTGCACCTCCTTATTTCCTGAATATGGCATGAAATTTTCTCATTAGTTTAAAGTCAAACTTACCAGTGTCCATTTCTCACACCTTACATTTGTAGACATTACCATTTATAGCATACATTATCGTTTCCCTGTTGTACAAAACCTAGAAACTGGTTTACATGTAAATCAAGGTAATTGTTAGTTAACTTCCACTTATACTCATTCTATGTGCAATGTGCTATTTAAACTAAGCAGTTTAGTGTGGGAAGTCTTCCATCTCTGCAAGCACATTTCAAATTCATTTATTCAGTATATAGTGTTGCCCCAGGGCCTGATTAATAAAGGGAGGGGAAAGAGCTGCAGCAACAGGCTCAGTGAAAACAATAGATCCATTGTCATCAATAGTGAGAGAGCTACAGTGAGCCACTATTTGGCCTACAGCCATACCTGGGAACTCTCCGGATCTGACTCAAAGACTTTTTTTTAACCCTTTAAGTGCCAGAGGAGTATCCAACACATTCCAATGGATACCCCTCTTGCACGTAAAGGATTATCTGGGGACAGAGGCTGATTATCAGGGCTCAGCGAGTTCCCTTGTATACCCACAAGCAGAGTCACAACTTTACTGCTTAACCCTTTGAGTGCCAGAGGGGTACGGATTGCATTGCAAAGCAATGCATTCCGTACCCCTCTGGCAATCAAAGGGTTAATATTGACTGAAACTTTCAATACAAAAATGATTCCCATTTAAACAAGCCATGTGAGTGCCGTATTTTGCCATCTTCTGCACTGTATTTATAGTATACTAGTGTAAAAGCCTGTGTACATGGGCCAGGGTCCTGGTAATGTTAACCCTTTGAGTGCCAGTGCACAAAGCATTGCTTTTGTCTTTGTCTTGCTTTTGTCTGTCTGACCTTTCTTTCCCTAACCCAGGTGCTAAAAGGCATTATTGTTACAGTTGGCGGTGGTTCACACGAACGCCGCAGGGCGTACCTCTTTCCTAGCGGCCGCATCCGATGGCAGCAGGCCGGCTGCATCCTTCCTCTTGGCGGCTCAGCCACATTCTGTCTCACGGCTCCAGCCACTTCCCTTTAGATGGACGGCCGTTGCCGCGTAGTGTCATATGGGAGTACTCCTGGCTCCTCCTCTTCCTGGGGGCAGGCATTTATATACTGCCTGGACACAGGCCTCAGTTGCCCTTTCGTTGGTGCCCAGTGCAGTTCCTAGCGTTTGTTCCTGTGTATTACCTGGCTTGTCTGATTACCTACTCAGTGTATGACCCTTGGTTTGTCTGACTACCTGTTCTGGTGCTGACCTGTGGCTCTGTCTGACTATCCACTTCGTGTATGATCTTGGCATAGTCTGATAACCATTCTGGTGCAGACCTGCGACTCTGGCTGACTACCCATTGAGTACTGACCCTTTGCTTGTCTGACTATCCATTCTGGTGCCAACCTGTGGCTCTCTCTGACTATTCTCAGTATTTCTTCCGTTAGTCTGATATCCATTCTGGTGCGGGCCTGTGGCTCTGGCAGACTGATTCCTGGTTGCCATCCAAGCGTTTCAGGTACCTTCGGGTGTGGACCTGAGGCTCAGATATCTCGCTCCGTGTTTCGTTAGTCTGTTCAGGTGCGGACCTGCGGTGGCCTACCATTCCCTATCTGTGGTCTATGTACAGCATCACACTGAAGCATTCTCCTGTCCGCAAGTGTTGCTTGCACTCTTGTGTGTTGCTCATACTGTATATATATTGTCGTTACCATTTCATTGTCTGTTTTCAATACAATTGCGTTACCTAACATTACCTGTCCAGATCTCATTTGTATGAACCGTGACAGTACGAAAGGGCCATGTCTACGGACAGTACTGGTAACCCGTCTGCCAAAGACCTTCTAGCCAGGATGGAGGTCCAAGAACAACGTATTGATCAGATTACGATGGCCTTGCAAACTTTGTTGAACTGAACTGCTCACTTCGACCTCACTGTCGGGCAACTGGTGGCCTCTCCTGTTGCGAACCCAGTACCGACAGCTGCCCCTGATGCAGGCATGATCAGGGGTTTCTCTAGGTGCACTCCACTTCATCAGCGATATGAGGGGGACCCAACACTGTGCCGTGGGTTCCTAAACCAGTTGGGTATTTATATGGAGATGGTACCACAAGCGTTCCCTAATGATCGCAGTAGGGTCGGAATTTTGATTTCGCTATTGTCTGGCAAGGCCTTGGCTTGGGCCAATCCATTGTGGGAGACGGACAAACCAATCATATATGACTTTCTGGCATTTGTGGCCTCCTTTCATACAGTTTTCAATATGCCTCCAAACACCTGATGACCATCCGCCAGGGCTCTAGAACTGTGGCAGAGTACACAATTGAATTTTGTACTCTGGCGGCGGAGGTGGATTGGAATAATGAGGCCTTAATGGCAGCCTTCTCCCCAGGGGCTTTGTGACACTATTAACCCCTTCGCGACACAGGACGTACATGTACGTCCTGTGTGGCTGTCACTTAGTGACAGAGGACGTACATGTACGTCCCGGAAATCCGGCTCCCCGCGCGGCTGCATGCCGTTCGGGGACTCCGGATTCTTTTAGAAGAAAAAAAAAAAATGTTAGACGGGCGTTAAGTGACGGCCGCGTCTGCACGCGGCCGTCACTAAGGGGTTAAAGATGAAATTGCTGCCCGTGATATACCGAGAGATTTGGAGGAGTTAATCTCTTTCACTACACTGACTGATACCATGATCAGGGAGAGGCCATCCTTTAGGGAACGCCTGCGTAGGGATCCATCTCGACTGGCACCCAGCTTTTCGCACCCACCCATTCCTCCCTCGACATGGCTCGTCAGGCCAGATGGGTGCTATTCCTGTCTAGGTTCCACTTTTTCATTTCGTACCTTCCTGGCTCTAAAAACATCCGGGAGGATGCCCTATCCCACCAACATTGCTCCAACTCTAGGGAAGAGTCTCCTCCTACACCGATCATTCCGGCTGATTGGATTCTGGCCACCATTCGAACCAGTATCACCTCTCCTTTGGGAGAGGAGATTTTGGTTCCCAAGCCTCTGCCACGGCTGAAAGACCCAGACGGAGATGTTTTGTGCCGGTCTAGTTAAGCACTAGACTCCTGGAGACATATCATACGTCTAAAACAGCTGGTCACACTGGGCGAGACCAGTTGGTATGGTCGATCTCTCGATTGTTTTGGTGGCCGAGCCTTAGAAAAGACCTTTCTGCCTTTGTGGCAGCTTGTCCCACCTGTGCCCAATGCAAATCCCCACGAAAATTGCCTGTGGGACTTCTCCAACCTCTTACTAATGGGGAACGTCCGTGGTCACACTTGCACATAGACTTTATGGTGGAACTTCCAGTATCCATGGAATGCACAGTTATCCTTATGATCGTGAACAGATTTTTGAAAATGGCGCTCTTTGTACTACTCAAAGGTCTCCCTTCTGGCTGGCAAGGGTCTTCGCTAGAGAAGTATTCCAACTCCATGGAATACCCAAATTGATTGTGTCCAACAGGGGGAGCCAGTTTGTGTCCTGGTTCTGGAGGTGTTTTTGCTCTCAAATGGGCATTCAGCTGGCCTTTTCCTCCGCATACCACCCTCAATCTAATGGTTCAGCTGAGAGGTCAAACCAAACCCTAAAAAATTTCTTTGTTGCTACATTGATGACCACCACGACAATTGGGCTACTCTGTTACCTTGGGCTGAGTTTGCCAGAAATTGTGCTATCAATTCTTCTTCTCAGAGCTCTCTGTTTTTGATTAATTATGGGTTTCAGCCCTCCGTACTTCCTGAGACTTTTGAAGCACAAGCTATTCCGGCTCTGGATGAGCATTTACGGGAGCACCATTCCTCTTGGGTACGAGTACAGAATACCCTATGTGGTGCGATGCAACGACACAAATGACAGGCTGACCGTAGGCGATTACCGGCACAAACCTTTCAGATTGGAGAGAGGGTATGGCTGTCTTCCCGTAATCTCAACCTCCAGGTACCATGCGGTAAACTGGCCCCTTGTTTTGTTTGTCCCTTTCAAGTCATTCGGAGAATCAACCCTGTGGCATATGCTCTTGAGTTTCCTCCCACGATGCGTATCCACAACGTCTTCCACGTATCATTTCTCAAACCGTTAATCTGTAACCGCTATACTTCTACCACTGTTTACCCAGCCCCGATTCAGGTGGGAGATCATGACGAATATGAGGTACAAACGATTTTGGATTCCCGGAAAGTTCAGGGAAAATCACAGTATTTGGTACACTGGAGAGGTTACAGCCCAGAGGAATGCTCTTGGGTTTCCTCTAAGGATGTGCACGCTCCTGTTCTGGTGCAAAATGTTCATTCTCGCTTTCCTGATAGACAACCCCCCCGGCCCGCGGGGGGGTCTTTAAGGGGGGGGGTGCTGTTACAGTTGGCGGCTGCTCGCTCAAGCGCCACAGGGCGTACCTCTTTCCTAGTGGCAACATCCGTTGGCAGCAGGCAGTCCATATCCTTCCTCTTGGCGGCTCAGCCACATTCTGTCTCGATGCTCCAGCCGCTTCCCTATAGATGGCCCAGCCTTTGCTGGGTATCGTCATATGGGCGCATGTCCAGGCAGATGGACATGGGCTCCATTTAAAGGGGCAGTCACCCACTCCTGGCTCCTCCTCTTCCTGGGGGCAGGCATTTATATACTGCCTGGACACAGGGCTTAGCTGCCCTTCCGTTGGTGTCCAGTGCAGTTCCTAGCGTTTGCTCCTGTGTATTACCTGGCTTGTCTGACTACCTACTCAGTGTATGACCCTTGGCCTGTCTGACTACCCATTCTGATGCTGACCTGTGGCTCTTTCTGACTCTCCACTCCGTGTATGATCTTGGCATAGTCTGATAACCATTCTGGTGCGGACCTGCGGCTCTGGCTGACTACCCATTGCGTATTGACTCTTGGATTATCTGACTATCCATTCTGGTGCCGATCTGTGGCTCTATCTGACTATTCTCAGTATTTCCTCCGTTAGTCTGATATCCATTCTGGTGCGGGCCTGTGGCTCTGGCAGACTCATTCCTGGTTGCCTTCCGAGCATTTGGAGTACCTTCAGGTGCGGACCTGAGGCTCAGATATCTTGCTCCGTGTTTCATTAGTCTGTGTAGGTGCAGACCTGCGGTGGCCTACCATTCCCTATCTGGGGTCTACGTACAGAATCACACTGAAGCATTCTCCTATCCGCAAGTGTTGCTTGCACTGTTGTGTGTTGCTCACACTGTATATATATATTGTCGTTACCATTTCATTGTCGGTTTTCAATAAAATTGTGTTACCTAACAGTACCTGTCCAGATCTCATTTGCACGAACCGTGACAATTATTTACATTTCCACCCCTTCAAATGTATTGAAAGCTTTGAAAACTATGAATGTCCTACTGTATCAATTATCTATTGCTCTTATGAGAAAAATGGCAACCTGTTGGTAAGAAAAGGCACACAATGCATATCTTCAGAAAGACATTAACCCGCTGCATCAAATGAGGAGTCATTTCCCTTTCTCCCAAGCTTGGTGTACACAAATCTTTTAAGAAGGTGCCTCTAAAGGAAAAACTATGATTTTTTTTCCCACTCTTTCAAACATGCTGAAATATTTGACAACTATGACATTTCCTACTGCATTAATTATCTACTGCTCTTGTGAGAAAAATGGTACCCCATTAGAATGTGTTGTCATACCAATACAAAAAACTTCAGCTACCCAAAAGTTCGGAGTAAGCCCAGTTGAGTTTGCAGTAATGATCGACTATTGAGATTGAATAGGCGATCAATACGGGGCAGGGGGATTCAGGAAGGTCCTAATGCCACCCCAACTAGGTCTGATCCTTTTTAATAAAGGTTTAGGAGGAGGGAGGGGACAAGAAAAGGAGCACAGATAACGTACGGGATACGTCCGTGGCCCTAGAGATAGTTTTTTGTGGACTTATTCTGTACATCCATGACATTCAAAGGATTAAAATCCCCGTCTATGTAAATGGGAATTTTCATTTGTCACCTATGGTGCACTGGTTTCCTCAGAATTACCTCTCTATGCTTTTATACATAAGGACCATACAGCCTTATGTATAAAGGCAAATCGGAGCTATATTGGGAAACACCAAGTACACCAGTAGACAAATAAAAAGTCCCCATATTCTCATTGATTTAAATGGGTCTTTTAACCCATTGAATGCTAGAAATCTCCCCAATGCATTACAGTCCAAATTTTAGTTAGGTGAAAGGATTTGAGTTTAAACTTAGGGCACAGGTTAAAGGGACAGTTACACTTAGTAAGTAAATAAAATGTTTCATATATATATATATATTTATACACATACCTACACAGTAATCTGCAAAAGTTTTAGGCAGGTGTGAAAAAAAGCTGTAAAGTAAGAATGCTTTCAAAAATAGACATGTTAATAGTTTATTTTTATCAATTAGCAAATGCATAGTGAATGAACAGAAGAAAAATATAAATCAAATCAATATTTGGTGTGACCGCCCTTTGCCGTCAAAACAGCATCAATTCTTCTAGGTACACTTGCACACACTTTGTTAAAGATCTCAGAAGGTAGATTGTTCCAAACATCTTGGAGAATTAACCACAGTTCTTCTGTGGATTTAGGCAGCCTCAGTTGCTTCTCTCTCTTCATGTAATCCCAGACACATGTGATGATGTTGAGGTCAGGGCTCTGTGGGGGCCATACCATCACTTCCAGGACTCTTTGTTCTTCTTTAGACTGAAGATAGTTCTTAATTACTTTGGCTGCATGTTTGGAGTGGTTTCCCTGCTGCAGAATAAACTTGGGGCAATCAGATGCCTTCCTGATTATATTGCATGATGAATAAGTAACTGCCTGTACTTCTCAGCATTGGGGAGACCATTAATTCTGACCAAATCCCCAACTCCATTTGCAGTCCCAAACTTGCAAGGAACCTCCACCATGCTTCACTGTTGCTTGCAGACATTTATTCTTGTACCAAACTTCAGCCCTTTGGCAAACAAACTGAATTTTGCTGCAGCCAAATATTTCAGATTTTGACTCATCAGTCCAGGGCCCCTGCTGCCACTGAGCCACTTGGCCTTGTTTGCACGTCAGAGGTATGGCTTTTTGGCCGCAAGTCTTCCATGAAGACCACTTCTGAGTAGACTTCTCCGGACAGTAGATGGATGTACCGCTGTGTTCTGCCAATTCTGAGCTGATGGCACTGCTACACATCCTGGAAGTAATCATGATGTGTATTTCATCTGCTGCACTACATTTCCTTGGCCGGCCACTGCTTCTACGGTCCTCAGTGTTGCCAGTTTCTTTCTGCTTCTTCAAAACAGAATCTGGAAACCCCTGTCTGCCTTGAAATTACTGCCTGGGAGAGACCTTGCTGATGCAGTATAACTACATATATATATATATTATATATATATATATTCATATGGTTTATCCTACTGAGTAAAACAAGGGTACTCCCACTGCTGAGAGGTGCTTTTTTCAAAAGTTATTGTAGCTGAAACTTGAATTTTTTTGCGTGCAGAATCTCAATAGCCTGAAATTTTAAATTGGTGCAGTAGTTTCACCATCCCATGGACAGGTGGACCATAAACCTCCATATGGAGGTGTGGCAACAGTGCCACTGTAAAATGTCAGACAATTCATATACTGCACCTAAAAATATTTTAGCTACTATAACTATTGGATAAAAACACCTCTCAGCAGAGGGAGTATCCTTGTTTTACAAAGGAAGTTAAACCCTACAATATACAGATATATTACATATTAAGTGTTACTATGGCTTTAAAGAAAGAACTCACTTTAAGGTTGTGATTTGAGGTTATTTCAAGGCCGGGTTTAGGTTTAAAGAAATTGATTTAGTGACACATTATCCAGATAGATAGATAGATAGATAGAAATTCTATTCTGACACTTTCCAGTTGATGTTTTTGAGTTTAGACATAACATGTATACCAGGCTGCTCAATGAAGGATTTCTTTCTAGGTAAGTCCTTCTGTTAAACAAAGTAAGAGGAAAAGTTCCCCTCTAACTGCTAAGTCATGACAGCTGTTTTACATATACCCCTATGTGTGCCTGTGATCATGTGATCTGTACGTAAGACATGACTTGCAAAGCAGGCTTATACTGAGGCACTGTATATGTCATGACTCATTGCCCTGCTGCATCTGTTGTCACATGTCTTACTTCCTTTCATCAGTATCCATCTATACTCACAAAATAACTCTTAAAGGGATAGTAATGTCTGCATATTAAGTTATCTTCAATTATTCATTATACTTTTTTATAATGAAACATACCTTTCTATAACTTTGTATTCTTAGTTTTTTATTTTAAAACTAGTGTAAAAGCTCGTGTACACGGGCCAAGGTCCGGGTGATGTTAACCCTTTGAATGTCAGAGGGGTGCACAACGCGTTGCGTACCCCTCTGGCACTCAAATGGTTAAGAGGCCGGTCCTACTGTGCGTCCTGCCTCCAATGCAGTCATGCACTGTAGAAACTGCCTGAAAGCGCAGAATGCTCCCAGCACAGAACTCCCAGCATTCTGTGCTCCCAGCATTCTGTGCATTTGGGCAGTCTCCGCTGTACATGACGGCTTCTGATAAACATCATAGCGAATTATTATATAGGATATGTACCCTCCTCCCCTCTTTTCCCTCTGTCATGCTGACTGCCTTCAGAAAAGAAAGCGGTCCAGACGGATCACGACGAGGTACAATCTTGTTGAGCATAAGGAAAACCCTTCCCCGCTTCGTCAAGGGGGGGCGGGGTTTTCTTTATACTGATAGATACAAGATTGTCCCTTGTTGGATCTGTCTGGTCAAGCAACCAGTTTTCGGATCTGTGGGAAGACAGCATGATGTAAAGAAAAGAGGCGTGAGGGGGACACTTTAAAATAAAACAAAGAATACAATGTTAAGGACACTTAGAAAGGTACGTTTCATTATAAAAAAAAGTATTATGATTAATCGATGATGGCTTAAGATTTGAACATTACTATCTCTTTAATCCTTTGAGTGATGGAGACGTATCCAACGCATTGAGTATCAATGTGTTGGACACCTCTGGCACTAAAATGGCTAATCTCAGTTTTGGGCTATTTTATCCAGCCTACCAAGGACTTTTATCTTCTATATCATGCTGGGCTGGGTTTATATCTGAGGGGCCCTGGGTGAGGCAGCCTACATACGTTTAGCTCTTCACCTTTTGGTCAACTCCATTCCCATCCATACTTAATGTTACCTAGTACAGACACTTACTATAACCATTTTTACATAATATATACAGTCAAATTGCCTGCACGTTTTATTATTATTATTTTCATCTTCACCTACTTTTTTTTACATTTTGTTGTCTGTGACAATGAGCTCCCTGTGTTTGCAGAGAGTTTTCTGTCAGGGAACATGAAAACAGCTCTAGAAATAAAATATATAATAGAAAAAGTAAAATATAAAGTATAGAGATCACTCAGTGTGGCAGAGAGAGTGTAACACTGTATTACACTCAGCTTTGATGGTTTAAGGACCAGAAAACTCCCTAGAAACGGAGATCCAGGAAGCTCACTGTCAGGGTCATAAAAATATAAAATAATAGGTGAAAATGAAAGAGAAAAATAAAAAGTTTAGGCAATTTGACTGTACATATAATGTAATGTAATTGAAGACTATGTAAACATAATGGGTTACTATTCATTTAACTGTGTGATATATTTGATGTCATCAGATTCCAAACAATCTAAATAAATAAATAATAAATAAACTGGCCAGTCCAAAGTTATACCACCTGCTAAATAAACTGGCCAACTAAGGATATACTCTATTTTTTACTACTAAGGCCGGGATTCATCAGGGTGCAAATGGATTAATGCGCAGGAAAATCTGAGGATTTCTCTGAGGATTAACCATTCACCAACTTTCTGATTGTATCTGGCCACTGCTTATTCTTCAATAAGTGATGGCCAGATAGATCCGCAATGTGATAGCTTCAAGCTGGCTTATGCGTATACGTTTGTTTTTCCCATGACTGACCAATTTATGCAGTTTTACCTGATTCACATAGGCAAAGCAGGGAAACACGCAAAGTCATTGATGAATACCCAAAGGTATCCATCAATGATCACGGCAAAGAGCAGCGTATTTGATCCACTGCTCTTCCCGCAGTTTGATGAATCCTGACCAAAATGTAGACTTTCTTGAGAAAAATCTAGTACTCAAAGGAATGTTAACCCCTAACTATGAAAATATATGTGTGTTGCAGGGCTTTTCCTATTGAGTAGAACAAGGGCAATCCAGATTCAGGGAGATAATTCTTTTCAAAAAGTAATTACAGAGCAAACATTATTTTAGTTCAATATTTTTTTGCAGCCGGATGGAGCAGTTGCTATTACTGCCCGTGAAATGCTGAGTGTCACTGACACAAGCTTTCCATAGATGCATGTAGCAACAGTGCCACCTTTCTGATACAAGTCTTAAATACTAAGTTAACCCTTTGAGTAAACCATTTCTACTATAGACAGGGCCGCCATCAGAAATCATGGGGTATGCCTGGCATCCCCCCCAATCATATGCCCACTCTGACCCCCACCCCCTCATTACATCCAATGCAATTATATAAACAGTTTTAGAAAAATGCCCCTGTTATTCATTAGTAGTGGGCATTATCCAGTTTATTACTTTAGCAATAGCATACATCTCTGCAACTGAAATTATGTAAGTATGTTTATTGGAAAGAACTTTGTCTGCACGTTTAATCCTTTGAATGCTATAGATGTCTCCAGTCCACTGATTAGAGTTTAAGGGGTTAAATATCTAACTTCAAGCAATTTAAATACAGATAAGCATATGTATAAAAGAGGATAGGACAGGTGGAAGTGCCACGGGATGGACATCACATCAGTTGTAAGGGCCAGGGGATCCCTGGTTAGTGTGCAGAACATTGGGACCTTCATGTTCTCTCACGACACCATCAGATCTATGACTGGGATACCCTGGAGTTGAACTATCTGGTAGAAAATTTCCAGCTGCAACTCCCAGTTTCCTGGATGCAGACCTCTGAGATGGCTGGCAGATGGGCCTCTGCCCAGAGAACAAGGTACTTCACTTTTTTCCACGCCATCTCACTGCTGGTTCTGCCCTGGCAGTTGATGTAAGCCACAACCATTGAGTTGTCTGACTGAACTCTCACCAGAGTGCCCGTGAGTACCTGGGACAATTCTAGGAGAGCCAGGAGAACAGCACAGAGTTCCAGAATATTGATGGACAGCACAAAGGGGTGCTGTTGAGTCAGGTGAGGGTTATGAAGCCACCAATGGAGGTACTCCTTCACTTACGAAGATAGTCATTTGGTGAGAGACATGTTCTCACTGAAGGGACATCCTGAGAATGTCCCATTGAAGCTCCCTTGTGGTAAATAGAGTGTAGAGGACTGTTTCCAGCACAGACACCAGATGACCCAAGACTCGCATATAGTCCCTTATCATTGCCGAGGGCCAGCACCCATGACACATCCTGAGAAAGGAGTAGAATCTTCTCCTCCATGAGAAACACTTTCCCCTGGAGAATTTCAAACTTCATTCCTAGGAAGACCAGGACCTGGGATGGGATAGGAGAGTACTTCTTTAGTATGAGGATCCAACTGTGATGCAGAAGAATGAGGGTGCAGTCTTGGATATGAACAGCCTAATTTTCTTCTGAAGGAGCCTTGATCAGCAGATCATCCAAATATGGTGTCAGAGAAGTGCTTTGAGAATGTATGTGGCTACAATAACTTCTTAGATGACTGGTCCCTTTACCAAATATTGATCCACAGGGTATGGTGCTCAGAATCAGAGAAGGCTGAAGATTTTCTTGAGAATCTAGCTGTATCAGAGAGCATATCAGTAATGTAGATACTCTTAGCAAGCATAATAAGCATGTCCTCTCTAGAAACATCAGAATGCATTGTGTCAGAGAACTGTTCTTTCCATGCACCAATAGGTCTGTTGACCCAAGCAGATGCAAAAGTAGGCCTCAGCGTTTCCCCAGTAGCCACAAAATTGGCTTAAGTAGGGAATCCATAAGCTTTTCAGCCTGGTCCTTCAGTCCAGCAGCATCTGAAAGGAGTAGGGCTGTGTTTTCAGCATTGTGTGAAATATTGGGGTCAAAAACTGTGCGAGAAGCCCACTGCACTAGCACCACAGCCACGCAAGGGTAATGGAAAAGTCTTTTATCTGGAGTTTTTCATTCTCCCAAGCAGATCTGGACAAGTGTGTTATTGAGGAAAAGACAGGGGTGTCTTTCTTACACCTCTAGAAACTATCTGGAGAAGTAGACTCCCATCAGAGGCCTCAGAGTCCTGAAGGGTTTCCAACACTGCTCTAGGAGTCAGTCTCATAGGAATCCCCATAGTAGAAGGAAGAGTCCATATACTCATAATTTTCTGAATTTAATTCCTCAGACGATGCCCTTATAACCGGAGACTGTCCCTTAAAGACAGGTTCAACCTGCTTAATAATGAGTAAGGGTTTCTAGAAATAGAGAACCACTTGAATGGAAGATGGAATAGATGACAACAGTGTTTTTTTCCAAGCAGGCTCTTGGACAGTGCTGTATGACCCCGGGGGAATAGTAGGGGCCACAGTACACCAAGGGCAAAGAGACCTAGAATGGCCTGAGGAACAGTGAGTGGGAGGGGGGTAAGGGAAGTCCCTGAATCCTTAGTTCTGGATTTCCCCATATGCACCTCATGGTCAGACATATCCAGGAGAAAGGCAAAGACCCAGTAAGACCCCAAAAGTATCTGGTATGCAAAGGGGTAAACTGAAAAAGAAAACAAGAGAGTCATCCTGTGCGTAGGTTAAGTAAGGGAAAAGTAAGATGGCCACCAGAAAAGACAGACATCAGGCAATTAGAAAAAAAGCTCAAGGGAGATTATGGGTATTGTAGTCTTTTCTATTATTTGTTGTATAGCAATGTGTGATCCTCCAGTCTTCAGTCGTGTGTGCTCCATGGACACTCCATGGATACCCACAAAGAGCATGAGGAGATATAACATGATGAGAGAAAAGGAAAGAGACCCCTCTGACCATTTTAGCTTGAACGGTTGCAAACATATGTCCCAAAGAAGTTACTCCCATTACAGCCTAAGCAGCAAAGATGGCCACAGTACAGGTTCCTGTTCTTTAAGGCAACATGCACTAAAAAGCAAACTTTTTGCTTAAGCTGTAAAGGGTCCAAAAAACCCTGGGGGCACCGGGGGGAGGGGAGAATAATAAAACATTGTGGGGGCATCTGGAAGCCCCAAAAACGTTCATAAATACATAAGATAATGAAATTAGCAGGACGTAACACAGAACAGCAGAGAAGAAGGTAAAACAAAACTACTGGTGCCATCTGGGCCTCAAAGCTAAGAGAGAGCAAATAGCTAGAAAAGAGTGCATCAACGACACACAAAGTGTGGAAGGCTCAGAATGGGACATACAATGGAACATGGCACTCAAAGGATGACTCACCAATCTTCTGCCTTCAGACTCCTAACAGGGCAGCATCTCCAAGAGACTCAGCCCTGAGAAACATACATCATAAAGTCAACCTCCACAGGTAAAGGGGTCCATAAACACCTGTGAACTGGGCAATCCAACTCTAAGGAAGCCTGTTATGGGAGCCCACTTAATGGAGGATTATACAGCCCCATATCTAAAGAAAAAAATAATAAAAATCTAGAAAAAACTAAGAGGTTGCACTGGATGCAAGACACATGAATCTGGGAGGCAGGGGTTGAGCTGGATGAATTGGAGGGCATCTTTGCCTCAAAGACCCTGTGTTCCATACTGTATGCAAGAAAAAGAAAAGTGAAGCAATTCTAGGTGAAAACCAGTTGTATAATCAGGAACATATACAAATGCTTGTTTTCTCTTGAAAAAGAGAAATTATTACTATATCATACAGTTATATTATTACTATAGCATGTACAGTATGATTGTCACTACTGCACATAAAAACATTTTCCATCAGTGGCGTAACTATAGGGGTCACAGGGGTCGCACCTGCGACTGAGCCCATTACTCCAGGGACCCCGCTGCCCCCTGCGACCCCTCTGCCTGGAGCCCGCAATCTCCCTCCGGCGCTCTAGTAATGCAGAGCAAGAGCTGGGAGATGACATCATCTCCCAGCACTCTGCATTACTAAGAGGACCACGCGGGAGCTCCAGGGAGATAGGAGATGGGGGCATTGTGAAGATTGAGGGGCATTGTAGAGGGGGTCAGTGTGGTCGAGGGGGGCCAATGTGGTGGTGGGGGGGGCCTATGGCACTTCTTGCATCAGGGTCCGGAGGATTTTAGTTACGCCTCTGTTTTCCATCTACAGATTCTCTCTAAACTTTTGGGTGCAGAGGGGTGGGAAATGTGCTGCACACTCCTGCAATAAAAGGGTTAAACTAAGCTATTTTTGTGATTGTGTGAGTGTGCATGTATACGTGTTTTTAGCCCTTGCTGAAAAGAGGCTTGGGGATCCCTTCTACTAGATACATCAGCAGCAGAGCCTCATGTGGACGCAGTGAAAGAGGGTTTTGTTGAAACGTTCTTCCCTTAGACCAATTGCTAAAAGACGTGAAAAACAATGGTAATTATTTCACACACATGAAAAACAAAAGATTACAGTTGCACTTTGGTTGGAGATGGGAGGGAGAGGACCATACAGGGGAAGGATCAGGTGATGTAGAGGAAGTTACTTGTTCTTGTGCCATCATGAGAATACATTGTGAGAAAAATGCTTGTAGCCTGAAAGCAATTTTATTAAATAAAACACATATAATGCAACATATAGGCAATTTGTTTTAAAATCTCCTAATTCTTTCAAGGCAGTTTTTTCCAGAATAGAATTGGTCTATTGAAAAACACTTGCACAGTTTCATCTTTATTATAGGATGCATAAAAAGTTATCCTCTTAGATTCTATATGGTCTTCAATGTATTGTAGACCGCTCTAGCATTAAATCTAGAAACCTTCTAGGACTAATAATTACGTTTAAAGTGAAATTAACATTTAATAACAACTTAGATTCATTTGAACAAGCTTCCTGATACTCCCTGTCCAGGAACTGATGCCAGAGGAGGTAGCTGGTGAGAGGAGTCAGACAGGTGGATCTTCCTGGCAGCAGCTGAAGGTGTATAGCTGCACCAAACTCAAAACCAGATTGTTCACCACTAGTTGAGCCTGGGAGAAAACCAGGATAAGAAATCCAGATCCTGATAAAACCTGAGCAGGGAGGCTAGGGTCTGCTTGCAAGAAGGCTCAAGAGTCACACAGTCAGACCCCAAAAGAATGAAATGGAAACCAAAGAAGTGATCACCAAAGAGAAACAAGGACAAAAAGAACAGGAGAAGAAAGAGAAGATAAGAAAAGAGAAAGACTAAAGGTAAGTACCACTCAGAGGTGAAGCCAGAAAGTCTCAAGAGGAAGTGTCAGATCATGAGCCGGTAAACAAAGTCAGAGGGAGCTCCAAGGGTCAAGCCAAATGTAAGTAATGAATTAATCAAAATGAGGTAAAAAAGGAAACAAGCTCATAAAACAGGCATAGCCATTTGGAAGGAGCGAAGTTTAAAAGACAGCTCCCTCTAATGATCAGAGGAGATGAAGAAAAAAGGGGCTGGGCAGATCTGACCAATCTAGAGAACAGGGAACTTGACACTTACAGAATTAGCTGACTCAGAAAGGCTGTCATTTTTGTATGGATTAATATCCTATCTGTTTTGAAACAACTATAATAATTCTCAGTATTGTTCTAAGCGATAAAGGTATCCAATACTTTTTTAAAGCATCTACAATAACTGCTACATAGCTTCCCAAAGCAAAGAATTCTACAACCTTACCACGGTTTAATATAAAATTGTTGTGAATGAAATTCAAAATAAGTGAATTCACAACATTGTGGGCATCAAACTGGAGCATGAAAAATGCAGAAAAGGTCACCCTACCATAACCTAAACTAACCTAAACCAGCTCCCAGAGCTTAACTTAATAGATACTGGGCAACATTCTGTTACCCTAAAGGAGACTGACCCCAACATAACCTAACCTAACAGATATTAACCCAGCAAATACTGAGCCCAACATAACCTAACCTAACAGATATTAACCCAGCAAATACTGAGCCTAACCTAACAGATCCTAATCTAAGAGATACTAAACTTAACCTAACCAATACTGGTTGACATTTTGTTACCCTAACCTGACTAAACAGATAGTGTGCATGACAGTGGAGATATTTTGGAAGGTGAAATAATAAAAGCAACATTTTGATACCTAGAACTTTATGAATGCACAGTATTGGTGCTCACTATTTAGGTGGCTCCATTTCTAATGGATACCCCTTCCTGTAAAAGTCAAAAGTGCTTTTCCTCTAGTCTTAATGGATGACCTCCTGTTTTTGCTCAGCTCTTTGAGTTAATAAGTCCTCAGAGTTCGTTATAGTATAAATGTTAATCAGATCACCCCTTAAGATGTCTCTTCTCAAATGTAAACACACCTAGTTTGGATAGTCATTCTTTAAAACTCAGATGCTCCAAACCCTTTAACAATTTTGTTGCATGTCTCTGAAATGTCATCAGTTCAGTAATGCCCAAAACTGTACCCCTTAGGCTAGATAAGTCCTAACCAAGGATTTATATAAGGTACAATTACATTCATATCCTTGTATCTATAACCCTTTTTTATACATGATAATACCCTATTGGCTTTTGCAGTGGCTAAGTGGTACTACACAATGCTGTGAAGTCTATTCTCTCATAGTACTCCTAAATCTTTCTCTATCAAGGATACCCCTATTAGTTTCCCATTTAGTCTATATGTAGCATGTTTGTTTCTGCAACTCAAATGTATAACTTTATATTTATCTGATTTAAACCTCATCTGCCACTTTTCCACAGATTTGCTCAGTTTATCTACATTTTTCTGCAGTGAAAAAAACCATCCTCTTCTGTATGCATTTTCTTACACAGTTTAGTGTAAGAAACAAAGACTTGAGACACTGCTTTCAATACCCACTTTAGGTCATTAATAAATTAAAAAGCATTAGGCCTAGGACTGAAGCATGCAGCACTCTACTTTTAGCTGAAAAAGTTCCATTTACAACAATTCTCTGCATTCTATCATTTAACCAATTCACTGTCCATGCATAGGTAATGCCTCCCAAACTGAAGTCATTTAATTTATACAGTAACCTGTTGTGTAACACAGTATGGAAGGCTTCGGCAAATTCCAAGTACAATACATCAACAATTTCCACTCTCTACACCCATGCCCCTTTTCTAATACTATTTCCTCTACTATAATGTTTACACCTTCCTGTGTTCTATCACCCTCCCCTTTTTTCTGAGTTTATTCTTAGTTTAAAGTCTCCTCCAACCCTCTAACCATACTAACCCCTAGCATAGTAGCCCCTTTCCACTAAGATGTAATCCATCCAAAGGGAAAAGACAGCCTAATATGCTAGAAACCCAAAGCCTTGCTATTTACACCAAGTATTCAGCCACACATTTAACCACCTAATCTCCCATTTCCTTTGTGGTGTAGCATGTGGTACAGGTAATATTAACTCTTTGAGTGCCCATTGTTTTGCAATGTGTTACTTACCCCCTCTGGCACTCAAAGGGTTAAAATAAATACCACTTTAGCTTCAGCTTATAGCCTAAATCCCTGAAATCATTCTTAATGGACCTCCATCTTCCACTGACTTGGTTATTGGCCAGTATTTACCACCTTTTATAAACAGAATGGCTAGCTCAATAAATGTGGTTCTGGAAACTCTTTCAAGTAAACCTAAATTACTGTAAAGTGTTACACTTCAATTAATGCAAAACTTATCTATACAGTTTAAAGGGTGGGTTCCATGTAAGACGCTGATTAAAATAAATACATTTTTTGGTATATTTTTGATATCTGTTGACCTGTCTTTAATCGCTTAAAGGAGCAGTAAACTTTTTTTATGAAAAAATATATATTGTAGGGATTTTCCTACCGAGTAAAATAAGGGTACTCCCACTGCTGAGAGATTTATATTTCCAGAGTTATTACAGTTTAAACCCGTGGTTTTTTACATTAGCAGGGCCCTCTAGTGGTCAAATTCTAATTAGATTTCCTGTCAGATTATAATGGAGAGGAAAGTCAGAAAAGTCAGAGACATAACAGTTCTCAATAGAATGTGATAGAAACTGCCTGTCACTTCCTGTCAGTTAGAACTATCAGGAAGTAAACACAGTAAATTAACTTCCTGATTATTTAAACTGCTATAAATTTTGAATAAAACATCTGACAGCTTTGGGAGTGACCTTGCTTTAGTCAGCAGGAAAAGCTCTGTAAAATATGTATTTTCATAAAAAAAAGTTTACTGCTCCTTTAAGTACTGGGATATTGTAAGCGTTAAAGACCTTGTCGAATTTCATGTTTTTCCCTGTGCATGTGTTAACCCTTTGAGTGCCATAGGGGTGCGCAACGCAATGTGTTGCGTTCCTTTCTGGGACTCAAAGGGTTACAAGATGTTTCACTGGTTTATTATTTAGTTCACCCAAGAAAATATTGTTTTTCTTGCGATAGAATAAACTTCCTTCTAGTCCCATATATATATATATATATATATATATATATATATATATATATATATATATATATGTCCCCTAGTTTTATATAGATAGTATATATAAATATGTGAATTTTGTCATGGTTGTTTTCATACATAAAATACCCTAAACAGATTGTAATTGTTCTCCTGTTTACAAAAACATCCTATGTTTGTGGAGTAGTTTGGCAATTATGTAAAAATACAAGATGAATGTTATATAAACAGAATAACTTTATCTTTATTGTATTTTTATTTTATTTCAAACTACTTCTACTCTTTATTTGTATGAATGGTTCCAGAACGTCAGAGACACCTGTACCCCTCAGTCATCTGTCCTTTTAAATGGTGAACTCATTGAAAGGTTCACCCAGAGTAACTTTTTACTGATAGGACTCTGATCCCAGCAGTAATAAGGGAAAACTTGTTATAGCCTAGCTTTCATGTGAACATGCACAGGAATGAGCCATCAGTGTTGTTCCCATTGTGATCCAGAGTGGATCTCAAAGGGTTCATTTTTTACAATACAGAGCCTCTGGGCTGTTTCTAATAGTTTGACTTGAGTATCCTGATAGATGACATGGACAGCTGTCATTATTGATAATGCCCAGTTTAACCCTTTGAGTGCCAGCGTGGTACGCAATGCACTCTGGCACTCAAAGCGTTAAAAGACCCATTTAAATCAATGGGAATTATGCCCCTTTTCTTTACGTATATGGCTGTTTAACTACAGAGCATGCTGTGCTGAGCCTAGCAACTGCACATTAAAACGTGGACACCAGTAAACATACCTGGGAACTTCTGAAATGAGCTTACTCCGAGATGTTTGAAATAATAACCCTTAAAGCTCCTGATAAGTAGATTCTAGATGTCATGTCAATGTTTGCGCTATCCCAGTCAGTCCTAGGAACCTATAAAATGCTACAGTTCTGAGATTCTTATACACTCAGAAGACCAGAGGACTTCTCCCTCTGCTTTTCTAGTAGGAATGTCACTAATTTGGACATTAAATAAGCAGTAAATTGGTGTAAATCATATGCTAGGAAACACTGGACTCTCTCACCCTGAGATTGGTTCATAATACGGAGTCCAGAGTCTTACAGGCCACCAAATCCCTTAATATGTTTTGAGGGGTCAGGGAATGTCAGTACATATCTACTCCCCTCTTCAGGCAGATAATACATGGTCTGTGTAGGGACAAACATCCTCCCTGCTCAAACTCTGCATTTTTATTTATGGGGTTTACTGTCTCATAAAACAATTCTTATCGGAGATGTAAATAATATGGCACCATGATTTGGCTTCCAGTGATAACGGTCACATGATAGTGCTTTCATTCACTTGACAGTAAATCTATGTTCAACCTGCTGATTTAGGGATTTAACTCTTTGAGTGCCAGAAGGGTATCCAATACATTTGCTTTGCAATGTGTTTGATACCCCTCTGGCACTGAAAGGGTTAATCCATTGAGTGACTGAGGAATGATCAGTGCATTTCAAAGCAATGAGTTGCACACCCGTCTGGCACTCAAAGGATTAAAACTATTGTGATTACTGTTTTTCCAGTTTGGCATAGAGCGGGAACAAATCTCCAGTATACCTGGTGAGCCCTAGTTATTGTACCTCTCTAGTTTGGAAAATACGTAATTAGCTGTGTTTATTTAATTATGAACTGTTCTGTACAGATTATACATTGCATGTTTGGATATCACATCACATCTTAACAGCTTAGATACTGGTTGAACTCACACATTCTGTCATACATAAATATTCCTGTCATTAACCCTTTAAGATCCAGATGGGTGTGCCACACATCGATTCACAATACATTTCAAACCCCTCTGGTCCTTCAAGGGTTGAGACTAAGCCTCACCCCCTAGAAAGTTAAGCAAACACTTGACTAATCCAGTTAAAGTGAGTGTACCTACTCTTCAGAAACAAATAAAGGCCTAAGCTTTGACGGAATGGAAAGAGAAAGTACACATACTGTGACGTCTGAATGTGTATTTCTGTACTCTACGTGTGTGTAATGTATCTCTGAAACATTCAGGGGAGGGCTGGCAACTTGTGGCCCAGGGGGCAAATTCAGTCAAGTGGCCCATTTTATATCGCTCAAGCCCACTGTCCCAGCCCACCCCCTTTTGTTAATTTTAAAATTGGCATAAATGTTGTGAAGTAAGGCAACTGATACCACATAGCTTACGGCTGAAATGAGGCTACACTAGTGCGCTCCTACAAAGCTTACAATTTAAGTAATGCTACACTAGTTATACTATAGAGCCTACAAGGGAAGGGGTTATGCTACTAGTATAGCTCCATTTGGATTGTACCTCTGTGGTGTTGTTTGCATAGCTCCATTTCAGTTGTAAGATCTATGTTATAACTAGTGTAGCTTCATTTACAGCAGCAATTGGGAGATTTAGTGAGGAGCAGTGGCCCACCAGCCCAGACATATGACCAGCCCAGGGGGCAGTTGCCCCCCTGCCCCCCAGGCCAGCCCTCCCCTGGAAACATTGTACCCCTTACTTGTACCCTTACTTGCCTGCACTTTGAACATTGCAATGCATTGGATACCTCTTCGGCAATCAAATGGTTAATGGATAATTATCAACAAAAATTACTTTCCTCCAGTAATCACAGATGTTATCTGAAAGATACTGATTTTAAAATCTGATCATGTAGAATCCTATTTCCCAAGAGGTGAAGAAATAATTCCACATCCATCTTATCTCAGTGGTTCCCAACCTCTTTTTGATCTATGTACCACTACTCACAGTCTGGAAATTCCAGGACACCACTTCCTAACTTCTAAGTTAGGACAAATCCTCTAAAGTGATATCACTTATTTAGTGTTATTCTATGAAGCCTATGCACTAAGATCTCTCTCACTTGAAAAATCTTAGTGCATAGGACCCACAGAATAACAAAGGAACTTGTGAAGTTATCTCTGCTTTATTATGTCTTCATCACACATTACAGGGTGACCACATGTCCCGGAATGCCCGGGACTGTCCCTTATTGGGGGTCTGTGTCCCGTGTCCCGGGTCACCCCCCACTGGGACAACAAAGAGTCCTGGAATTGAGCAACATGCGCCAGTCCAGCCAGCCAATGAAATGTATTTGCTGTATGGTCCTCATTGACTGGCTGAGCCAGCCAATGAAGACCATATAGTAAATACATTTCATTGGCTGGCTGGCTGGCTGGCTGGACTGGTACGTGCAAGACAGCTGGGGTGGAGCAGGTATGCTTGCGTTGAAAGTGAGACCCGCTGCTGAGGCTCCTGCCGGCGCTGACCATCTTTGTGAGGCTGACACACAGTAAGAGTTCCCACTGGGAACTCTTACTATGTCAGCCTCAGAAAGATGGTCAGCGCTGGCGGGAGCCTCAGCCGCTGGACTAGGGTGACCACATGTCCCGGAATGGCAGAATGGAAATGTGGTCACCCTAACACAGTGCATCTCCCCTTTGTCTCCCTCCCAGTCATTATGAAATTGTCTCTGCAGACAACCCCAGTGTAGTTAAAACCTTTATTGACAAAGAGGTGTGCAACTTTCTTTATAATGCAATAATATGAACAAACATTTTTGTTTCCCAGTGTAAAATAGAGTGTTGCAAGTTTTAGTTTAAAATGTGCTGCAAAATCTACATGAAATAGGGAAATTAGCATCAAAACTTATCATTTCCTCCCGTCCCCTTCCCAACCCCCTCTCTTCCCTTTTCTTGTTCTCTTCTCCGTTCTCTCATCTGATGTTTGTTCTGTCCTTGTCTTACCAACCCTCTAAGGAACTTTATACGGAGCCAGAAAATTTATTTTAGTGAGGGCTCTATATTTTTGGCTGCACATTTCAATAAGTTTATTTAAAGTCATTGCTGGAAAATGTTCTATGTAATTATTCTTTATACTGTTGGACATCAAGAATGTTCAGTGTATTTTATATTGTTGTAATATCATTGATATTAAAATAAAAATCTTAAAAAATAAAAAGAAATAGGGAAATTAGTACTATAGCAGGTGCTAGATGGGAAATAACCTTTTGAGTGCCAGAGGGGTGATAAATCTAATGTGTGTTGCGATCACTTGAAGAGAGAAGGCTTGGGGACTTCTGACTGACAGATCAGCAGCAGAGCCACATGTGGCCATAAGGAAAGGCGATAATGGGATAACCCTCTCCCCCTGCATGAGTTGCTAAATACATTTAAACCTTTGACTGCTAAAGAGATGTGACATGCATTACTATGCATTGCACACATTAATGTAATCTAAAGGGTTGGAGATGGTAGTGACGGGAGTGACAGGATCACACGGGGCAGATCAGGTGAGTTAGGGGAAGGAATTTATGCTACTAGCTTGAAAACAGATTTAACACAAAATATAGCTAACATAAGATGTTTTACAATGTCCAAAATTGTTTTAAGGCAACAATTTATGAAACAGAAAGGTAAAAATTAGCAGAGATAATTTTATATATAGCACATTACAATTTCCATATATTTACAATGGAAACTCGACATCCATGTATGTATTCGGCTCACCAGAAGAGGCAATTCAAACAGAGGGGGAGATTCACTAAGCGGTGCTAAAGAGGTGATAAAGTATAGATGACTTTTCCAGTTTATCACTTCTCCAATTACTGTGTTATTCTATGGAGTCTATGCACTAAGATGTCTTCAGCTTTGGAGATGTTAGTGAACAGGCTCCATAGAATAACGTAGGAAATGGAGCAGTGATATCACTGGAGAAGTCATCTCCACTTTATCACCTCTTTATTACCGCTTAGTGAATCTACCCCAGAGAGCGTCAGCCGATCCTAAAGTTTCTACATCAAGATGGCCTTTGACCAAGTACAGGGTCATTGCAGTTGTGTTTCTCATCCAAATACACCTATTCCCAAAATCAACTGGGAGGCTGTCACAGCAGACAGGTGGGTTTTAAAGGTCATGAACAGAGGTTTGTATCTTCCCCATATCAGATTTCCCATCCAATTATCCAAAGTACAGAAGGAGGCTCATCTTACTTTGGATCAGATTCTGCAACTGCCCCTTCATCACAGAAAAACTGGGTTGTCCAACACCGATATTTCAGGGTGGACAAGCAATATTTTCCCAGTGGACGAGTTACATGGCACTTGATATCCAGAATTTTCACTGCACAGAAACACAGGAGTTAACCATAATTTGAATTAAAAAAAAAAAAAATGAGGCCCTCTATCACCTCATCCACACAAATAGTTAACCCCTGTGTTTTCAGGTCACATGAGTAGTATAAACTTCCCCAACACCACCATCCAAAAATATTATGGACCCCTCCATTGCAATGGTGGCTACAATTAACTGCACTGGAAATGGAGGGGTTAATTAGAGAAAAAAATATATTGATCCAATTGCCCTATATTACCTTTCATTGCAAGAATAAAAACATGAATATGACATCTAAAGCACCATCATTAATTTAATGAAATAAATGGAAAGGGGAGTTGACTTGTGCATTTGGGGAGACTACAACTACTACTAATAATAACAGCAACAACAATTTATTTTTTAAATAGATTGGTTGCCACAAACAAAATCATGGAAGGGGCCCCAGGACTCATTCCACCTCCCTTTGTGTGTGTGTGTTAAAAAATATACTTACTTTGATATCAGGAATCCTGCGAAACACTGCTCCTCCACATGGATAACCTAAATAAATAAATACATAAATAAACAAGTTGTAAAAACCTAAGAACACACCCACCACAACAAAAATACGTAAAGTGCCCCCACATCTTGCCTGAGTCGTAGTCCAGGGGAATAACAGTAATTTGATTTTATATGGCGAACCCCTTTTACATTTTTTCCCCACACTCACATTGGCTGGTTCTGGGAACATTGTATTGGATACATCTTTGCATACAGTTGCAACCATTGGTGCTTTAATGTAGAAGCGGGAAAGTTTCAGTTGAGTTGAGATTTGCCCAGTCAGACACTTTGTTATGCACGTTTGCAACCATAGCTAGCTTTTCATGTTGAGTTAGGGTTTAAAAGAAAGCAGGAATTGAATATTGATCTTTTAGTATCCTTCATATGGAACAAGATGTAAGCTGAGAAATGCATAGAGGTGTCCATTTTGGATTGATTATTTCATTATAAATATATTTTTCACTATCTTGCTGCTTGCTATATTATGAGTGTCAAATATACCCCTATGAGCTACATCCCAGTGAGATTTGTTATCTTCCAGGGACACTGGTCTGTAATTATCCAGAAATCATTCAAACAATAGTTTTCGGTTTATCAGTTTTGGCACTATATCTGATTTTGTATCTTTCTCTGTGTCTTTCAATAAGTCCTCATATGAACTGAGCAGCAATGTATTTATGTTATAATACGTACAGGGGAGCTAACAATGCCATCTGTATTCCATATTCCCCAAAATAACTGTATAACTGCATCAAAGGCAGGGGCAGACCTAGGATTTTAAGCAGGGGAGGGCTGGCAATTTATGGCCTGGGGGCAAATACAATCCAGTTGTCCATTTCTGCTATCGTTCCAGCCCACTGTCCCACACAGCTTGCAATTGAAATGGATTTACATTAATGATACTATAGTACTTACAACTGAAGTAAAGCTACACTAGTGATACCATAGAGCTTATAAGGGAAATGAGCTATGCTATTAGTGTAGCTCTGTGATATCCTTTGTGTAGCTCCATTTCAATTCTAAGCTCTGTGGTATCATTAGTGTAGTTCCATTTACAGTAGCAAGAGGGAGATTGAGTGAGGCAGTGGGAAACCATCCTAGACATATGACTGGCCCAGGGGTCAATTGCCCCCCTTCCCCCTAGGCCAGCCCTCCCCTGATTTTAAGAGCAGGTTTCCAACTGTATGGATTACAGATACCTAGAATTGGCTTTGTGCAATTATTTACCCAGAACTCATAGCACTAGCTTTTGTAGAGGCCAGGAGTTATTCACCTGCATCCCTCCAGCTTTTGTTAGGCTACAACTCATCATCCTCAGTGGAGGATAATGGGGAATTATCACCCCTCCCTCAAGTATAGCCATATATGCAATAGGAGCAACCATTTCTCATTATTGGGGTAATTAGATTAGCAAAAGAGCACAAGAGAGACCAGAAACAACTTTTTGGTTTGCTCATGCAAAGTGGAGAAATTCCTACTCTCCTAACAAGGTGTCCGTGGAACACACCAACATCATGCCTTGAGAATGGTGGCTGTGACAGCACAATTAATAATTATACAGAGATCTTATTAATGCTTCCCACAGTAGTAACAATTCTACCCATCTTGGATTGCAGCACTAAAATCTGAACATGATCATCCTCAAAACATCACAAACAAGGTGTGCTTTGTAATGCATTGCACACCCCTCTGTACTTAAAGGGTTAAATCAATTGTAATTTTATGTTTATTTTTAGTTGTCCTGTAGGGTCCATTTTGTTTCCTCCAGAATCCCTTTTTCTCTGTGCTTATAGCCTTCGTTCTGGTGCTAAGGCTCTGCCTTTCTGAACTCATTAAAAATGTTTCTTGCCTCAGTTTTTGCTTTGAACTGAATGCAGCTCATTTCACAGTGAGTAACATCTGCAATCCTAACCACTGCTTCCTGTGTGAGAGAGGCTTGCTTAGCACTGACCCTTACAGTCCCGGAAGTCTTTTATAACTGCTGAGTAATAGAATTCATTTGTACTATACCCATTTTCATTTCTCTGCAATGATTACACAGAACAAACCAGATCAATCTGGATGTACAGAAGCAAGCCGTGTGGTGTGATTCATTGCAAATGATGTATTAAGGAGAATGGGAAGAAATTGTGGAGTGTATCAACTGCACCATAGGGGAGGACTAAAAATTCACATTGATTTAAAAGTTGCTTTTAACCTCTTCAAAGCTAGAGAGGTCTCCAGCACATTGCAAAGCATCCACATAGCTTACCAAGTGAACCAGCTTTGTTTCTGTGCCGACTGAGCAAACTTGGCAGAACTGGGAGTAAATGTGGTTCCCCAACCAATATGAACAGCTCTGCCTGGGCATCAATATGTTAGGCAATGCAACTTTGTGTTTTGACCCCTCTGGCAAAGCAATGTGTGTAGTTGTTTCTAGCATCCCGTGGCTTAATAAATTAACTTAAAGGGATAATAAGGTTTAAAGGGATAGTAATACTTCCAAATTACTAATCCCCATATTGTAGGCATGCTAAAACGAAATTTATTTCCCCCAGTGTCATCTCTCAAACCCTTATGGTTTGAGAAATAATAGCTCGGAAAGTTCCCCCCTCCTTCCACTTTCCCTGAAGTCAGCGTTGTACTGACTGCAGGGGAAGCCTGTCGTACGACAGTCAGGCGGCTCTGCTGCAGAGCCTCCTGATGCACGTAAGACCGATATCCCTGCAGTCAGCTAGAACGCTGACTTAAGGGGAGGGTGGGGAAACTTTGCAAGCTATTATCTCTCAAACCATAAGGGTTTGAGAGATGACACTGGGGGCAATAAATTTATTTTTAGCATGCCTACAATACGGGGATTAGTAATTTGGAAGTATTACTATCTCTTTAAATTTAAGTTTATTTAATATTGTAGGCATTAAAAAAATAAGTACAACTATGTAAGTCTTATCTCTCAAAACCATAAAGTTCCCCCCTCTAGGCTGTTTCAGACAGTCTGCCATCTAGTAGACAGCAGGAAATTTCGGTCCTGGGACCAGCTGGCGGCTCTTCAGCAGAGCCGAAATTGCGCTATTTAGAAATAAATACTTAAATGGAACGGTCTACAATGGTAGACCATTCCAATGAAGTATTTATTTCTAAATAGTGCTATTTCGGCTCTTCTGAAGAGCCACCATCCGGTCAAATCACTGGAATCTGCTGTTGTCCCACAGAGCACTGAAACAGCATGGAGGAGGGAACTTTAGCCAGTTAACTCTCTCAAATCTCATTGTACTTATTTTTTTAATGCCTACAATATTAAATAAACTTAAATTTAAACATTACTATCCTTTAAAGTAAAGAGGTTATAAAGCCTAAAGGTGAAATTTGGATATACACCTTTTCTTTTACATGTGTAGACTATTTTGTGCAGTAGCTGACTGTTGACTTTTGTTTCTGCCAGGATCTAAGACAGGTATTGTATCGAATGGTACCTACCCTCTCCTATTCAGAAAGGCTTTTATCACTGATGGCTTATAGACAATACTGCTTTATCTCTTCTGAGACTGCTATGGTAACAGGATGCTAGGGTCCTCCACAATCATTTATTAATACCAGCACAGGTCTTATTAAAGGAGAAGTAAGACCTCCTAATGATAACCTCCTCATACTTACTGTACTATGACTAGTACATCTTAATATTGATCTATCAATTAGTGTGTGCCTTTGATCAAGACATAATATGCAAACGTGGGAACTTTGTCCTCTTGAGTCCCTGGAAAGGGTTCATGCTCAATTCTCATCATGAAGGGGTGGGGCTTATTTGAATGGGTGAGGCTTATTGTCATTGTGTCATAAAGTGTGTAGGAAGTGGGCAGAAAAGGATAGGAAGGAGGATAAGTGGGCAGAGTTTCAGAGGAAATTCATCACTGCCAGAGACCCAGTAATTAACTGTAAAAAAAGTCTTTGGGAAGGATCCGGAGAGTTCCCAGGTATGATAATATCTTCAATCAGTCCTGGAAGTCATGTCGATGGAGGTAGACATAACAGTTGGTAGCAGGACAACAGGGATCAAACATTTCCCCTGCACATGGCATTCTTAACCCTATAAGAACTACATGGGAATGCAATGTATAGCTTTGCAGTGCATTGTGCTCCTCTCTTGTCCTTAAAGGGTTTAACAGGTTCATTCACTCTGACTTCTTCAGTCAAAAAACTGCCAGTAACCGTCATGTCCACTTCTATGGATATGACATCCAGGACTGTCTATATCTTGAACAAGGGCAAAATTAATAGGGGTTGTTAGGATTTTATGGTGTAAACGCAAGAACTGTCCAGTAGGGACACCATTCACCTGAGGGGTAAGTTGAGCACTCAAAGCCAACAATAATGTGCTACCAGAATTTGGTTTTGGATATGGAGGTCAGTGGAAATAGGGCTGTCATCTTGCATTGAAATCAAGTCATCTAAGAATGTTATAGACCTTCTGTTATGATCAAGAGTGAAGTGCAAGTTAACGTAATTTTCACTTACATGAGGCACAGATTGTTTCACTGTGCTGTCTTTATCCTTTCAAACCAGAAAAAAGCATCAATACAGAGAAATATCTTATACTAGTTGAAGAGTCCATTACACGGGCCATAGTGCCACTGCCAGCCAGTCGCGAGGCAGTCATGCGCAGTAGAGACTGCCCGCACCACGGCTAATACAGAGGATGCTCCAAAATAGCGTCCAGCTCTGTATCAGCCGCAGCGCGGGCAGTCTCTACTGCGCCGCAGTCTCTACTGCACATGACTGGTCGTTACACACGTTTTAGCGAATTATTATATAGGATGACCAAGAAAAGGATCATCACTTGCAAAGATGAGGCTCCGCTCCCATCGCCACATCAAGATATTGGTGTGTTCAGGCACAAGATATTGGTGTGTTCAGACACACGTTTTAGACCATTCCAATGAAGGGATTCTGTGTAAGTAACGAGATCCCGCCACTTCTCAAGCGCCACCGTGTCGACCGACACGGATCTCCTGCCGACAGCTTTACAGCTGTCAGTAGGAGAAATCAAACTTTAAATGCCCGGATCTCTTAAACCATAGCGGTTTGAGATACGTTTTTTTGCATTTAGATCAGCTTTTTAAGCTTTTCTAAATGAAAAAAAGTTTTTTTTAGACATTACTAACACTTTAAGACAATCCTGTATTATGTGATTATCAGCTCTCAACAACTGAAATTCTCTTTCACTCATAGCACCTTTTACCCCTCTCAAGTAGAGTAATCACACAAATGCAAGGTCAGAGACGTTTGACATACAAATCATTAGCCAGCAATTGTCTTAAAGCCGCATCCACACACGCTGCTTTGTATTCATCACTGTTGTTACATCACTCCCCTTGTTCATTACCTGTATAACCAGAAAATCATTTGACTATCATTCCTGTAATGCCCTACGTTTCACGTGCACCTCCTGGAGAGTAGTATTTACTTAACATTTTGAGTGCAAGAAAGGTATCCAAGACATTGCCTCTCAAAAAATGAAGTTATTCACAGGAACAAGTAACTGTCCCTTTGATAGTTGTACATCACTGAGAGAAATACAAGAAAGGTTTATTTGCTATCAGAACAGATGTGGAAATCCCAGGAGTAATAGTGCCAGGGTGCTCAATGAAAGGCAGGGGTTTAATTTGTCCCCTAAGGTATAGTTGGTTTGCTCCAGAATTCCTTCTTTTCATCTTGGTGTGTACTGCCCCTAGTGTTTCCATTTTTGTCAGTGAGAGGGGGAAGATACTGTTTTCCATAAGATATGCTATGGCTTTATATTGCTTCTGAAGCTTGTTTATCTGGGCAGTGGTATTCATAGCAAACATGTTAAGCTGTTCAGTATCTAGACAGTCTTGCTTTATACAGTCTGATTATCCTTATATAATAATTCGCTAAAACGCGTGTAACGACGCAGTCTTGCGCAGTAGAGACTGCTGCGCGTGCTGCAGTCATGCGCAATAGAGACTGCCCACGCCAAGGCTGTATCAGCCGTGGCGCAGGCAGTCTCTACTGCGCATGACTGCCCCGTGACTGGCTGGCAGTGGCACTGTGGCCCATGTAATGGGCTCTTCAACTAGTATATCTATATATATTTATATCTTATATCTATCATCATCATCTTTAGCCTTTGTCAATGCACTGCAGGATGAATGACTCCTCAGCAAACCTCCAACAACATCAGTCCTTTGCTTTTTGTTGCCATTGTGTGCCAACAAATTTGGGAATTTCATCTACCCATCTTGTCTTTGGTCTTGTACTTTGGTGTCTAGAATCAAGTGGAATCCATTCCAAAATTAATTTGGTCCATCTACCATAAGGTTTTCTTGCTATGTGGCCTGTCCATTTCTATTGCAGGTGCTTTACTCTTTCAATGATGTCATAGACCTTTGTTTGCTGATGAATCCATGCACACGTTTCGGTCTACTTTTGTTATTTTTAGAATTCGCTGCTCCATACATCTCTGCATAGCCTTAAGTTTTTGTATGGCTTTGGAATTCAGTGGCCATGATGAAAAGCCATACGTAAGGATTGGGATGACACATTGGTCAAAAACCTTTCACTTGAGGCAGAGTGGTAAATTTGCTTAAAGATTGTACTTCTAATTTTTCCAAATGCTTGCATCCCAATTTTATTCGTAGCTTAACTTCCATCATGTTGTTTCCATCTGTTGACATTTCCTGTCCAAGGTAAACATACTATAAAATCTTGTGTATAATATGCACAATTTTGCCCCTCTTCACCTTATGTGAAGTGAGGGGTGCATATTATGCATGAGAAAAAATGTATTTTAAAAAAAATGCCAATTTTCACTTCTGCCTCCCTTCCCATTTACCCATGGCCGCCTCTCCCCCTCCGTAGTCCAATTTCAGCATCCTGACAGGGTCCCAGCAGGTGGCATGCAAGATATCTCCTCTTCCTAAAAACAAACATGTCCTTTACACCAACCTCCAGTTCTGTGATAATCTCTGTAAGGAATTGCAGGGGCCTTTAATACACATACCCGCAACACACACACACCACAACATATACAACACACACACAAACACCACAATACACACACACAATACACACAACACAAACAATACATACACATGCACAACACAAATGCATATACACACACAACACACATATGCAGGACATATGCACAATACACACACACACACACACACACACACAGTACTGTGCAAAAGTTTTAGGTTGGTGTGAAAAAATGTTGTAAAGGAAGAATGCTTTCAAAAATAGATATGTCAATAGTTTATTTTTATCAGTTAACAAAATGCTTCTAGGTATACTTGCACACAGGTTTTTAAGGAACTTGCCAGGTAAGTTGTTCCAAACATCTTAGAGAACTAACCACAGTTCTGTGAATTTAGGCAGCCTCTGTTGCTTCTCTCTCTCTTCATGTAATCCCTGACAGATTTTATTATATTGAGATCTGGGCTCTGTGGGGATCATACTATCACTTCCAAGACTCCTTGTTCTTCTTTACACTGAAGATAGTTCTTAATGACTTAATGACTGTATGTCTGGGGTCGTTGTCATGCTGCAGAATACATTTGGGGCCTATCAGATGCCTCCCTGATGGTATTGCATGATGGATAGGTATCTACCTGTACTTCTCAGCATTGAGGAGGCCATTAATTTTGACCAAATCCCCAACTCAATTTGCAGAAATGCAGCCCCAAACTTGCAAGGAAGCTCTACCATGCTTTACTGCTACCTGCCGACGCTCATTCTTGTACCACTCTCCATCCCTTCAGCAAACAAACTGCCTTCTACTTGTAATGGTTTGTTCGACACACAGACACAGTGGTTTAGGATAAAACACAGTTTTATTGAAATCACAATAAAATAAGAACCCTCACAGGTCCTGTAGTATATAGGCAGAATAGTACAGACACACAACAGGTACATATACATATGCCTACACAGGTCCAGTATAACCATTAAGTCCATAACAGTCTATACTGACACAGGTCAGGCAGAATATGTTGGATTCCCAGGACAAAGGTACTGCATGGGTTAAAGGTCTTCAAGGAGTGTAAACAGTCCCATGTGTTGAGAGTTCTATGATAGAGCTCTTTCCATACAGAGAGCTTCAGGATACGTAACGCACAGGAACAGGTTAGCAGAACAAACGTGAACTGCCAGAGTACTATCAGGAATAGAGTAACGTAGAACACTGCCATAGCAGTAACGGAAACTGACACTTGCACTCTGCAGGAGTAGTAACAGAGACTAGACCAAAGACACACTGCCGGATCAATAACGGAGGCAGACGCTTGCACACTGCAGGAGCCGTAACGGAGACCAGGCCAAAGACACACTGCCGTAGCAGTAACGGAGGCAGACACTTGCACTCTGCAGGAGAAGTAACGGAGACTAGGCCAATGGCACACTGCCGTAGCAGTAACGGAGGCAGACACTTGCACTCTGCAGGAGCAGTAATGGAGACTAGGCCAATGGCATACTGCCGTAGCAGTAACGGAGGCAGACACTTGCACTCTGCAGGAGCAGTAACGGAGACTAGGCCAATGGCACACTGCCATAGCAGTAACGGAGGCAGACACTTGCACTCTGCAGGAGCAGTAACGGAGACTAGACCAATGGCACACTGCCGTAGCAGTAATGGAGGCAGACACTTGAACTCTGCAGGAGCACTAACGGATACTAGGCCAATGGCACACTGCCGTAGCAGTAACGGAGGCAGACACTTGCAGGAGCAGTAATGGAGGACACTGCCGTAGCAGTAACGGAGACTAGACCAGTGGCACACTGCCGTAGCAGTAACGGAAACTGACTCTCGCACTCTGCTGAACCAGAAACGGGGACTGAATTGCCTGAGAATCAGAATGTCGCCAAGGCGACAATAGGCCGTCAGAGCAGGAACGCCAACCAAGCCGGGTCAAATCACGGAGTAGGAACGTCAGCCAAGCCGGGTCGAATCACAGAGCAGGCACGTCAGCCAAGCCGGGTCGAATTACGGAGCAGGAACGTCAGCCAAGCCGGGTCGAATCACAGAGCAGGCACGTCAGCCAAGCCGGGTTGGTACACAGGAGTAGGAACGTCAGTATACAGAAGCAGGAATGTCAGCCAAGCCGGGTCGGTACACAGGAGCAAGAGACAAGATACAGAGTAGTCAGGCAGGCCAAGTCGGTACACTGGGAATCACTGAGCAGAAACCAGCACTGGTACAGGAACACCACAAAAGGGCACCGGATGGGTGCCAGAGCCCAGTATATAAAGGCCATACTGGGCGGGACAAACACAGGACAGCCAATGGGAGCAATCACAGTGTAGACTGACAGGATAACAAAACAAGGGGAGCACGGGCACCGTGATACTGCTACAGCCATATATTTCAAATTTTTGACTCTTCAGTCCAGAGCACTTGCTGTCATTTTTCTGCACCCCAGTTATGGTGTTTTCGTACACAGCCGAGTTGCTTGGCCTTGTTTCCACTTCGGAGGGATGGCTTATTGGCCGCATGTCTTCCATAAAGACCACTTTTGACAAGACTTCTCCAGATAGTAGATGGGTGTACCAGGATCCCACTGTCTTCTGCCAATTTTTGAGCTGATGGCACTACTGGACATCTTCCAATTGTGAAGGGAAGCAAGCATGATGTTTCCTTGGCTGACCACTGCATCTATGGTCCTCAACATTGCCTGTTTCTTTGTGCTTCTTCAAAAGAGCTGGAAACCCCATCTGGAAGCTCCTTGAAATTTCTGCCTGGGAGAGACCTTATTGGTGCAGTATAACTGTGTATGACTTTTGACATTAAACTGTCTTCAGCAACCTCACCTTGTTATCTGAGTCTGGTTGTTCCTCACCCAGTTTTATTCCTCCTACACAGCTGTTTCTGTTTCAGTTTATAATTGTGTTTCAACCCACATATTAAATTGATGATCATTAGCACCTGTTTGGTACAATTAAGATAATTGTTCTGTTTACTCACTATCATTTTGTTAATTGATAAATATAAACTATTAACATGTTTATTTTTGAAAGTATTCTTACTTTACAGCATTTTTTCACACCTGCCTTTTGCACAGTACTATATATTTTTTAGATTTGTGAAAGTATTTTACCAGGAAGAATACATTCTGTACTCATTTTATCTACCTCAGAAGGTGAAAGGCTGAGTCGACCTTGCCGGGACTAGAATCTGCGACCCTGTGGCTTTAACAGATTCTACAGCTGGTGCATTAAAGAGGAACTACCACCCAATAAATATATTGCCCCACATAATTGCACATCTGGTGACTAGCTGCTCTGTAGAGCTAGTCGCCAGAATAATTACCTGATTAAAGAGAAATCGCTATTCTTCCCCTGTCAGTCCCTTTTGGAGCTGGCCAGCTCATAGCAACGCCTCCTAGACCAGGCTGGGACTGACAGCGCAGGTGCACGGATGTCACTATGGCAAAATGTCCATGCTTCGTCTTGGAAAAATAGCGATTTCTCTTTAATCGGGTAATAATTCTGGCGACTAGCGCTACAGAGCAGCTAGTTGCCAGATGTGCAATTATGTGGGGCAATATACTCGTTGGGTGGTAGTTCCGCTTTAACCAACGGAGGTATCTCACTGGCTTTCAATATACATAATATAAAATGTGCACTCTCGTGTTATCAGAAATATCAAAGGCCTGGGTGCCAAGTCCCATATAGTATATGATACAATAAATTGCAGCTTTCCTCATCATTTCATTTGGAATCCGTGTGAGTGTGGTTCTTGACCATAAATGTGTATATTATATACAAACAAATTATGTATTTTTTTTTTTAGAAATACTATATATTTTGTGACACAAATTCGTTTTTCAGAAATGCTGAAATAAAAGCAGATTGTGGTATTGTACTCAGACTTTTGGACCTTATTGTATATATATTATTTTCAGCCATTGTCAATCCACTATAGGATGAAGTCCTTCTCAGCAAGTTGCCAACAACTTGTGCTTTTTTGTTGCTACTGTGTGCCAACAAATTTGGTAATTTCTACCCATTTTGTCTTTGGCCATCTTCTTCTTTAGTATCAAGTGGAATCCATTCAAAATTTGTTTGGTCCATCTACCTTACAGTACTCTTGCTATGAGACCTGCACATTTTCATTTTATGCACTTTACTCTTTCAGTGATGTCATAGACCTTGGTTTGCAGATGAATCCATGTACACGTTTTTCAGTCTTTTTTTTTTTTTTTTTCCCCTTCAGAATTTGCTTGAGACAGAGTGGTAAATTTGTCTTAAAGGAGAACTACCACCCTGCAATAAGTTCACATTATTCAATTCTTCATCTGGCGACTAGCCAGAAATATTACCCGGTTTACAAGATATTCCACTTTTTCGGAGGCTCACAGTAGCAGGAAGCATGGACATCTCATCATAGTGACGTCCGTGCTCCTGCGCGGTCAGTCCTTTTTGGACCTGATGGTAGATGGATCAAATGAATTTTGGAATGGATTCCACTTGATATCAAACACCCAAAAAGATGACCAAAGACAAGACGGGTAGATGAAATTACCAAATTGTACACAGTGGAACAAAAAGCACTAAAGTCGCTGGAAACTTGCTGAGGAGGCAACAGGTGAAGATTGACAACACCTGAAGATATATTATATATATATGTGTGTATATATATATATATATATATATATATATATATATATATATATATAAATTACTTCAAAATGGCAGTTTAAAAAGTCTATATATGGCAGTTCAATCTACATTCTATATACAAACAGATGTTTACTTGCAGAATTTGTATGTATGTAAGTTAGGCCATTAATGCAAAGTATACCTCTTTTTAGACCAGTTCTACACTAACAAAGCTAGTGTATTAGAGTGTAAAGTATATATATATATTTTTTTTTTTACATTAGCTGAGCATTAACTCCAATACTTTAGATCTGTTGTATGAGAACTCTCGGACATATACACGTGGGCACCCTGTGTATCTCATCTGCCTATGTTGAGGGAGATAGGAGGGGAGCTTAAATTAGGGAAGAGTACTCCTTATATACAGTACAAAAGATTTACTCTCCCTGCTTCAAGTTTGGGTGCACCTGACCTGTGAGATTATTATACAAGAAGAATGAAAACCCCTTTTATAAAAGCGAAAAAAAACACAGTTCACTCCTAAATTCCGGTTTACAAAATTCAACATGTGGCTATCTAACTCATACTCTACATACAAAAAGATTTAAATGACCTAATTTCAGCATATTATGATAAACTAGACCATATACACCAACAATGCCTCTTTTGGGGTAATTTCTATACTAACCATGCTACTGAATGGTATAGTAAATTATATGTTTACTAGTTGAAGAGCCCGTTACACTGGCCCCAGTGCCACTGCCAGACGGTCGTGGGGCAGTCATGTGCAGTAGAGCTCTCCGTATCAGCCGGAGCGCAGGCAGTCTCTACTGCACATTACTGCGTCGTTACACACGTTTTAGCGAATTATTATATAGGAAGGAAAGGAAAATGTATATAGGATGCATGGACTGAACCTCCTATCCTTTAAATGTGTTGTAACAACTCCCAGACATATACACATGGTCTAAATTGTGGCTAAAATGTTGATTCAATAAAGAGCACTTTGAGGACATCTATCAAGTTCCTGTGAGTGTGATCAGTTGTTAGGAAAAATATATATATATTAGCTCTTTCTTTGGGGGGTCTAAGCACCATTTTAAGTCTTAACCCACTAAGGCACTGTGTTGCATTGCGTTGGATACCTCTCTGGCACTCAAGGGGTTACGCTATTAGTAGTATGGCTGAAGTAACCGAAGGAAGAGACTTGTACAAGGGTGGAGTGTCTGTTTTTTCATTGCTTCCTTTAAGGTTACCGTATTTATTGTCTCACAAGTTCAGTTTGACTTGTGACGCTTTGTTATCTATTTCCCTACAAAAACAGCATTGCCCATCCTGTTTGGTTAAAGAGGTGCTATTCCCTGCAAAAACACTACTACCCATCCTGTAAGGTCATAATGGGCAATAAACATAACCCTTCGGATACTAGCGATGACTCCAACGGATTGCAAAGGAATGCATGAGACATCTCTAGCATCCAAGACGTTAACCCTTTAAGCACCAGAAAGTGGTTAGTACGCTTTGATTCATGATGTGTTGTACACCCCTTAGGTTCTAAAGGAAAATTAATACCTGTTAATAATACCTCCCCACACACACTTATCTTCCTACGACCAGTAAATTCCAGTGCCCCTTTAAATTTTCCCCTTGTGCCTTTGTTGATGAGATGACATCTTCATGCAGTCCTGGATGTCATTTTCATGGAGGGGCAGTTGACTGTCCCTAGCTGGACCACAGGACCTTAAACTTACTTAACTCTTTAAGTACTGCATATGGTAATATTAACCCTTTAATGACCAGAGGGTTGTGCAATATGTTACACACCCATCTCGTACTTAAAGAGTTAAATAAGCCCATGCACTTTTCGTGCTTAAGTTAGAAAAAACATTCCAGCCGCAGTCAGGTCCTCTCCATGGACAGGACATCCAGAACTGCATGAAGTAACAAGAGCAAAATTCAAAGGGGCTATTAGCATTTTCTAGCTACAGTATTTTAAGGAAGTGGGGGGATTATTTGTAGATGTTGGGAGGGGGGGTAATACTGTTTATGAGAACAGATGATCTCATCTTTGACAAGACAGGTCACAAATACTCAGTTTAAACCAGAATATGTAGGTATTTGACTGAGGCGTAGAGCTTGACGTTGATTGGATGCCTTTGATCAAATCTGTCATTCTGTATTATTTTCTTAACCTTGATTCATGTCTGGACAGGGACTCCTAGACAACATATCCGCACAGTAACACAAACATGCATGATGAAAGACTTTCTGGTTTCTAGAGTCACGCAGCTGAACTAAAAGGAAATCCTCACCTTACAATTTCCTGTTCTACTTTCTGAAGGAACATCATCTATGTATTGAATATCTCTGTTAAACATAATGTAACAACTTTTATAGCTCCAGCTGCTTTCAATTACCATTTCATGGCCAATGACACTCTATTGTTAGAATGTCAAAATTATGTTCTTGTCTATTACAGCCTCACTTTACAGCTGTGCTAGCACATGCCTCTATAAGAAGTCTAGGATGATCTATGGCCTGGACCCTAATGCAGTTGATAACTTTATCAAGGGGTTTACCTGTATATTCCTCCATAGATTTCAAAGGGAATCTGTCAGATGAAACAGGGATAACACTTAACTGTGATGTAATCTAGGCTAATACTGTAAAGCAATGGTTCTCAAACTTCGTCTGTAGTGGAATCATTTTATTTCAAATGAAATTCATGTGGAACTCTAACGATCAAATATTTAACAACTTGATTGCTAGAAAGGACTCTATCGCATAGTGAATAAATGTGTTTGAGATTTCTATAGCATCAAAAGGGTCAACATAGTATCAGTCTCCAGGTTTGTTCCCCTGTCTGCCATTACTTACATTTGTTCTTTCCAACTATTCAGGGATAGGGTGACCACATTTCCCTTCTGCCATTCCGGGACGTGGTCACCCTATATGCCTTACCTTGAGTCCCTGGTGGTCTAGCGGAGTGCAAAGTGCTCTGTGCCTCCTCCTGCACAGAGCTGAAGCTCCCACGCGCTGTGCTCAGTAATGCAGAGCGCTGGGAGATGATGTCATCTCCCAGCGCTCTGTATTACTAGAGCGCTTGCCTCCAGATCAGGTAAGTTACATTGCCGCCCTGGATGTCAGCCTGCAAGCGGCGTCCATGATGTGACACACCGCTTGCAGGCTGACATTCAGGGCGGCTTGGCTTCATTCCGGGACACTTCATTGTCCCGGTTGAAGGGGACCCGGGACGCGGGACATGTCCCTGAAATAAGGGACAGTCCCGGACGTTCCGGGACCCGTGGTCACCCTATTCAGGGAACCCTGGGTTTCCATGGAGACCAGTTTTAGAAGCACTGTTATAAAGCAACAAACATATGGTGTAAAGTTGTCACGGTTTTAAGGACACTCATACACGGAAGGTTATGGTAAAAACACAGTTTTATTAATAGAACAAGGATGATGTGACCCACACGGGCCCAGTACATACAAATGACACAACTGCCACAGGTCAGGTTACAATAATGTATAGTATCCCACACAGGTCCAGTAGGTACAGATGTACAAGACTGACACAGGTCAGGTCACCAGGATAAAGTAACCCACTCAGATCCAGTAGGTACCAAAGGTGCAATACTGACACAGGTCAGGTCACAGTTGTGTGATTCTGGAAGAGCAAGCAGGATATACTACTAGGCCATGGGAGGCTGGCAGGCCCTAGTAGTGAATAGGTAACGGAGACTCCCTATGCAGGGAGTTAGCCCAAACCATAAGCCACAGGTATAGGACAGAGCGGAGACCAATACTATCCCGTAGGATAGTAAAAGTGAGACTAGACAACCGAGCCAAATGTAGGCTTAGGAGAGGAGACCAACGGTCAGATGCCCTATCAGCCTATCAGAGGCCACTGGCTGAAGGGTACTGTAGGCACAATGACAGGACTGCCTGAATAGTAAGGATACGTAATACTGCCAGGCACTATCTCAGGGAGGATTCCCAGAACGTCTGTGACCCTAAAGCGCTATAGCACCAACCCGTGACGGGTAACCGAATGCTCAGACCTGGACAGAACTGCCAAGCAGTGGAAACTGTCCGAGGAGCCCAGAGAGAACCCAACCTCGGAATAGTGAGTGGACAGGTAAAGCGTACTGGGTGCAAACAACGGAACTGGCACAGAAGCAGAGATATAATAGCGCAATGAGGAGGCAGGATCACAGAACAGCGCTGCAGAGGCAGTGTACACCGGAGGCAACCAGTAACTGTCAGAGACAGTAATCTGCACCAGAGAGAATCCCTCCACCCTGAACACAGGCAGAGCAAGAAGTGGTACCGGGGTACACTGGGCAGGAAGTTCCCCAAACCGGGTGTGCACAGGACAGGAGCGTCAGCCAATCCAAGTCTGTACATACAGCAGGGACGTCAGCCGGGCCGGGTCGGTACACAGAGCAGGAGCGTCAGCCAATCCAAGTCGGTACACAGAGCAGGAACGTCAGCCGGGCCGGGTCGGTACACTGAGCAGGAACGTCAGCCAATCTGAGTCGGTACACAGAGCAGGAACGTCAACCGGGCTGGGTCTGTACACAGAGCAGGAGCGTCAGCAAATCCGAGTTGGTACACAGAGCAGGAACGGGCAGGCAGAGTAGTCAGGCAGTCTGCGTCATACACAGAATCCACATGAATATCAGGAACAAACTGGCAACTGGAACACCACAAAAGGGCAAAACCGAAGTGAGAGGGCTCTGTATATAAGGGCTAGAAGTGGGCGTAGATAAATCTCAGTAGCCAATAAAAGAGAATCAGGAAGTAGCCCTGACACAACAATGTCGCCGGCGAAAGCACGGGCACCGTGATAAGTACCACAAAGGGTGCAACTTATTTCAGCTAAGGCTATGTTCTCACAGACAAGGCAGCTTGAATGGAACTATAATAATGCTTCACATTTTTTAACGTATACTTTTGCATTAGTAGTCTTCTGACTAGTAGTGTTGTAAATGGGCTTCACTATGCACAAGTAATGCATTTGTTGGACTCAAGTTCATTTGAGGGGGGGACCTGTCAGCTCACCTAATGAGGAACTTCACAAGGCAGGAGAGGAAGTGGATGTCATGACCAAAGGACCTGGAAAAAGACCTGCTGATCAAGCCGGGAGCTACATTGTGAACCATGGTGACCGATGGGGGAAGGGGGGGGTGCGGAAGGTCTGAAAGGAGACACCCAATTCTCCCCACTATATTGTGAGGAACCCATAGACCATTTGTATCAGGTTTTAAAGCCCAACATGGGAGGCCTATGGGTAGTGTTCCCTTTAAGGGGAGAACTGGTGAGTGGCCTAGCACTGAAAGAGTACAATAACTAAAACAGGGCAGGGATGCATGATGCAGATGTTATTCCAGAGCAGCCTGGCATGAACACTCCTCTTTAACTCTTTCAGTTCTGGGTTGCTCATCTGTGTTCACCTTAGTGGGAACTCTGTTTATTGACAATGTGCATGCAAAACTGTGATTTGTGGTTGAGACTCACTGACTTCAAGGTTGCATTCCAGTCAAGGAAACACCACTAACCCCGAACAGCCCATAGAAGCCAAACTGGGACTACACAGACAGGGTTCTATTACTGTGTGCCCCCATTGAAGTACACAATAAAATGTGATCATTTATGTTTAAGAGTTACTATTCTATGGGAAACAGCTGTACCACAGAGCACACATTCTCTTAAATGATTGAAGTGGACCTTTTAACCCCTTGAATGCTAGAGTCCAAGCAATGCTGTACGGAACAACCAAAAATGACCATTGATTTAATTGGAGCTTTCAATCTCTTGATTGCTAGCAAGGTATTTATCTTGTTTTTAACCGTTTTTTAACACTATTTTGCATGTTGTTTTGGCCCAGTTTTATTCTAGATGGACATGCAATATACACATACATGTGTGCACGGGGGGCATTGAAATGTGCTGGTAACGCAGGACAGGGAACTCAAACCAATCCTCAGGCTCCCATAACTGTGCAGGATTTCAGGATCCCCTCCAAAGAACACAGGTTAATCAGTGATTCAGTTATTTTTGAAGGATCTTCCTGAGTTAACAACAATCACTTGTGTTTAACTGAGGATATCCTGAAAACATGCACTGTTGGGTTGGGTACAGGTTTGAGAGCACTAGAATTGTGGCAAACCCCTAATACAGTTATGTCTACCGTATTCTTCCATTTACCTTCTCCTGCATTTCGGTCACTGTCTACATACAGAAGGAGTGTATATGATTGTTAGCCCACATGAATGCCAAATAATATTATTGCTTGCCACCACATGGGTCTGCTATTTATTGGAGGGAGTGATGAGCATAACAACCTCCCACAACACTCAAGTGCAAGGTCTGCCAACAACCATTCCTTACTGCTTCTTTTACTGGGCTCCAGAGAAAAAACAGTATGCTTGACTTTGGTGCATAGTACCTTTCATAGCACTCTGCACGTTGGTGTCAGCCATGTGAAAGGGGCCTTAAAGGGATAGTAATGTTTCATAATAAAAGCAGCTCTAATTAATCATCATAGTATTTGGACTTTGGAGAGTGTTAATTCAATTCTGTCGAAGTTGAAGTTCAAGAGTAATTCAATGACAAAGTATCCCCCTTCCGTCTCTTTTACTGATGTAACACTGTTCAGCCAGATCAGAAGGGAGGTGCCCAGGTAGACTGCAGAGAGGGACAATCTTCAATTAAGATAAGGGAAAAACCTGAAAAGCTTGTCAAGGGGGGCAGGGCTTTCATTGTTTTCATAGGAAGAAGATTGTCCCCTTCTGTTATCTGTCTGGTCTATGGACTGCATTCCACATCTGAGAAGAGATGGCTTACACTAGGTAAAAGAGGCGGGAGGGGAAACTTTGCTTGTGAATATCTCTCAAACCATAAAGGTTTGAGAGAAGACGTATCATTCTTCATGTTTTTTTAATGATTACAAAATAAAATAAAGATAAAACAAAGTATTACTATCCCTTAATGTATTAAGTTTACTATTCAGCATTTTTGTATTCACAAAGGTTATTGGCCTTTCTCAGCCCATTTACAGACAATCCTACATAATTATTTCAAGACACCATCACAATTGCTGTGATAATTAGTGACCTGATAAAGGCAGGAATGACTACTCCCTTACATCATATGAAAGACCATGGGCTGTTATGACAGGCAATGCCATCCCACATTGCTAGTTAAATACTATTTTCTTGCTCTAAATCATTTATTTGGTTGCACAAATAGCTGTTAATAGGTCATGCCCCGCCCACCAGGCATGCCCGCAGCAACAGCTCCTAAAACAAAAGTGTCCCTCTTTGGCCATTAGCATACTTGGCACAGATAGGTCATTTTGCCACACAAAAAGCTTTGTAAGTCTGCATTAAGCAGGAGCAGGGCAATTCAGCACACAAAAATAGCTGTTTGCACTTTGTTTTTGAGTGCAGCCAGTTTAGTACATTCCCCTCAGTGTGCTGACATTCTCTTTTCTTTACTGTGGGATTACTGTACTTCATGGATTGTAGCTGCATGCCTTATTTATATACTGGTAAACGAAGAACTCTTTACACTGTGAGAGCTATTTCACATTTTGTTGGGGTGAGGGGTTGGGTTTTTGGCTCTGTATGTTTCTGGTCTTTCAGTTGACCCTTGGATGCTTTTGAAAGGCCTCAAATGTGGTTCTTTCTATAAAGCTTGTGGAACCACGTAGATCTGGGTTGCTTGAGTAAAGACACCACAGGGGTTATGCACTAAGGTGTGATAAAGAGGTGATAAAGTGAAGATGACTTCTCCAGTGATATCACTTCTCCATTTCCAAAGTTATACAATAGAGACTATGAACTCTCTCACAGACTATGCATTGGCTCCATAGAATAGCACAGGGATTGGAGAGGTGACATCTGTGGAGAAGAGAAGTCATCTCCACTTTATCAGTACTTTATCACACCTTAATGTATCTCCCACCAGATATCTGTCAGGCATCTTACCAACCAGCAATCATACTGCAGTCACAGTTGACACCTGCCCTTACACAGAAAACAATTTATTTAAAGGGGAACTACCTTTAAACATGTTGCTCCCATATGAAAATGGAATGAAATAAATGTTTTTTTGCTTTATGTTTATTACAATTTTACTTCATACATCCTGCGTACAGCACTGGCTTTGGGTATGGCGGCACTGCTTGTGGGAATGTATGTCCGCCCACCACCTTCTCCTTTTCCTCCAGCAGTTTGTCTAAACAACTGCCTGCAGACAGCATCAATGTTAAGGCACGAGTTGGGCACTGTTAAGCGCAGGAAGTTGTTTTTTTGGTTTAATCATTGCCCCACTTGCTCCTTCAATTTGATGCTGCCTCCAGGCAGCTGTTTAGACAAACTGCTGGAGTTAAAAGGGAAGGCAAATGACGTGGAGAGCCCACACGTCATCTTAGACAGAGGAAAGATGGCTGCGCTCTCCCTTGTCTCGGATCCACATTTGGCTTACAGTTTCACCTACAGAGAAAAACTATAGTAGGTGAAACTGGCCTCTTTATGACATTAATACATAAGCAATTGATTCAGGGTGGGGGGTTCTCATATGGTGACAGTTCTGCTTTAAAAATAAAGATTTGACTGCCTTGTTTGCAGTTACTATTGACCTATTTTTGCATCTCTATAGGCTTGTTCCGATTAGGGCTAGCCAGGAAAACTAGGGCATTTGGTAGCCAAGGAAACACATTGTTTTATTATGTGTTTTATTGCAGTTCAACATGCTGGGAGTAAAGAGATTATTAAAACTGCATGAATTAAAGGAGCAGTAAACTTTTTTTTAATGAAAAAACTATGTTATATGGCTTTTCCTGTTGAACAAAACAAATACACTCCCACTGCTGTTAGATGTTTTATTCAAAATGTATAACTGTTCAAACTGTCAGGAAGTGATGAAGCTGTTACAATCACATTCTACCACCCTACAGCAGAATAACTGTAACAACAACGGGTGAACTGTAGAAGAACTTTCTATACACCAGAAGATACTGTTAGTGTGAAAAATAACAGTTTAGAACATGGGTGGGCAAGCCTGCGGAGAATCATGGAAATTGTAGTCCACAATATCTGGAGGGCCACAGCTTGCCCACCCTTGGTTTAGAACAGGTTTAAGTCCTTTGGTACTAGCCAGACCTGAAAAGTTACATGCCACTGCAAGTCAAAACATACCCACCAGGGCTGAATTACTACTCGCCAGGGCTAAATTTTCAGTGGTTTAGATTACATTTAGATTGACATATTTACCAGCAGTAGAAGTATCTTCAGCAGGGAAAAGCCCTACACTATTTGATTTCCATAAGAAAAGTGTAAGTGCCCTTTAATCCCAAACTAAGAACTGGCAGACAGGCTTATGTTCTCTGCAAGGTACCATTTATCTACACATAACTCCTTATCTTTATCTATATGACACAACATATGTTACTTATCACCTAGTTTGCAAATGGGGGTCACAATGCACTGGACAGCCCTGTGGCAATCGAAGAGTTAGAAATGGAAGAAGCCCTTCCAATTCCAGAGGTGTAACACATGTGGATCACATATGAACAACCTCATCTCACAACACCAGAGGTATGGTCTGCTGAGCCCACACACACAATGTGATCTGATTGGGATGATTTCAAATGATCATAGATAAATAAAACAAGGTAACTAGCATAAATTGTTTTACAGTGGAGGCATCCTTAGGTGAAAACAAAGAAAGAAAGCTACTCTTAAAAGGCTAATGTTGGTCAAATACATCTTGCTAATTTTAAGAAAATGTAAAAGGTTACAACATTTTAAATACATATTTACTTGCAGTTCTTTATTGCCAATTTTAGTAAGTCCCCTTGGAGGACTTCCATGTTTCGGTTCCCAAAGATGGCAGAAATATCTGAAAGGGACACTAACACCTAAAAAAATGTGTTATATCATCTAAAATATCATGTTCTTCCTGCTAGCATCTGCACGATTTACTTATTTTATGATAGATCCCCCAAAAATAATCATAAACTTGCATTTTAATGCAAATGTATACCATCCTTTATAGAAATTCTTTGGTTAATGTTATCAATGTCAAACTTACAGGTCTATAATTCCCTGGATCTGTCTTAGTTCCCTTCTCAAATAAAAGGACTACACTGGTTTTATGCTAGTCTTGTGGCACTGAGCCTATGGTCAGTAAAGGCTCTAAAGCTACAATAAAAATAAGAGGAGATGGGTCAGCCCAGATTCATTCCAATTTTAATAAGGAAAGCGTCAGATAGGAATCCATTGATCTTAACTCTGGCTGATGGGAAGGACTGAAGGCTGAGAATAGAAGTGAAAATCTAGAACTAGCACCAATTACACACTTTTTCAGAGACTAAGGGCTTGATGCAAATGTTGGAGTTAAAATCAGCGTGTAGAAAAAAAAACTGCATTCGTGAGTTAAACAAGACTAGGTAACGTGATATGAAAATGTTCCTCACCCAGAAGAGTTAACGCACGACGTCCTACAAAACACACGAAAACTACAAAACTGGAGTCGCCTAAAATCTGACCTCATCGTTGACGCAAAAAGGATAAACGCGAGAAATGTCCCAAAAGTAATAATAATAATAAAAAAAAAAGTCTGACGCTACCTTGTGCCCCAGCCAATCACAGCTCCCCAAAGTATCAAGTTCAGTCAAATAAACTATATATAGACCCAAAATAACCGACGCACCTTTGTCTGTTATCGAGTTCCAAGAGCTAGATATCAGAACCCAGGAGCGGAGGCTAGTTAAAGAGAGAAAGGGAGTTGAGGCGCGCGCGCGCACACACACAGGTAGAAGGAGAGATTGACAGCACACATAGCGACACATAAAACACTTTTGTACATACCAAATACACGCATTCAAACACATATATACACACATAGCCCATATATTTTTTTTAGTAAAACACATACACTTTATATATTTTTTTTGACAGTGTGAGTCTGTGAGTGCAAGTGAGTGACAGAGACTGAGTGAGTATGTGAGGGCCTGAGTGAGTGCCTGGGTGAGAGTGGGTGAGAGGAATGGAGAGGAGAGGAGAGAGGAGTGGAAAGTGTAGGATGAGAGGAGGAAGACTGGCTCTTAAAATCTCTATCTATATACTCCGGAGCTAACTAGCTAAGTTCAAAACCGAGTGAAAGACTGACTGGTAACGCTGCTACCTATTGTTCTCACAAATGCTCGCTCTGTATGTGCTAATCATTGAATCTCACTATCATTGAGCCACAGTACGATAATAACTAGACCTCTATACTCTCTCTACACATATCTAAGCCCTACGCGTTTCGCTGGACATGCCAGCTTCATCAGGGGCTTTTAAGAGCCAGTCTTTCACTCGGTACTGAATATGGGAGATACCCAATTTATGCTAAGAGAGTGAAACACGACTCAGATAAGAAAGGAATTGTATGCTCTCTTTGTGATTATAATTGTGAATCAATATATAGTTCAAATTAGGAAGTTAAAAGTAGCTCTGAGCTAATGTAGTGAAGTTAAGCGCTCATAACAATTGAGGGATAGTTTTGATAATCCAAGGTATCTCCATATATTATCTTTGAAGGAACAAGGATGCTATGGTATTTGCATAAACTGAATTATAAATCTAGTTTTAATCTGCTTCATAAGCAAATAAAAACACACTACGTTTGATGGTGAAAGCGGTGGTAAAATTGTATGATATAAGACCCGCAGTAAAAAATATACTCCTCTTTAACTTCCTTATGGGGGAGTGTTTTTAGACCCTGTTTTGTAACAGACAATAGGGTTGTTTTGTTTTTAGGGTTTAATATTGAATAAAGATAGAATTTTAGTCGTCTGATTAGCAGTTTAGCGAGGACACATTGGTGCCCCTAATGTAACAGTATTGAACTGGTCTCTCTGTTGCGGATTAGTATCCGTATATTTTCTTCTCTCTTTCTATTTTCTACATTCTTTTGTTGGTTTACATACATAGAGTGACAAAGAGGTCAGCACACAACCCCTTGAGTGCCACAGGGATAAGTAATGCATTGTTCGACAATACATTGGCTAGTCACCAGTAAGTAAAATAAATAATTAGTAAAATGAAGTATGTCTAATTTTATTTACTCTACTTTACTCCTAGAAGGTACTATATTGTCTGATTTCAGAAGTGTCTCTGCTCTGTCTCATGTGCTAGTCTAATCTAGTGGTTCACAATTTTTCTTTTCCAAGGCACCCCTAACCCACAGTCTGGAATTTTCAGGGCACATCTAACATCTTATATGCCATTTTTTTTAGGGGTACAATGAAGGGGAAAATATATTAATGTATATTTTAGGTTTCACGATTAGAATGGCAAAAACAATTTCCATAAATAGACATTTGAAACTGAACATTCACATTTTTCTCAAAGCCTTTATAGAAAAAAGGAGCACCCAATGTTTCTACAGAGTACCGAAGTGTCACAGCACCCTGCATGAGAACCACTGATCTAATCAGACAGGGGCAAACATAGACTTTCCTGAGAATGGCTCCCAAAAATTGATCAATATGCAGTATTAATATCTAGAATCCCCTTCTCTTGTAATTTAGCATTCAAAAGTCATAACAGCTGGGGTAGACAGCCATCAGCCCCAGCGATTTTCAGCCAGGTGGATGACCCAGTACAAATGTTTGCTGGTATTATATGAGACTATCTGACCAACACATGAGTACATGTCACTAGCAAAGCAATACACCATTACAAAATGAGGTGACATAGTGTAGCTCCCAACATTTCAAATGGCCAATGAGGGGCATTTGTGTTTTAGGTGATGTTGCTAGGGTTGTGGCTGTTGGGTGGGGCATTACCAAGAATTTTGCAGATTATTTCATGAATACTGACACCTCTTTGTGTAATTGATTTGGAGAAAGTATTTTATTGACACTAATTTAAAAACACATATTCTGAAGTTTAACCAAACATTAATGATTTATTGCTGTGGAGCAATGTGATACACCACACAGGTTGATCTCCTAAAAAGAGGGACACCAGGCTGGGAAAGAGAGACAGATGGATTTGGGTCTCAAAAAGGTACACTTTGGAGATGACATGGTACCTTTGTTATTAGAAAATTACCCTTGGTTGTCCCTTCAGCTCTTATTGCACTACAACAACCATCATCCTCAGCCGGCCACCTGAGGATGATTAAATTGAAGTCCAACAACAGCTGAAGAGAAGCATGTTTCTCATCACTGGCATGTTCATCTGCCCAGAAGGAGCAAATGTTTCTAAATAAAGTTATGCTAAAGCTTTTGTCTTTCTCTGAAGGGACAACAAAACAAAAGTAGGGCTTCTGGGTAACTGGAGTAGAAACCCCCTCTTGTCCTGCTCTTGTCAGATATGCAAGGATTAGAAGTAACAATGCACATAAAGGACAGTCCTTGTGTTCGATACACACATAATAAATTAAAGTGTATACATGATGTAATATAAACTCAGGTGAACTGGCACAACCACTTTCTAGGTCAAACTTCCCTCTTCTCTGGCAGGGAACAAAACATTCATGCTGTGAGAAATATAGGACAACTGGACACCACACAAAAACAGCTAACTGCAGCTGGATAAGGGCAGCATTGATAACCCAGTAGGAAAGGCAGCAGATAAGTTCATACATTTATTCAGTATAGTTGATAAAGTATAGGAAATGTCCTAGACACAAAGCAACCCAACGGATATCAAGCCTCTGACCACTTAATCTCAGGGATTTATATATATAAAAAAACAAACAAACTAGCAATACTACGGGGTATATATAAAGGTAAAAAAAACCTGCAGCATATATTTTTTTCACAATTCACTGGAGACCCATTTAGCATCAGATGGTTTAAATGGAAAATATGTTTAACCCTTTGAGTGCCAGAGAGGTACTCAATTCATTTCTTTGCATTGCGTTGGGTACCCCTCTGGCACTCAAAGGGGTTCTACAGGGATAGTAATGTTTCACAAAACCAGCAGCTCCAATTAATCTTCATAGTATCTGGGCCATGGAGAGTGTTATTTGAAGCAGAACTTTCAGATATTACCAAGTCGCCATGCATTCATTAAGCGCATTGCTATTAGCTTGGAAATCAAAGTCTTACCTTTAAAAAATAGCAGATTCTAAAGAAATCCTTGCCGTTTGGAGAGACTGACGGGTAGGTTAGTGTGGTCTGCACGCCTGTGCTGTCAGTCCCTTCCGGTTACCATGTGGTCATTGCAGTGCTACTCAAAGGAGACCGGGACTGACAGTTCAGGCACACAGACAAGATGTCTGCACTGCAGCCTGGATTCCGGTCTTTAAATGGCAAGGATTTCTTTAGAATGTGCTATTTTTTTTTTTTTAAAGGTAAGACTTTGATTTCCAAGCTAGTCGCCATGCACTTAATAAATGCATGGCGACTTAGTACTATCTGAAAGTTCCGCTATCAATACTGTCAGAGTTGTAGTTCAATAGTAACTGAATGATCAAATGTCCCCCTCCCGCCCCTTTTACCTACTGTAAACCACCTCCCCTCAGATGTGGAATCTGGTCTTGAGACCAGACAGCTCACAGCAAGGGACAATCTTCTTATTGTGAGAAAAATGAAAGCCCTGCCCCCATTGACAGGTTTTTCAGGTTTTTACTTATGCTCGTTAAAGATTGTCCCTTGCTGCAAACCATCCAGACAGTCTTGCTGCTCTGAGCTGAGCAGTGTTACATCAGTAAAAGGGACGGGAGGTGGAAACGTTATCATTCAGTTACTCTTGAACTACAGCTCTGACAGTATTGGAATAACACTCTCCATGGCCCAAATACTATGAAGATGAATTGGAGCTGCTTTTTTTTGTGAAACATTGCTATCCCTTTAAAGAAGATTTTTCAATATATAAATATTTATTTTTCCTTGGACACATCAATAGACCCTGCAACTAAATATAGATTTTGTGAGGATGATAAGGGAGATACAAATATCAAACACTACAAAATAGAAAACGTATTTACAGGCATAAAACAGTGACATTTATTTAAGCAAAGGGACATGCAAATTAAGCACAAATGTAAATCATAGTCCTAAAGACTGTCTTTTTAAATGTATCATCAGGAAATATAAATTGCAAGTTTTATCTTGCTGAATAAAAAACAATGAACAAAAAAACAAAAGATAAAGTGTATTGACACAGTAGTGCGCTTAATAATAAGTTCTCAGTCACACCAAAAGTATTAAATACACCTAGGGATCCGTTCAGTACTTATTCAATCAACTCGCCAAACTGAAAGAATCATATTTAAGACATAACCTTTAACCCTTTGAGTGCCAGAGGGGTACACAGCGTATTGCTTTGCAATGTGTTGCGTACCCCTCTGGCACTCAAAGGATTAATATATCAAATTAAAATGTTATCATGTGTGAAAGAAGTAGCTTATATAACACCATCAGTGCTCCTTGTATTTAAAATAACACCTAGGTTAAACCCCCTCATGGGTTAACCGAGTCAGAGTTAAAATCCTTAACAATTATTCGCAGTGTTGTAGGACGTGGCTACTTATAAAGTATATCTAGTGCACTTATTACGAACTCTATCTAATCTGCTGAAGTAAACACAACATATGATATTCTTAGTCTTAGATGTATTGAGAGGAATAAGCGTGTCTTGGATCCTATACAAAAATTCCAATTCCCTTTAAATACTGGCCCTCTAGTTACCTGATATCAAAGTCGGCTAAATTAGAGAAAGATCAGCGTCTTCCCAGAATTCAAGTTAATAATTCGACTCTGATTATAATTCCTCATAGGGATCCTCATCTCCCCATACCTAATGACTCAGGAATCTATCAGACTGGGGCTCCATTAGTACCGGGACTGTAGAATCACTATTACACAATGTCTCTTAGACGTACAAAGTATCATTCAAATTGTCTGTGTATTGAAATCACCAATTACAATAAGATTAAAGAGTAACGTAAAAACGTAAACCTATTGCGTTCAGTATGCTACTTAGGTAAACCTGGTCAGTTCTAGAAAGATGTAGGTAACCTGTATTGGTCAATCAGTAATATAATATCACTCATGCGACCATAAACTGTTTTATACTGTCCGATCAGCCGCATACCTGGGAACTCTCAGGGTTTGACCCTGAGACTCAGGGTTTTGACCCAAATCTCAGGGTCTCAGGGTGAAGGGCCAAATTCTCAGGGTGAGAGAGGTCTGTGTCCCCTACTATATGAATTTCCCCAATTAAATGTTTCCTTAGCCTCTAAACTGGTGCCATTTGTACCAGAAAGACAGTGGGAGATGTCCTGCTTGTCTTGTTTGTGTTCAGGCAGTGAGTTATCCAAACTGTAGCATGTTAAAGGTTCCCAACACACGGACCGGAGCACCTCTGTGTTAGTGCAAACAGACACATATCGCATAAAATCTACATTATGGGAAGCTTTAAGGGTTAATATTTCAAATCTCAGGGTCAGCTCATCTTGAAAGTTCCCAGGTATGCTTATGTGCACTCTAAACAATCTCAAACACATTCAATGGTTAACCCGTAAGGGGGTTTAACCTAGTTGTTATTTTAAACACAAGGAGCACTGATGGTGTTACATACACTACTTCTTTCACATATGATACATTTTTATTTGATATACTAAAGGTTATGTCTTAAATATGATTCTTTCAGTTTGGCGAGTTGATTGAATAAGTACTGAACGGATCTCTAGGTGTATTTAATACTTTTGGTATGATTACTTATTCTAGAATCCTGTCTATATCTATTTTATATTTTGAATAAAAAACATCAGCCGCGGCACGGGCAGTCTGTAGTGCGCATGACTGCAGCGCTCTCAGCCGTTTCTACTGCTCATGACGGCTTCTGACAAACAAACGTTTAGCGAATTATTATATAGGATATCTTGATAATAGGTCCACATAGAGGACTGAAAGTCATGTATGGTACAATTTTCAATGATATATGAATCACAGCTTTGTTATAAATAAAGTATGTTCTTCTGTAAGAAATAATCCAAACTATAATAAAGAGCACATGCATATGATTTTGTATTGCTGTGACAACAAGGTGCTCTACATACGGGGCTGTCTCCAAGACACTAATGTAGGACACATTCCAGTTGCACCATATGGTACAAACAAAACTTCCCCATATTCCCTATCATTTAACTCTTTGACTGCCAGAAAGATATACAATGCATTGCAATGCAATGCATTTGACACCTTTCCAGCACTCAAAGGTTAAATGGGGCTTTAAATATAAATATATATATATATATATATATATATATATATATATATATATATATATATATATATATATATATATAAGAGAGAGAGAGAGATCGATCTCCAGTGCATTTAAGGGGGTTAACCCTATGAATTCCAGAGAGGTATGTAATGCATTGCAAAGCAAAACGTTGGATACGTCTCTGGCAATCAAAGGGTTAAAGGCTCCATTTAAATAAATAAGACCTATCATTTCCCCCACCTTAGTGTAGCTGGAATACTCCAGAATTCTTCCTCTGTATCTTGTTAAATGGCCCAGTCCTCAATGTGACCTTTTAGGCACTTCATTTAATATGAAGACTGGTTTGTTTAACCACTTGAGGTGTGCAACTCATTGCTTCACATTGCTTGCTCACCTCTATGGTCCTCAAATGGTTAAGGTCTCTTCCTAGCATTAGAATTCCCTAAATATGATGTAATGTAGGATTTCAACTCCATCTGTTCAGTCCTCACCAAATGGTCCCAAACAAGCATTGTGAGCTCATCCACCCGTAACACTTCGAGTGCCAGAGAGCTGTGGAACACATTGCTCTGCAATGCCCTGCACACATCCTTGGCCTTCATAAGGTTAACGTCCCAAATCTATAAAGAATCTGAGGCTAGTGCTGACCCCTTTCCGATATCGATTAACCTTAAATAAAAGAAACATATGCAGTGAAAAAAAACTCACTGACACGTGTAAACTTTATAATATTTTGCCTTTTTGCTAGTTCTTTAATAAATTCATTTTTTATATTTTATTGTTTATAATTGTTTGAGGGTATTCATCATTCTATTTATTAGATTCTATCTTGTTTTTGTCTTTTATATAAAGGTTAATCAATATCGGAGAGGGGTCAGCGCTAGGCTCAGATTCTTGATATCTTTAATTGATGAAGTGGTGGAGTGGGTGGACCCTTGGGAGCTGAGAACTGCAGGACCCAGCCCACTTGGTAGTACACGAGAGTGAGTGCAACGTTTTGGATATCAATCTTTCCCTCAAGTGTTTTAAGATAAGATATATAAGAGAATATATTGGAGGGACATAGAGACCCAGAGTACTTCCACATTTTTTTAACACCCCAAATCTGCCTTGTTTCTGACCAGTCACATGACACATTTAATTAAATGCTAAATGCCAAGTGAGCTGTATCTAATAATCATACCTCAAGTGTTTTAAGATAAGATATATAAGAGAATATATTGGAGGGACATAGAGACCCAGAGTACTTCCACATTTTTTTTAACACCCCAAATCTGCCTTGTTTCTGACCAGTCACATGACACATTTAATTAAATGCTAAATGCCAAGTGAGCTGTATCTAATAATCATACCTGGGAACTTTTTAAATGAGATCTTTGAAATATTAACCCTGAATGGTCCCATGAAAATACATTCTAGGTGCTCTAACCCAAAGGTGATCCATCAGTTATGAAGGAACCTTTAACAGGCTACAGTTCTGAGATATCACTTCTTATACACTCACAAGTCAAGCATACCTTCTCCTTCTGTCAGAAATGTCACTAATTTTGGACAATAAGCAGTACATTGGTATAAATCATTTAGTAGAAATCAATGAACTCTGTCATCCTGAGAATTTGGCCATTCACACCGAGACCCTGAGGTTTGGTACAAGAACATTGAGTCTCAGGGTCAAACCTTGACGTTTCTCATGCATTCTGTAACATAGTAACGGAAATCACTGTGTAAGCCTCCGCTGGTGCATATCAATTAGGGGTGGAGTGGGGGACTTTGGAGAAAGATAACCTTATCTTCATTTTAAGAATGGGTTACTTCAAGTTTATTTTAAAGGGGCAATTAAGAGGTGCAAGAAGCTTGTAATCATAATAAAGGGCATGTTAAAATGATTTCCTTGAAAACATGAATTAAAATAAATTAACTCTGAGTACAGTGGTCCATATTTACAAAAGCAAACTGGAATTATTCCGGAGTAAACCAGCTGCACCGTAGGAGACAAATAGAAATTCCTAAATTCCCTTCAAATGCCAGAGAGGTCTCCAGTGCGTTGGATACATTTCTAGCATTCAAGGGGTTAAAAGCCCAATTTAATAGGATTTTTTTGACCCTTCTGGTGCAGTTGGTTTACTCCGGAATAAATACAGTTTGCTTTTATAAATATGGGCCAAAGTACTGTCAATTGTTGCTTACCTCCATTATGTAAAGGAATAACTCTTTAACAAAAACCATACTCCTCAACACTAAAAGAAGAGATACTAAAGAGATACTAAACGAAGTAACAGATATTAAACGAAGTGAGAGATACTAAAAGAAGTAAGGAAAATCTCCTCAAAAGACCACTGTTTAAAACCTTTTGAGTGCCAGAGAGGTATCCAAAGCATTACAAAGGCACCCAAATGGTTAAAGGTACTCTAGAGCACTGATAAAGTTAAAATATCAGAGACTTTGGTACTCAGTGAGGTTCCGGTAAAAAAATATTTGATGCCACCCTGGGATGATCTAGACATAAAGCCTTCACATATGGGTGACAATGTGTCCTCTAGCCCAAAGAAAATTATGCCAAAAAATACATGAAACAGTTTTTAATATAGTGTACACTTTATACTATCTGGTGCAGGAATTGCTCAATAGCCAGTATTAATGTAGTGATAGCCTGTTGTTGGATGTCCAACTGTTAGGAACTAACAAACAACAAATGGCTGGTTGGGGATGATGGGATTTGTAGTCCCCGAAAGCTGGAGGTTCAACAATTGAATAGCCTTGCCATATCATATCGAGGAGATATATGAACAAAAACAAAAGCACACATCTGTTTTCTATTCTTCCCCATGCTACAGTTACTTTTCTCCATTTCATCCTAAGAGGTACTTTCCCTTTAATTTACTTGTAATGTCAGTAAAGAGCTTCTTCCTCATCTCTGTAATGGGGTTTTCCCAGAATCCATTTACAATAACTAGTGGTGAGTTACACAAAGAGGTCAAACCAGTCCTCCTGCCAACTGCGGATGATGGGACTTGTAGTCCAACAACAGCTGAAGTGAAGCAAGATGACCACCCTGCACTAGATATCTATAAACACTCGATCATATTAGAGTTGGACTAGGCTGGCCAGACCTCACCTTTAACCAGGTGCACATAGGAATATTAATTTTAAGGGCTGCACTGAAATCATAGAAGCCCTGCAGTGTTCATTTCTCATGTGTCCCTGGTTAAAGGTGAGGTCTGGTCACTCTAAGTTATACTGACCAGACTTCATGTATCTGTGGCACATATGATAAATGCATTCTGCGGGGCTGCTTTGATTTCTGTGCAGCCCTGAAGTCTACACATTTCTTATGTACCTGGTTAAAGGCGAGGTCTGGTCAGTCTATATTAGAGACATTGCTCAATTCCAGCCTAAAATGTCAGAATGATTTTATAGCAGATGATACACCAATCACAAGGGCCAAATTAAACTAACAAAACAAAAATACCTTGGATTCAGTGTTACCTTTGATAAAATTTAAAGAGCAGATTAGAAAATGACTGGGCATATCAACAGTGACTTGGTAAATGAAAGTTTGGGAATAAGTAGAGTTCTTTCTCACAGGCAACAGAAATGTATCAACCTCCTCTTACATTTATATCACCCGAGTTCTGAACTCACCTTTATGCTGAGTTACCCTTGTGATCTGGTCTCAAGAGAAGGGGGTATGGCTGATGACTGGCCCATGCAAATAGCAGCCAAATATTATGGGCCAATAGTCATATGGTTTTGACATTCATTTGAAGTTGTGATGAACAGGTCAGCAGTTGTCCCCAGTTAGCTAGTTTAATACTGGATTTGTGATAACCCTTTGAGTGCCAGAGGGGCATACAACACATTTAAGGACTGACCCCCAAGAACCAGTGTGTTCACATTCCACCTATCCTTTTGTATCTTACAAGTACTTATCTGTTATAGACACATAAAACAGGGATGGATAACTTGTGGTTTTCCTGTCATCCTTAGCTGGCAACTGTCAGTCTAAGTATGATGAGAATTGTAGGCCATCAACAGCTGGAAAGCCACTGGTTGCTTGCATTTGGCACTCAATGTAAGATTTGTGTTGGAATAAAGATAATTTTCCTATTTATTTTAAGGTGACCAGACCTCACCTTTAAGCGGGGACACATGAAAAATGCATACTTCAGGGCTGCTGTGATTTCAGTGCAGTTCTGAAACATGCCTATTTCCTGTGTGTCCCCGGGTAAATGGATGGTCTGGTCACCCTAATTTATTGCCCCTTATGGCATGGTTGGTTTTCCCCAGAATTACTCACATTTTTCTTCATCAACATCTATGTGCGCTGTAAGAGAAAATGGAGGATCAAAGGACTGCTTTTTGACAGGAGATATCTTGAAAACAGTACAGGTGGTGAGATTTTTATCAACAGCACAAAGTTCAGTTACTGTTTTAGGAGCGGGTCAGTGGGTTTTTCCTTTCCAATATCTTTGATAGTTCAGCAGCAGTGAGAGTAGGGCTGCTGTACTCTGTATAACTGGGAGCAGATGCACTGAGGTCTGATAAAGACGGAATGTAGTTTTATTCTATGCAGCCAATGCGTTGGTTTCTTTAATTTAAGCCTTATTGCATAATCCCCTGGAGTAATCAACTGCACCAAAGGAAACAGAAATAATCCCAAACACACTGTACAAACTGGTGATGTGAGGGGATGACAGTGGGACAGCATAGCGAAGTATCCACATGGCTTCTGTTTAAAACAATTGTGACACAATTCCTATTTAAAATTGTTTTAATCCCTATACATTCACAGGCAAACAGTGAGTGAATTCTTTAAAGGGATAGTAATGTTTCAAAATAAAAGCAGATCCAATTAATCTTCATAGTATCTGGGCCATGGAGAGTGTTATTTCAATACAGTCAGAGTTGTAGTTCAAGAGTAATTGAATGATAAAATATCCCCCTCCCGCCCCTTTTACTGATGTAACACAGCTTACCTCAGAACTGAATGGTGGTGTCCAGATGACTTGCAGAGAGGGACAACCTTCAATTAGCATAAAGGAAAAACATGTCAGTGGGGGCAGGGCATTCATTGTTCTCACAGTAAGAAGATTGTCCCTTGCTGTGAGCTGTTTGTTCTCAGGACCAGATTCCACATCTGAGGTGAGGTGACACACTAGGTAAAAGGGGCAGGAGGTGGATACTTTATCATTCAATTACTCTTGAACTACAACTCTGGCAGTATTGAAATAACACTCTCCATGTCCCAAATACTATGAAGATTAATTGGAGCTGCTTTTATTTTGAAACATTACTATCCCTTGAAATGGCATTCCGGTCTTACTGAGGCTCTAAACGGTGCACTGTGCATGCTACAGAGTTCCCGTTTTATCCTCTCAGCTTCTTACACAACTTTTTTACCCCTTTCAGTGCCACAGCGGTATGCAATGCACATCCCTATGGCACTGAAAGGGTTTGTGGTGCTGTTTATGGTACATCTAAGCATATCCTCTTCGATGCCCCCAGTGGGGGAGCAGAGAGAATGCACTCAGGCTTCAGGGTTGTTGCAGTGGTCAGGTTGTGTAAGGGAGGGCATCCCTTCCACATCTCAAGCATTTTGACAGGATGATATGCTAATCCCCTTTGAATCCCTAATTCTTACTGCATATGGAGATATACGTCGCTATTGCAAGTTGTGATGTGTTCGTCACTCATCACCAGACACACATAGTCAGATCAGCCAGATGTACAAAGAAGCATTTCTAGGGAAACCCACTGCCTTAGCTGACAAAAAAATCCATTTATTGAAATGGGGCTTTTAACCGTTTGCATGTCAGAGAGGTCTCCAGCGCAGAGACCTCTCTAACATGCTAGAGGGTTAAAAGTACAATTTAAATCAATGGGATTTTTTTAAGTCTTATTTGTCCCCTATAATGCAATCAGTTTCCTGCAGAACTGCAGCAAATTCTACTTTGTACATCACCCTCAGGATAATCTAACCACACAGAGGGTAGAGAGGTCTACAACCTACAGCCTGACAAAAGGGACATTTAGCCACAGTATCCTTTCCTTGTTCCATGGTCAAAGGATCACCCTTCCGGTTGGGCCACTGATAGGTAGCCAGTGCCCCTCTGTGTCAACCCTGGGCATAGGCCCATTCCCCCAGCTGCAAGATTTCATCCATAGTCTGGGTGAAGATCTGTGCCAAGCTGTCAGCCATCTCATTTCCTGGATGACCAGTATGTCCATCAACATGTCCCACAGTAATAGTCCGCTTGTTGCCTTGTTCCCATAGGGTCTGCCACAGCTCAGCACCAACCCATAGGGGTTTTCCTTTGATTGTCCATTGGTCTTGCTGCCATGTAGCTATCCAGGTGGTCAAGCCCTTATACATGGCTCAGCTGTGTACAGAATCAATGGTTCCTTAGTCTCTTCAATGACCATAGCCACAGCTTGCAACTCAGCCAGTTGGCTAGACCCTCCTTCTTTGGTCTCATGTCCGTTGAGGGCTGGTATGAAGCAGCCACTCAGACTCTGCCTTTAGTTGTGACGGTCACAGAGCCACAGGTGAACCAGGCATAGTGCTTCTGTTCATCAGTCAGATTCTCCCAAATGTTTGCCTCTTTATAGGGCCCACCACAGACTTGGATAGGAGGTAATTGTCTCCATGGATTCAAATTTCACAGCACCTGCCAAGCTTTTATTGACATCAGCAGTGTTTTGTCCACACAGGTTGCCTCTTTCCAATAGATACCCCTTCCATTTCTGCAGGGTCTGCTTCTGAGGAGCTGCTGTGTGAGCTGCAATTCCATCTTGACACACTCAGTTACTTATAGGTAGATCTGTTCTCACTGTGAGTGGCTGTAATTCTGTGGTACCTTCAATGTGCTGCAAGGCTGTGTAAGCTGCTAATAATTGTCTTTACAAAGGACTGTACTTTCTTTGGCTGGTGTGAACTGCTTGAACTAGAACCCAAAAGGGGTCTTCCATACCCCAGCGGTTGCAGTCTTTTGCCATAGACCCCACAACATACCATGCTCTATCATGGACACATCCATGATGAAGGGCTGATCAGGTAGGATGGGCCTAACTTGTTGACACATGCAGCCTCCTTGGCCAAAGCCAGTGCTTCTTCCTGCTCTTTGCCCCTATGGAATAGTCTTTTTTTGGGTCACATTGTAGATGGGATGCAATAACACAATCCTAGATGGGGCACAAAGGATCTCCAGAAGCCGAAAATGCCCAACAAGGCTTGTGCTTCCGAGACACTGGTGGGTTCCTCCAGATTTGCAATGGTATCCAACACTGGTTGGGGAATGTATTTTTGCGCTCCATACTACAACATCCCCAAAAACTTCACTTGTTGAGCTGGTCCTTGTATGTTATTTTCATTTGTGGCCCACCCTCTCTGTTTCATCCAAGCCAACAAAGTAGCCAAGTCTTTGGGCACTTGCTCCTTCGTGTCACCTGACAACATGACATCATGGTAGGTGCTTCATCTATCTCATCCTTCTGCACACCACTGGCCAGCAAGTTCAGAAACAACTCCTATTGATTTGTAATCTGCCTCCCCCTCGCTCATTCTTCTCTACAAGCCCATTCACCTCTGGCTGCTGTTGGTTGTGGTCCAACACCCCCAGCCAGGCACGAATAACCCAAACCAATAAGTTCTCATAGGTTTCCTGCTTAAACTTAACCCCTAACTCAGACAACTCACTGGCAGAATATGAGCGGGTCTCCTCAGGATATGGTTTCTCGGCCGCAGTGGATGAGGAACCAGCTGCAACAGTGCCCCCTTCAGCTGCTGCTGAAGGCGGGGCAGCACGATTGGTATATCCCAGGCTTCAATATCATACCACTGCTCTGATTCAACAAGAGTGCATACATGCACTGTACTAGGGGGTGGGAGATCTATTTGTCTCCTACGGTGTCTCTGTTCCTTTATGGCATTAACAATATATGAGACAAAATTATCCCCTACTGTTTTGTTGGTCTCGTAGGGTATACTGCAACATGACACACTTCTCCTGGACTGCTTTCAATTCAAGTTTAGTGAAATCCCTAAATCCTGGCCTATTGGTGGCCCTTGAGGACCGAGAACTTAGAAAGCCCTGGGTTAGGATATTATGTTATTATGGTTTGTAAATATATTAAAATGTATTTAATTAAAGTTATTATTTGTACTGTTAATGTAAATGTTTTGCACTTCTTTACATGTTAATTTATTAAATATACTCTGGCTTGTTCTCCATGTCACACATTTGTATTGGTTATTTTGGATGACTGGGGGTTTGTTTAGGGGTTACTGCTGCCTTTTCTTGATAACTAACGTAGATGGTTGCACAATAGGAAGAGAGGAGCGACTCTGCAGAAAACTAGCTGCACCACAGGCTAGACATGAAAAGTCCCCAGTGTGCACTGATTTAACTGGGGCTTTTAACCCCTTAAGGACCAGCGGTCCCGGGGTGTGTGGTCCTTTAAGGACCAGATAGGAAAGTTTAATGTGCCGGCCCATGTGACTGAACATGTGAGCCAGCACGCCGAACGGGGGACTGAGAGAGATTGTGCCTGTCTTGGAGCGATCAATTTCAGTCCCCGCTATTACTCACAGCGCTCCTGCAGCAGCTTGGTTTTGGGGTATTTCTCTAACACCTATTGCTATTTAACTCTGGTCAGTTGACCATAAACTTCCATAGGATGGTGTAGCCACTGTACAATTTCAGGTCCCTGTGATACTGCACAAAAGTTTGAGCTGTAATAACATTTGAATAAAACACCTTTCAACAGTGGGAATATCCTTGTTTTTTTACTCAGGGGGAATAAACCCTACAACATTTTTTTATATTTTATGTATTGCTATCCCTCTAACAATAGAACAGATGAAGTGGTAGCATCAAATACCAGGTTATATATTTTAGAAGTAATATGGTCAGGATAATACTCTCTCTGCTGCTAATAACATCTGCAGGAAAGAAAGGGGTCATTCATGTCAGAAGAATGAAGTTTGACCTATTTTTCATTTATTGCATTGCTTGTTGAAAGGAAAGTATTCCAGTATAATTATTAACTTCTACAATTGCAATAAAATGTATTCGGCATCAATTTTTGCCACAGATAACTATGGAAATTTTACATAAGTGATAATGAACTGACAGGACAGGCTCAGAGGTCGTGTGAGATTTAAAATGTCATCTAGCAAGATTCAGCAGCTTTAACTGGAGCGACAGGTTACTCTCTCTTACGCCAAGTGTCATTGCTAAAAGTAGAGCGATTCTGAGGAAAATCAGTTGCACTAAAAGGTACAAAAAAGTAATATCTTACACCAAGTACCATAGCTAAAAGTCAAGCAATTCTGAGGAAAACCAGTTGCACTAAAAGGTACAAAAAAAGTCATATTGATTTTAACCCATTAAATGCTAGAGAGGTCTCTAGCATTCAATGGGTTAAAAGCTCCACCTAAGCAAACTGCAGCTGTTCTCGTCCAGAACGGTTTCAACATTTGACTTTGTGCATATAACCAAGTGTTCTTTCCTTTTTTTCTTTCTAAAGCAGGAATACAATCACAATTGATTAGAATGTGGGGATTAATAAACTATTTTTCCACATAAACTGTTGTAATTGTAAATAAGATGAAAAATATAATGTACAAAAACATACAAAATCCTTTTTTAAGGGGTAGTAAATCCTAATAATGAAAATAAATGCTGTAGGGCTTGTTCTGTTGAAAACAAGGATACATCCAATTCTGGCAGATGCTTCTTTCAAATGTTGTTACAGAACTAAACTTGCATTTTTCTGATAAGTTGAGTTCATCATGTTTTCCTGCAGGTGGCACTATTGCTATTGCCTTTTTTGCAAAAGATTTTGTCTGTGACACTTAGATCTTGAAAGGCAGCAACAGCAAAAGTGCCACCTGGTTGCAAATAATTTTAACCCCTTAATGACACGACATGCCAGGACTGTCAAGCCGGTTCCGAACGTTAAGGACCCGTAATGGTCCTGGCACATCATAGTATTCTGGAATGCCATGCTGCTTTGCCATCCCAGAATTCATTGCATTTAAAAAAAAAAAAAAAAAAAAAGCACTGTGGTCCTTAACGACCAACCCCACACCGGATCGGGCAGTCATTAATTGGTTAAACAAAAACTCAAATAAATGCAAGTTTTATCTGTACTAACATTGGAATTAAGGAATTTTCCAGTAGCAGAAAAAGCTCTACAATATATTTTTCGTAAAGGTTTTCTGCCCTTTCAAATGTTCTTTATTCCCATAGTAGCAGATGGATATGACAATTATAAGACTTTGCCTGAATTTGTGGTAGGGGCTGGAGGTCTTTACAAACCCTTCAGTCCAGCACCTCTCTGTTCACATTGCCTAAGTGAACCCCACCCTCCAACACCCCTTTCATTAATCGTTCCTTTAAGGTGAGTCCTCTAATCAGGCTTACTGCCACTTGCCCTAGCCCATGATTCAATCACTTAGGGTTTTTGGCACACATCATCTCTCATTCCCCTTTCCCTGACGTAATCCCAGGCCAGAACAATGTTTGTTAGGCATAGCCTGCACAAGCATGATACAAAATATCTGCATATGTGAGCTTTTATATGTTTTTTGAGGAAAGATGGAAGGGGAGAAGGTTTGCCCTGTGTGTGTGTGTGTGTGGGGGGGCAGAGTATGCAGGAATGGTGGTGCTACAATATAAGCAGAATAAGTGGCTGGTTAGGGCCCCCAGAGAGCACCGCAGTGCTTATATGGTTCTGCCTTCCATGTAAACAAAATTAGATTGCATGCCTTATTAGAAATACTGGCATGGGAGAGGAGAGGAGAGAGAGAGGAGAGAGAGAGAGTAATTTTTCCACTTAGAGCCCCCTGCTATGCAGGAGGATATTCCAGTCAAAACACAGTGATAGCAGAAAAGCTGGATGTTCTTTTATATGGTTGTTTCTATCTTTGGTATAGCGTTAACCCCTTAATGACACAAGACGTGTCAGGACAATCACGCTGGTCCAGACATTAAGGACCGGTGATGGTCCTGGCACTTAGTTCAATTCTGGGATGGCAGGGCGGCTGCTCTGCCATCCCAGAGTTCACTGCATTAAAAAAAAAAAAAAAAAAAGTGCAGTGGTCCTTAATGGCCACCCACCCCCGGGTTAAATGTCTCCCAATAATAATCCAGATGGGTGGGTAAGGCACAAAAATCAGGGCTTATTAAGACAAATAGAAATAAGCTCAGTCCCAGATGGTACAAACGGCATAATTTATGGCTCAGTTTTCAGTCAATGGGCCAAGTGGTAATTTGAAGCAGGGTTATAACATTTGCAAAAATGTTGTGTTTATGCATATGCATTTTTGTCTTCATGAAGGATAGGGATTGAGTGGGGTCAAACTACTACCCTGATCAAACCCAGCTTTTAAAATGAGCATATGCAGAGTTTAGCCTCTTGAGAACCAGAAGGGTGTACAAAGCACTGTAAAGCACTGGTCCTCCCCATTGGTCCTCAAGGGGTTAAATACAAGGGAGGAAGTTGCATTATGTCCAGACACCATAGGACTTGGGGCACTTCCAATTCACTGCTCTGCCTTTTGGGCTTATCTCTGCTCCTCGGGTGTACACCAGAGCTTTAAGGGCATTGATTGTCTTTCTGCACACTCGGGGGATTCAGGTGACTCCCTACATGGACGACCTTCTGCTGCAGGCACCATCCAGGGATCTCTTGGTCGCAGGTTCAATACTGTGGCCCAGTAGTAGCCAACGTTTTAAGATGCAGTCCCTCCTTTTTTACTGCAAAACATTTATGGGGTCCCTTTTTATGTAAATATGCATGAATTATACAAAGACTTTAACACTTTGAGTGCCAGAAGGGTACTCAATGTATTGCTCTGCATTCAGCAGAATCTACCAGATTGCAAGCTCCCCTCGAGAAGCCACAACCATACAGACTGTCCTTCCCAGCTATAGAATAGTTTGTATATACAAGCTCATATTAAAAGTTGCAACTATCTCAGTTTGTTCAGCTGTGCTCATTCCCTGCCAGATAGTCTTATTACAGTAACATGGCAGATGTACTGAACGCTGAGAAAAACAGACATTTGTGTTGAACAGTGAGAATGATCTGTTTCATATGCTCCATACAGGGATACGCTCTCCCTTTGCAAGCTATGGCTGAGTTCATGTGAGGTGAGACGTTACAGACTGCTGCGGAACATGTGACGTAATTACAGTTACATTAATGTAAATCAAAAGGTTACTTACTGTAGTCTGTTTTGCTTGCTTTCTTAATTTAAAAAGAAATAAATACCATTGTATGCAGGTGTCTTAGTTTTATCTATACAGTTTACTCCATGGAAATGTGTGTCTGTCCTTCAACTCCTCACACAAGAAAGCTCTTCATAAGACTAATTACATCTACAAACTAAGTCTCTATATTGTTAACTTGTATTAAAAATAATCAGCTTTTAGAAACTGTCTTCATAGAATTATTATTAATAATAATAATCCCTCTATGAGCACTTAGCACTAACCAATCCCGTTAACTCTTTTGAGCAATGCACCGATAACCTCACTAGCACTCAAAAGATTACCGGATGGGGAAGGGAAAGTATTGGCAGAAAAAACAAACAAACACTTTCTGTTTCAACCCCTTAAGGACCCATGACGGTCCTGGACTGTCACGGAATTCCGGGCTCCCCGCGTGGCTGCAAGCCATTCGGGGAGTCCGGAATAGAATCGCACAAAAAAAAAAAAAAAAAAAAAAAAAAATGCTCCGTGGTCCTTAAAGGACCACAAAGTACATGCGCGGCTGGTCCTCAAGGGGTTAAGGACCAGTGATGGTCATAGCACGTCACGTACATTTTACTTACGGCGCTCCTCCGGGATGTTAAGAGGTTAAACACATTTTTCTGTGCCAAGAAACACTAGTTAAAGGGATAGTAACACTTCGTTTTAACTTTATTTTATTTTGTAGGCATTAAAAAAACATGAAGAATGATATAAGTCTTATCTCTCAAACCTTTATGGTTTATGAGATATTCACAAGCAAAGTTCCCCTCCCCGCCCCTTTTTCCTAGTGTAAGCCATCTCTTCTCAGATGTGAGTCTGGTTGTATGATAGTACAGATAACAGAAGGGGACAATTTTCTTTGTATGAAAACAATGAAAGCCCTTCCCCCCTTGACAAGTTTTTCAGCTTTTTCCATTATCTTAATTGAAGATTGTCCCTCTCTGCAGTCTACCTGGGCATCTCCCTTCTTATCTGGTTGAACAGGGGGGGGATACTTTGTTTGTGAATATCTCTTAAACCATAAAGGTTTCAGAGATAAGACTTATATCATTCTTCATGTTTTTTTAATGCCTACAAAATAAAATAAAGTTAAAATGAAGTATTACTATCCCTTTAAGTATGTCACATTATGTAATATTTCCTGGATATCCAGGGCACCAGCTGTGAATGCATTTGCATTATGGATACATTCGATCACAAGAACTAAGAGACCTGTTTAAAGCAGATCTATGTTGTACCAGGAATTTGATTAAAATATACTGGGATTTTTATTTACCAATAAATTATTTTCTCTTAGTCCATGTGTAACACAGGAATCTCAGTGAAGAACAAGGCACTTCCATAAAGAGAGCTCTCTGGAGACTCCCTCCTTATGCCACTTTACCCCCACTATACAAGCTAAGTTTTAGCATATAGCAAAGATCAGAACAAGAAGCAAGTGGGTCACCTAAATGACCCACCTCACCCTTCCCAGAACTCAAACAACTTGTTTTCCTCAAGGAGAAAAGTCCTGCCTTCCACATGGACTGAGAGGAAAGGATTTATTAGTATGTACACAAAAATCCCCTTTTATATTTCATCCACTAGGAAAAAGCAAAGATTCCAGAGAGGGAGTAGAAAAGCCCCTCATAACAAAAAACAGTTTTGACAGATATGAACTGGAACTAGCATGAACCTCAGGTGTCAACGAACACTTACACACCAAACCAAGTAACAGTAAAAAGGTTACTGGAAGAAAAGACGAGAAAGACCTCTACATAAGCATAATGGCCCGTAGGACCATTTCGGACAAAATTGGCTCCAGTTTACATGCTGTAAAACATCTGTTCCACAGATTTTTGTAGGCCTAGGAAACACCCACCACTTTGGTGGAATGAGCAGTGACCCTAAATGACACAGGCTTTTTCTAGAGGAAGTAGGCCTGGAGAATGTTTTTCTTAATCCAGGAGGCCACTGTCACCTTAGACGCAGCTTGGTCTACATTAGGGCCATTAGGAATTACAATAATAGTCTAATTTTCAGAAAAGCAGTTTGTGATGAATGCAATACTTCAGACACCAATCTATGTCCAAGCAGTGAAGCTCCTGTTCCAGTCTGTTCAGGGGAGAATGTGTGTGTGTGTGTGTGTGCGTGCGTGCGTGCGTGCGTGCGTGCGTGCGTGCCAACTCCCAACCATTTCTTCCACTTTCTCATCTCAGCCTGTTACCCTTTCTCTCTTTCTTCTTACAACCCCCCCAGTGCTTTCCTCCCTCTTTCCTAATATTTCTTTCCCCTCAGTCACTGTCCCACCCAGACCACTGCCAGCAGAAGAGGGGCCCTGAAGTTGCTACATAGGGGTCACAGTACACAAGAGGGATATAATGTACCACTAAAATCCCTAGGAAGACCACCAGTCTGGTATGAGGAACAAAGGCTTAATGAGGGAACCACTGAAGACCTGGCAGTCTCCCTTGTGCTCAGACATAGCCTGGAGACCCGTAAAACATAATACAGGACAGAAATTAGGGGAAGAATACTTATAAGAAAGAACTAACGAGGCTGAGATTTGGTCCTTGATAGGGTTAAGGCAAAGGCCCTTAGTGGAGGCCATCCTGGAGAAAGGCCAAAACCAATGGTAGGCTAAAAGGACATGGACAAAGTAACAGTTGATGAGGCTGAAAAAAGGAGGATTTTAGTCTTACCTGTTAAATCCTTTTCGCTTAGTCCTAACTTTAGGTAGGCGATCAGCCCCTTTAATTGTAGGCAGGAACAATTCTAGAATTGTATGAAAGGGGTGGAGCCTACCTTCCCTCCTTGGCTGCAGCTAGCCAATCAGCTCCAGAAAGATTTGAGACACTATTGACCATATAGTAGAAGGGAAAAAAGACTCCTGTGGAGATAAACCCTAAGGACTCCCATGGTCTGCCACAGGAGAGCCAAGCATGGTCCCTTGACAGGGTGGGAGACCAGTAACCTGTATGGACTAAGAGAAAAGGATTTAACAGGTAAGACGAAAATCCTCTTTTCTCTGTTGTCCAATACAGGTTACTGGTAACTTTGGGATGTCGAACCATTAAGTTTCCCAGAAGCGGAAAGTAAGGCAAGGACCAGTCGCAAGGCCCACAAAGTCACTAGAGCAGATATGAACCATCAGATCAGAGCCCAACAAAACAATGAAGTGTCAATGGACACGAAACAGGGGTAACAACACCCCAAACTGTTACACAGCACACTGAACTAGAGCCAGCAGGGCTCAAAAGTGAAAGAAGCACCAAGAACCGAAGAAGATCCTAGACAGGCAAGACTGCCTCCAGGATATTCCTCCCAAAGCTGGCATCAGCTGATGCCAGCACATCAACACGTAGTGCTTCAAACAGGTGTGCACAGACGACCAAGTGGCAGCCTTGCACAACTGATCAGCGGAGGCCTGAGTCTTGTAAGCCCAAGAAGCCCCAATAGATGTTGTAGAATGAGCCGCAAGGGGGCAGGCTTACTCCTCAGCTCGTAAGTCTTATGAATAGTGGACTTGATCCAAGAAGCAATAGTCTTCCTGTCCTGGGACTCTCAGGAATGATGAGCAGCGCGTCAGAATGCCTGATAGACTCAGTGCGATGCACATAAAACTTGAGACAACGCACTACATCTAACAAGTGGAGATTCCTCTCCTTGTCAAAGGTGGGGTCAGGGCAGAAAGAAGGCACCACAATCTCCTTATTGATGTGGAACTCCAAAACCACCTTTGGGAGAAACTCCTGAGAAGTGCGAATCACCGCCTTGTCCTTGAGAAATACCAATAGAGTGGCCTACAGGACAGAGCATGTAACTCCGCAACACAGCGAACAGATACAATTGCCAGGAGAAAGGCCATTTTCCATGTCAACAGACGTAGAGGAACAGTAGCCAAAGACTCAAATGGAGGGAGCTGAAGAACGCCCAAAACCAAGTTAAGATCCCACGGAGGAGCAGGATTCTTGAAGGCTGGACGAGTATGAGCAAAGCCCTGGAAGCAAACCTTGACATCAGGAAGGATGGCAATGCGCCATTGAAAGAAAACAGAGAGAGCAGAAGTCTGAACCTTAAGGGAAGTCAAACTGAGGCCCTTATCCACACCTTCCTGCAAAAAGGCCAGGACCGTAGGCAGATCAAAAAAGATAGAAAGGTCGACCAGACACGATGGTAAATCTTGGAAGAAACAGGTTTGCGGTTACTGAGTATAGTAGCCACCACCCCAGAAGAAAAACCTTTCTTCAATATTGAGAATTCGATTTCCAAGCCGTCAAAGTTAGCAGATGAATATCCTCCTTCCACAGGTAACCCTGTAGAAGATCCGGACGGCAAGTAAGCTGGAATGGCTCTGCCACTGAGAGAGCCAGAAGCTCCGGAAACCAAGCTTGGCAAGGCCAGTACGGAGCAATCTGAATGACTGGACAGCGTTCTGGTTGCAGTTTTGATAACACACTTTGCAACAGTGGGAGGGGAGGAAAGATGTAGGCCAGAGGAAGTAACCAATGAATGGACATGGCATCCTCTGCCAGGGCTAGAGGGTCCCTCCATGGAGAGCAGAACCTCGGAACCTTCTTGTTGTGTCTTGTCGCCATCAGGTCAATGAAAGGAAGACCCCACTTCTGAACAATGAGGGTGAACACCTCTGGGTGCAGCTCCTACTCTCCGCTGTCCACTGTGTGTTGACTGAGGAAGTCCGCCAGGACGTTGTCTACACCAGGAATGTGCACTGCGGATATGGCAGGAACATGTTCTTCTAGCACAGGACAAAATAGCCTTGACCTCTAATTAAGTGGCGAGACTTCTTGTTCCTCCCTGCTTGTTGATGTAAGCCACGGCTGTGACGTTGTCGGACTGTACCCGGACTGGACAGTCTTCCAGCTGAGATGTCCAATGACGAAGGGCATGAAATATCGCCTGAAGCTCCAACACGTTGATGGGAAGGAGAGATTCCTCCAGAGACCACCGACCCTGAGCACTCAGGCGACCCAGGACCACTCCCCAGCCGGAGAGGCCGGCATCCATTGTCACCGTGGTCCAGAAGGGTACCAGGAAGGACTTGCCTTTCAGCAGATTGGAAAGGTCGAGCAACCATGACAAACTCAGTTCCACATGAAGAGGGAGGGACACTGACATCTTCAGAAGGTCCGGCTGACCCCTGCACACCTGGATCACAAACCTCTGGAGTTCCCTGGTGTGCTCCATGGCAAACGGTACCGCTTCTATGGTGGAGATGAATTTCCCCACTAGAAAGGACAGCTTCTTGGCTGGAACTGGATCTTGAGCCATAACAGCAGAAACCCTGTGGGCGATCTGGTGAGCTACCTCGTCCGTGAGAAACACCATGCTCTTCTGAGTGTCGAAGAGAAGGCCCAGGAAGACCAGATGCTGGGAAGGGACAAGATCTGACTTGTCCATGCTGATGGTCCACCAGTGATGGGTGAGAGCATGAATGCATAGCTGAACCTACTGATGAAGACGTTCCGCAGAAGGGGCTTTCAGAAGCAGGTCGTCCATGTATGGAGTAACTCTGATGGTGTCCCAGTGGAGGACAGACACTAAGGCTCCCAGGACACGGTTGAAAACTTGAGGAACTGTAGTCAGACCAAAGGGAAGAGCTGAAAATTGAAAACGCCCTTGGTCGCAGGCAAATCTGAGATACTGCTGGCTCTGTGGATGAATGGCGATGTGTAAATACGCGTCCTGAAGATCCAGAGATGCAAGGAATTCCCCCGGAGACATAACAGCAATCACCGTCCGTAGAGACTCCTGGTGATAATGGTTCTGGATCACAAAGGAATTGAGATACTTCAAATCCAAAATGGGGCAACAACCGCCATCCTTTTTGGAGACCACAAAGAGGTTTGAGAAAAAACCCATACCTCTGACTTGAACTGGAACCGGCTGTAGAACATCCTTGTCCAGAAGAGCCTGAATAGCTCTGTTGAACAGCCAGCATTTCTCTGCGCCCTGAGGCGTATCAGAAGGAAAGAAGCGAAAGGGAGCAAGAGAGAAAAAGGATCCTGTACCCTTCCGTCACCACCTGTAAAACCCACGGGTCCCCCACTGAATCCTCCCAGATGCTGTGGTAGTGACGCAGATGACCACCCACAGCAGAGTAGGGACCTGGGTTTGGCGAGTCAAGCCGAAGAAGGCTTGGAAGCCTTGGGCTTGCAGAAGACCTTGGGCATCAATTGCAGTTTGGGCTTGGAAGAGGCACACAAAGCTGAGGGAACCGTCTGGTTCACTGGACGTGTCTCAGTCTGAAAGGAACAAAAATACAGATTACGTTTGATCTGAGTTTTCATCCTGGGGACCAAGGGTAGAAGTGTACTCTTATCCCCTGTGGCCTCACTGATCAAAGCAGTGTCAGCAGACCAGATCTTGATCCAAAAAGCCTTTCTGGCAACCACAGACATGGTGGAAACCCTAGCCACTAAACGGATGGCATCAAATAAGGCAGCAGAAACAGTGTTGGGCATCAGACATGTTGGCAAGAAGGCGCAACATATCCGAAGTAGGAGTACCCTGATGGACAGCCAGGGTGAGTTGTTCAGTACAGACCACAATGGCCCGGTTCACCCACGCTGCAGCGAATTGCTGGACGCATGGCAGTACCAGCAGTGACAAAAATGGACTTGAAGGAGACCTCAAGTTTCTTGTCAGTCCAGTCCTTCAGAGCGGAAACTGCCACGGCAGTAGACAGCCTGAAGATAGCAGCATCCACTTTGGGAGGATGAACCCACTGAGCAAGCGCTGCCTCAGAGAAGGGATAAAGCTTGGCAAATTTCTTGGACACAGAAGGTACAATTGTCCGGAGAGTTCCACTCTTCAGACACAAGGCGGTCAAGAGTTGGGTTAGGTGGAAAGCAAGTAAGGGGCTTTTTAGGCTCCTGAAACACATCAGAGGGATCAGAAGGAACTTCCTGAACTAAGGGAATGTTAAGGGTATTCAAAACAGCCCCGATCAGACCTTCAGCCGAGGGCTCAGGATCAGCATCAAAAAGGATCCCCAAAAAAACTGAGGAGCCCACAGCAGAACATTCCTCAACATCAGAATCCACCAGCAGTTCCTCCTCAGAGGAATCTGATACGTCAGGTACTCCCTGAGGTTTTGGCAGAGAAGACTTGACAGAGGAGGGGGTCTGCCAAGAATGGAAGACCCCCTGTAACTGGGATGGAAAGAGTTGCAATGTAGACCTAAGGTCCCTAGTAGCAGCCTTGAACTCTTGCACCCAAACTGGCTCTAATGCATGGCTGTAGGTCCCTGGGAGACTCTCAGGGACATCAGAACACGCTGGACATAAATGACCTGAGAATTCTCTGGGTAACCATGAATGACAGGAAAAGCAATGCGCAATAGGGGATACAGAGACCCCAGCATCCTTAGTCTTAGGTCTGGCCCCAAGCTCCAACGATATAGACATTCTCAGTGTCAAATAACCTTACAGTAGAATTAAGGTTTCTCCCCAGAAATCACTAAAATAGACCTATCTGGCAGGCAAAGGGTTAATCAGCAGAGCAGAGAAGAAGAGTCCAAGCCCTGCATAGGATACTCATTCTGGAAATGGCACAAAATGGCTGCCACGGCGGGAGCCAATCAGAAATGCGCGGGCGAAACAAGCACTCATGGGAAATGTAGTTTTCCCAAAAAAAGTACCCAAACAGTGCCCAAAGCCCCGTGAGCCCCCCAACACACTGGAAACATGAACCGGATGATAGAGCAAGGGCAGACAAGAAAAATGAGCCATCTCTGAATTCGCTAGGTTAAGCGGTTGCAGAGATATGTCTCAAACTGTACAGTCCCATAGGAGTGAATGGAGCGATGGCGCCTATGCGGTGAAGCGCGCGGAACTCAAATTTTACAAAATTGAAACAGTAAAATAAAAATGCATGAAACATCACTAGAACATGTTAGGATACCCAAAAAAACACTAAACCAGTAGGAAAAGTGTCAGAACCCCCCAAAAGACATAAAACCAGCAGCTAAAAGGGTTAAAGTACCACATAAACCTGCACCAAAACACCCAGCAGACATACAGGAGTGTGCAGTAGGAGTGCGGAGGGGCACTGTGGGACATGTGGACCTGCAGCACTCAAAGGGTTGCTCACCTTTCCTGCAGATCTTCTGTCTTCAGACTACCATGTATTAAGAAGAAGCCTCGGTGGGCAACTCCTGAGGAAAGAACCTGTAGCCAAGATTTTCCCCAAAGGGCTTAAGGTCCACAAAAAGCACCTGGTTACTGAGCTAGCCACATCTAAGGGCATTGTCAGTTATGGTAATCCGCCTAATGGTGGTATTCCATTTCTAACAGAAAAATAAAAAATGTCTAAAACTATAGCAGAACTGTTCTTTTGTCTGTGTTATCTTCACCAAGGAACAAATCTTTCTGGAGCTGGTTGGCTAGCTGCAGCCAAGAAGGGAAGGTAGGCTCCACCCCTGCATACAATTCTAAAATTGTTCCTGCCTACAATTAAAGGGGCGGATCGCCTACCCAAAGTTACCAGTAACCTGTATTGGACGACAGAGCGACAGAGAAAAAGATGTATTTTCATCAAGTTCAGCCTATATTATATATATTTATATATATTTTTTTCCAAGCCATTTCCAATTAAGCTCCAAGTAGGTGTAAAAAAAAAAAAAAAAAAAAGGTCTTTCCTGACTGGATATGGCAGTTGGATATTTCCCTGGACCAACATCCTATCTGCTCTGAAACCAGTTGTTATAATTCTCAATATTGTTCTGAGCTAGAAAGGTAGCAGTTACAGTATCTGGGAGCACAGCATCCCGTGGCAAAAGATTTCCATAACTTCACTGCCCATACTGTAAAAAATCCCTGCCTTTGTCTTAGTCAAAAGCTTATTTCCTCTAGTCTTACTGAATGACCTCTTGTTGTTTGCTTAGCTCTGAGTAAATTGTTCCGGTTGAGCTCAAAAATATTTGTAAATGGTAAAAATATTACACATTCAATGTCTCTTCTCTAATGTAAACAAGCCCCTTTGGGCTAATCTCTATCTAGAACTCTGATCCACCAATCCCTTTATCAGGTTTGTTTCAAGCCTCTGCACTTTTTACAGTTCAATAATGTCTTTTTTAAGAACTGGTGCCCAAAACTAATCTATTCTAGATGAGGACTTACCAATGATTTATATAGAGCTGGAATGATATTCCCATCCCATGCATCAATACCCTTTTTATGTAGGATAGTGCTCTATTTGCACATGCAGCAGTTGAGGTACACTGAACACTTCTATTAATTCTGTCTATCAGTACTCCTAAATCTTTCTTTAATGAGCATTTCTGAAGTAGTTTCCCATTAAGTCTATATGGGAAGTGTTTGTTTCGACAACCCAAGCGCATAACCTTACATCTGCCACTTTTCTGCCCATTTCACTCAGTTTATCCAAATATTTCTGCAGATAAATTCTTTACTCTTAGGCCATATAACTCACAGGTACCACCATGGGGAGGCAACAGCTCCTCCCAGTGGGCTGGAACAATTCTAGAAGAAGTGCAGGGTGGAGCCCCCCCCCCTCCATATCAGGCTACCTCACTAGCTCCGCCCCAGATAGATTTTAGAAAAAACTACCAAGTAAGCTAGTAAGAAGGAAGAGAGGAAAACTCATGTGAGCCACAGGAGACCCAGCATGGTCCCTTTCACTAGGCGGGAGACCTGTATGTCACATGGACTAAGAGAAAAGAATTTAACAGGTAAGACTAAAATCCTCTTTTGTCTGTCGTCCAATTTAACTCACAGGTACCATGGGGATGTACCAACACTGAGCTCCCAGGGTGGGAAGAAGAAGGAAAGGACCAAGCACCAGTCCCCATGATACCAGAGTTCCCATGGACTATCCAGGACATGGAACAGCCCAAACTAATAAAGTGTCAACGGACAAAGAGTAACAATACACTGAACACAAGAGCAAACAGGGCTCAAACAGTTAGAGTGCTATAAAGCACAGGAATATAAAGTCCTAGAAAAGCCAGCCATTCACTCAAGTTGATTTTAGTTACAGTAGTCCTTTTATTCCATGGATGATAGTGACATCTCTGACATATTGCTTTGCATTGCATTGGAGGTGTCACCAGCATCCAAAGGGTTAAAAAGCACATCATAGCCAGCAAACCTACCCAGTCATTATCTTACACATCCATTCATGCTTTAATATAGAGAAGTATCAAGCAATATGCAAGAGTGTATGTGTTTTATTACCAATTCTCATTTACAATTTATACACAAAGAACAAGATTCTGACTTTGGATACTGAGTAATTCTTTTTGGAGTTATTTCAAGAAATTCTCTTTCCGTAGATACTTAATGGCCCATAAGCGCTTTAGTTCAAGTTCTAGTTTCCTGAGATGCACTGAAAGTATCCTGGTGAAAACCTGGAGTTCACATAAAAACAACAGACAGCATCTGTACCCTGTAGCAACAACAGAATTATAGAGGTTATTGTTTTCCAATTATAACACACTTACATTACTGCTCTATATTTCCATGCAAACACCAGAATACAAGAGAAACAAGGAAAACAGCTTTTAAAAACTCCTGAACCATCAGGAAAACAAGGAAAGCAGTTTTTAAAAAGTCTTGCAGCATCCACCAAATTAGAATAGAACACTAGGATTGAGGAAATGTTCTCTTTACTTCCTATGGGAACTTCTGCAAGTTGACAAAATTATTCACCATAGGAATTCACACTGAAATAGCTTAAAATTCAACACAGGCTTCAATGGTGATAATTTATTTCAATGGTGACCATTTCTGGACACTGCAGATTTATACTTTGCTGCGGGACCTTTCACCCAAGCTAAAGATGTGAAATTCTGGAGCAACCAACTGCACCATAGGAGGAAATAAAAATTTCTCCTCAATCTAAATAGGGTGTTTAAGCCCTATGTAGCATTCAAGTGGTTAAAGGCACCTTTAAATAAGTGAGCATTTATATTTCCCTCTATAGTGCAGACAGTTTAATTCAGAATTACACTTCTTCATCTTCATGAATAAGGCCCTAAGTTATATAGGATGTAAAATAAAATAAAAGCCCTTAGAATATCAATAAAATAAGAATAAAACATTTTGTAACACTGAAAGATTAAAGATTAAAGTTTCTGTATCTTGAGAATACTTAACACCTTAAGGACCAGGACATGCCAGGCTCGCCAACAATGGATTTGCTTTAGGGACCGGTGATGGTCCTGGTACATCATGGAATTCTGGGATGGTAGCATGGCTGCACGCTGCTCTGCCATCCCAGAACTCATTGCTAGAAAAGAGGGAAAAAAAAACAAACAAAAAAACAACAAGCACCATGGTTCTTAATGCCCCTGTGCACCAGAGCAGTCTGTTGTTAAGGGGTTAAAGAGGAACTGTCGCCTTGAATTCAAGTTACAAATTTGTAAATGACGTTCTAAACTAGGTATGTATCATGTTAGCCAAAAGACCATCAGACACATAGTTTAGGAGAAGGTTACTTTAATTAGTGAAAAGTGATCTGAGTGCTGCACATAAGCTAATGAAGCTTGTAGTTCAGTACATCATTAGTTATCATATTATACCGTACTGAGACTAACTTTTGAAATATTACAGTATCAAAATCTCCTATACTAGTGGTTCCCAACACTATCCCCAAGTAAATCTAACAAGCCATGTCTTTAATTCACCTGTACTCAAGCAGGAAAATCCTAATCGAAGGCTCAGTCATTTAATTAACTTACCTGCACACAAGCAGGAACATCCTAAAAAGGCATCATGTTAGGTGGGAACCACTGTTCTACATTATATATCACTTGGTCATTTGACTAAAATGATACATAGGTAGTTTCAATTAAACATGGAAACTTTAATTCAATGTAACAGGTTATTAAAGATAAGTAAAATTATTCTTCAGATACCTTTTAAGACATGCAAAATCCCTTGAGCTATTTTTCATTAGACACAGTGAATTAGTTTCATTGATCTCCTTGGTGTGTGGCTAACCCCAGAAGAGTCCACCCTCTAACTGTCTGAATGCTTGACAGTTGCCATTTTACTGCACACCCAGAAACTGTATGTGTGTGTTGAATGCAGTCCACAGGTGTGTTCATGATTAATGATAGCAGTGTGGTTATGAAGCACTCACTGGACTTGAGAAAAGTTTTAACGCCTATAATGGCGAAAGTTTTCCCAAGTCATGTATGTGATTTATAACCTCTCTGAAGGGTATGTCCTATTGATGTATGAAAATGTCCACATATGGATCCTTAAATTTTATTGTGGCTCTTCAGGTTGGTGGACTACAAAAGTCATCCTCAGCTGCCCATTGAAAAGCAGAGTATGATGCAAGTTGTAGTTCAACAATTAAATAGAGCAAGGTCAATAACTGACACTCCAGCTGGTGGGGACTACAACTCCCATCTCCTTTGGCTGGTTGAGGATGATGGGAGCTGTAGTCTCTAACAGCTGGATGTTTGATAATAACTACCCATGATACTGTATGGCACTTTCTTAACACTACTATAAAGTGCACAGGACAACTTTGCAAATATTAATCTAAATTTGAAGTTAATAAATAAAACAGTAGAAAACAAAAACGCATCATTAAGAACAAAGCACCATATCTGTGGAATGTTCGCCTTTTGTCCTTCAGAAAAGAGGGAGTGACAGTCCTGAAACACTGCTCTATTAATGTACATACAATGAAGACATTTATCCACAACTGGCAAAGTAAAGCTTTTTATTATCTTAATGGATACATTGGGCTTTATGCATTAATGCAAAGTGCATCAATTGTATGGTAGACCAACTGTACCACAAAAGGACAAAAACATTCCCATTGGTTTAAATGGAGATTTTAACCCTTTCAGTGCTAGAGGGGTCCCCACTCAGTGCGAGACTTCTCTAACTTTTAAAGGGTTAAAAAGAGGATTTTAGTCTTCTGTTAAATCCTTTTCTCTTAGACCATACAGATTACTGGTAACTTTGGGTAGGCGCTTCGCCCCTTTAAGTAGGCAGGAACAATTCTGAGAAGTTAGTGCAGGGGTGAAGCCTACCCTCTAACCTTAGCTGCAGCTTCCTGTTAGCGTCAGTAAGTTTTGGAACAAACTACAACAAGTAGTCCACGAGGAAACAGAAGACTCCTGTGAGCATGAACCCAAAAGTGGCCCCCCATGTTCTGTCGCAGGAGAGCCAAGCAAGGTCTCTGTACAGGGTGGGAGACCAGTAACCTGTATGGACTAAGAGAAAAGGATTTAACAGGTAAAACTAAAATCGTATTTTCTCTGTCGTCCAATACAGGTTACTGGTAACTTTGGGATGTCCAACCATTAAGTTCCCCAGGGCGGGAAGAAAGGCAAGGACCAGGCGCAGGCCCCCAAAGTAACCAGAGCACCAATGAACCTACAGATCATGAATAGCTCAACACTAACCGCAAAATGTCAACGGACACTGAACAGGGGTAAAACAAACCCCATGAACTGATGCACAGCACACTGAAGTAGAGCCAACAGGGCTCAAAAGTGAAAGAGTACTGAGAGACTGAGGAGATCCTAGACAGGCAAGGCTGCCTCCAGGATCTTCCTCCCAAAACTGGCATCAGCCGATGCCAGCACATCCACATGGTAGTGTTTCGAAAAAGGGTTTACAGACGACCAAGTGGCCGCCTTGCACAACTGATCAGCTGAGGCCTGGTTCTTGTAAGCCCAAGAAGCCCCAATAGACCTCACACAATGAGCAGTGACCCTGAAGGGAACAGACTTCTTCCGATGTTCATAAGCCTTACGAATTGTGGACTTGACCCAAGAAGCGATGGTAATCTTGGAAGCTCTGCCCTAGGACCCTCAGGAATTTCAAAAAGAGTGTCAGACTGCCTCAAGGACTCAGCGCGATGCACCCAGAACTTGAGACAACGCACAACATCCAACAGATGAAGATCCTCTCTTCGTCAGAAGTAGGTTTAGGACAGAAGGAAGGGACCACAATCTCCAGACTGACGTGGAACTCAGATACCACCTTCTGGAGAAACTCTTGTGAGGTGCGAAGCACCGCCTTGTCCCTGAGAAACACCAAAAAGGGTGGTCTACAAGACAGGGTGTGCAGCTCTGCAACTCGGCAAACAGAAACAATCGCCAGGAGAAAGCCCATCTTAAACGTCAGCATACGTAGAGGAATGGTAGCCAAAGATGTGAAAGGACGATGCTGAAGTACTCTCAAGACCAGGTGAAGATCCCACTGAGGAGCAGGGAAATTAAACACCATACGGGTATGAGCAACACCCTGGAAGAAAACCTTGACATCAGGAATGATAGCAAAACACCTCTGAAAGAAGACAGAGAGCGCAGAAGTCTGAACCTTAAGAGAACTCAGACTGAGACCCTTCCCTTATCCACACCATCCTGGAGGAAGGAAAGAACTGTAGGAAGGTCAAAATCCCGAGACAGGTCTTTGTCAGCACACCAAGACAGAAAAGTAGACCAAACTCGATGGTAGGCCTTAGAGGAAACAGGCTTACGGGCACTAAGCATAGTAGCCACCACGCCAGAAGAAAATCCTTTCTTCTTCAAAATTGAGGATTCAGTCTCCATGCCGTCAAAGCCAGACGATGAACGTCTTCCTTCCAGAGATAACCCTGTAGAAGAAGGTCCGGACAGGGGGGAAGTCGAAGAGGTTTCGCCACAGAGAGGTCCAGAAGCTCCGGAAACCAAGTCTGTCAGGGGCATTACGGAGCAATCAGAATGACTGGAGCGCGCGAAGGACCGCATGCAACAGTGGAACAGGAGGAAAGATGTATGCCAAAGGAAATGTCCACGGGATCGACAAGGCATTCACTGCCAGAGCCAGGGGACCTGCCCAGCGAGAGCAGAACATTGGAACCTTTTGTGCCTGGTTGCCATCAGGTCGATGCAAGGAAGACCCCACTGCTGGAATAAAAGGATGAACACCTCTGGATGTAGCTCCCACTCTCCGCTGTCCACTGTGTGCCGACTGAGGAAGTCTGCCAGAACATTGTCTATGCCAGGAATATGAACTGCGGAAATGGCAAAGGAGAATGTCCCTGTCCACGATAAAATAGACTTGACCTCTAGCCAAGCTGCAAGACTTCTTGTACTGCCTTGCTTGTTGATGTAGGCTACCGCTGTGGCGTTATTCGACTGTACCCTGACTAGGCAATCCTCCAGTTGCCATGTCCAGAGATGTAGGGCATGAAATATTGCCCGAAGCTCCAAGACATTGATGAGGAGGAGAGATTCCCTCCAAAACCACCGGCCCTGAACACTCAAGTGCCCCCACACAGATCCCCATCCGGAGAGGCTGGCATTGGTCGTCACTGAGGTCCAGAAGGGCACTAGGAAGGGTCTGCTGTTCAGGAGATTGTTCAGGTTGAGCCACGGAAATGAACTTCCCCACCAAGGATGACAACTTCTTGGCTGGAACTGGATCCAGAGACAGGCTAGCCTGGATCTTCAGTGCTATCTGATGGGCAACTTCGTCCGTGAGAAACACCATACCCCTCTGTGTGTCGAAGAGGAGGCCCAGAAAGACCATCCTCTGTGAAGGAATAAGATCGGACTTGTCCAAGCTGATGATCCACCCATGATGGGAGAGAGCATAAATGCAGTCCTGCACCTGCTGGTGAAGGAGTTCTGGAGACGAGGCCTTCAGAAGGAGGTCATCCATGTACGGAGTCACCCTGTTCCGTTCTGAAGTAGGACAGAGATCAATGCTCCTAGGTCTCTGTTGAAGAGTTGAGGAGCCGTGGTTAGGCCAAAGGGGAGGGCAGAGAACTGGAAATGTCCTCGGTCGCAGGCAAAGTGGATGAATGGTGATGTGCAGATAGGCATCTTGAAGATCCACAGAGGCCAGAAATTCACCAGGAGACATGGCTGCTGTCACTGTGCGCAGAGACTCCTGGTGGTACTGGGACTTAACCACAAAGGAGTTGAGATCCTTCAGATCCAAAATGGGACCACAGCCCCCATACTTCTTGGAAACCACAAAGAGGTTGGAGTAGAATCCCAAGCCCCTCTCCTGAGGAGGAACTGGCTCCCGGACCGCCTTGTCCAGAAGGGCCTGTATAGATTCCTCGAAAAAGCGTCTCTTTCTGCTCCCAAGGGACAATGAGGAACAAAGGCCCTTGGAGGAGGAAGAGAGGTAAAGGGAATCCTGTATCCTGAGGCCACCACTTGTAAAACCCATGGGTCCGCCACAGAGCTCTGCCAAGCTGAAAGGTAGTGGCGTAGGCGGTCACCTACCTGCGCGTGGGGACTTGGGTTCGGTGAGTCATGAAGGAGGAGGTTTGGAAGCCTTGGGCGTCATGGAGGACTTGGATCTCCATTGCTGCGTAGGCTTGGATGAGGAGCGCGGAGCCTGAGGGACCATCTGGGTCGCCTGGCGTGAGTACTTCCCACCAGTGGTCGTTGATGAGATCCCAGAGCGCAGGCCCAAACAGGGAGCATCCCTGAAAAAGCAAAGACAGGAAAGCCTTCTTGGAGGCCATATCAGCAGACCAGATCTTGAGCCAAAGAGCCCTTCTTACTACCACAGACATGGTAGAAGCCCTGGCTACCAAACGCACAGCGTCAAACAGGGCAGCAGAGACATAATGCTGAGCCTCAGCAATGTTATCGAGACGTCGCAACATGTCAGAAGTAGGGGCCCCCTGACAGACAGCAGAATTGAGCTGTTCAGTCCAAACAGCCACAGCCCTATTTACCCATGCAGCAGCAAAGGTAGGGCGAAGGGCAGAGCCCGCTGTTGCAAAAATAGCCTTTAGAGAAGTCTCAATCTTCTTATCAGTCCAGTCTTTGAGAGCAGAGGCATTAGCCACTGGCAAGGCAGTGGATTTAAAAAGCCTGGAAACTGGGGCATCCACTTTGGGGGGGATGAACCCACTGAGTGAGGGCCGTTTCAGAAAACGTGTACAGTTTAACAAACTTCCTAGACACACAGGAGTCGAAATTTCCAAAAAAGAAACCATCTGACACCAAGCGGTCAAGTGTGGGGTTAGGTGGAAAGCAAGAATGGGGTTTAACAGGCTCCTGAAAAACATCAGAGGGGTCAGAAGATGTCTCCTGCACCAAGGGTATGTTCAGGGTGGACAACACAGCCCTGATCAGGCCCTCAGCTGAGGGGATGGGGTCTGCCTCAAATGGGTCCCCAAAAAACAGATGAAGGAACAAGCTGAACAGTCATCATCATCAGAATCCACCAACAACTCTTCCTCAGTGGAGTCAGACACATCACGTACACCCGGCAATTTAGGCAGGGAAGATCTGATAGGGGCGGGGGTCTGCCACGAGCGGAAGACCCCCCTGTAAGGTGGATGGAAGGAGTTGTAAGGTGGACTGGAGGCCCCTGGCAGTAGCCTTAAACTCTTGCATCCATACTGGCTCTAGTGCATGGCTTGAGGTCCCTGCAGGAGATTCAGGGGCAGCAGCTCATGCTGGGCAAATATGACCTGAGAATTCTCTAGGTAACCCTGTATGACATGAGGAGCAATGAGCAATAGGGGACACAGACACCCCAGATTTCTAAGTCTTAAGTCTAGTCCCAGCCTCAAGTGGAATAGACATTCTCACAGAAGTCAACTGGTCAATAAATACACTGATCACCCAAAAACAATGTTTAGAAGTGATAAAATAGCCCAGAAAACGTTATAATAAACTTATCTGGCAAAGAAAGGGTTAAACAGCTGAGGAGAGATAAGAGTCCAGGCCCTGTGTAGGATACTCATTCTGAGAAAGGAACAAAATGGCTGCCGCGACGGGAGCCAATCAGAAAAGAGAGCACAAAGCAAGCGCTCATGGGATTTGTAGTTTTTCTGACAAAAGTACCCCAACAGTGCCCGAAGCCCCCCAAGCCCCCCCAGCATGTTCAGAACATTGACCAGATGACAGAGAAAGAGCAGACAAGAAAAATGAGCAGTCTCTGACCGCGCTGTGATAAGCGTTTGCAGAGATATGTCCCAACTGTACAGTCCCATTTAAGTGAATGGAGCAATGGCGTCTGTGCGGTAAAGCGCGGTCTTAAAGGCACAGTACAGAATTTCAACAAAAAATTAATGAAGGTAAATTTTAAGCTAAAATTATACCAGAACATGTAATTAAAGCATAAAAACACTAAATCCAGTAGGGAAAGTGCTCTCAACCCCCCACAACATGCCAAACCAGCAGTGAAAGGGTTAAAGTACCTCAGAAACCTGCTCCAAACACCCAGACATACAGATAGACCCAATGAGTGCTACAGTATGCAATAGGAAATCAAATGATAAACACCCCTGTGCGGGGGGGGGGGGGTTCCATGGGACATGTGGACCTCAGCACTCAAAGGGTTGCTCACCTTTTTTGCAGGACTTCATTCTTCAGATTACCATATATCAAGAAGAAGCCTCGGTGGGCAACTCCTGGGGAAAGAACTTGCAGCCAAGATTTTCCCCCCAGGGCTTAGGTCCACATAAGCATCTGGTAAACTGAGCTATCCACATTTGGGTCATGGGAATTGTTAGTGATGGTAACCCACCTAATGGTGGTATTCCATATCTAGAAGAAAGTAATAAAATTCTAAAACTAAACAGAACTGTTCTCTTGCCTTGTTGCTTGCAACGAGGAACAAAACTTACTGAAGCTAACAGGAAGCTGCAGCTAAGGTTAGAGGGTAGGCTTCACCCCTGCACTCACTTCTCAGAATTGTTCCTGCCTACTTAAAGGGGCGAAGTGCCTACCCAAAGTTACCAGTAACCTGTATTGGACGACAGAGAAAGCCAATTTAAATCAATTATTATGGGAATTGTATTGTCCCCTATGATGCACTGGTGCACTTTGCCTACATACATAAGCCTCAATGTTTCCTCCTTCTTGAAGGAACAGGATTAGCCTGTGTGTGATTGGCTTAACCTCTTAAGGACTGGCCACATACGTACTTTGCAGTCCGTTAAGGACCACGGAGCATTTTTTTTTTGTGCAATCCGATTACAGACCATCATGGGTCCTTAAGGGGTTAGAAAAAAAAACAAACAAAAAAAAAAAAACACTCTGGTTTTGGGCTGTCCCATCCATGAAATAATTGCATGAATATGATATCATCTCAAACCATCAGTTATAGGCACAAAACAGTTAAAGAAACCAGTTTAATCCTCACCTTGTTAAGGGGAGCCTTCAGATTAACTTTCATTTTGTGATACTTCCACAGGTGAGGTAGGGCCACTGGTAACTGGTGCTTCAGAGGTTACTTCAGGCTTAAAGATAAGTACATTGATTAGTAATTAGCTTTATTAATCGCTATAAGGGCAGAGGTGATCAGAAAGATCTTTGTGAATCGGCAGTATTTTTAATTTCAGACAATATTAACAATTTACATTAAGGTTATTCTATCAGGTAAGTCACTTAGACTTTAATCAGGGACATTGTGAGGTACAATATAAGGGGCTGAAACTATGTATCAGGCTGAAAAGTCTTGCTGCCAGCTTGGGGCAAGTAATGGTGCTAATTTACCTACTAGTAATGGTGAAATTTGGGTGCACAGTGTACTAATAATGTCAAAAAAGCAATGGATGCCTATGTAGCACAGAACAATATTGACAATTATGACAGATGGCTTCAAAGCAAATAGGATATTGATCCGGGGAACTATTTGACTACCAATTGGAGTCAGGAAGGAATAATTTCCTCCAGAGGGCTTTTTTTTTGCCTTCCTCTGGATCAACGGGGGTGTTTTTGGCATGGGCTGGACTTGATGGATGCATGTCATTTTTATCTACTATGTTACTATGTTATAGAATGGCCCAAGGCACCGGTCTCCTGTAAACCTAGCAGTTCACCTGACTTCAGTATTTATAGAAAGCACAAATATACAAACACACATTGCATTGTGTGTTTTTCCACCTTCTGTGTTTTTTTTTCCCACAGTGAGCAGAGAGCGTTAACAAACATATAAGATAGTGAGTTGTCAAAACAGGTCATATACAAAACATAAGTGAAAAAAACAATCTAAGTTCTTGTTTAAAAGGATATCTTTGTAGCAAGATGTTACAGCAACACAAAGTAGTCACTGAAAATGATTGTATCTGTAAAAGTCACCAATACCTTATTGAAAATTATACTACTCCATTAAACCTGTTGCTGCAACAAAGTCACCATGCAAACTTACTCCATGGGTAGGCAACCTGCTGTCCCCTGCTGTTGTTGAAGAACAACTTTCATCACCCACAGGCAGTTGGCTAGCAGATGATGATGATGATGATGATGTAGTTCAACATCAGCAGGAGGGATGTAAGGCGTAGTTTATATGGTTTCCTTTCCCTGCTTTATGCAATGACTGTAGAGTGCAGTCAAATAAACATTATTCCATTCCATACCATCTCTTCACAATTCTATTTCAAAGGTCCTTTTGAACATATGTTTATTTAGCAATTATTATAATAAAAATAGCATAATTCCTTCTAAAAAAACATGTTTTTATTTCCAAGATTAATACTGCACACTTTGATCCCATCAGAAATCAGATATACTTTATTACCTTTGGTCTTGCTCCCAAATTCAAAATCTGACACTTAAAGTAAATCTATACTGCCATTTCACCTCTATTTTTTTCGTATATAAATGTGGACATTTCTTTACGAGTAATACAAGGGTGCTTACATTGCTGGGAGATTTTCCATCTAAAAGTTAGTACACCTTATACGGTTAGCAGCATTGCCAACTGGCGTCCAAAAGACACTCTTGGGAGCACTTGAGTCATTGACCATTGCTTTCCATAGTAAGTTATGGCACAAGCACCAACTAGTACAGCTGTCCAGTGTGATACAGTTGGTGTGCTCCAGAATTGCACCTATTTAACTTCTTGAATATGGCCCACAGATCTTTAGCTAATTCATATGTGCAGAGGTAGGGATATCCTTAAAACGTGCACTGTTAGGCAAACAGAACATCACTGAGAAATCCTGTGTCAAAAAATAGTATTGTTTTATTATAGGAAAACATATATTGTAGTAAAACAAAGGTTCTCCTACAGCTTGCTGATGCCTCATTCAAAAGTTATTACAACCAAAAACTTTTTTTTCTCACTTCAGTTTATGAAGTGTCACCACAATGGTGCTAAGGCTTTTCATAGAGAATTGCAAATGCAGACACATCTTCTCTAAAGACAGCAAAGTAAAATATCATGCTCTGGTATGAGAAGCAGTAACTTTTGACTGAAGCATTTCACAGCAGACAGAGTAAACTTGTTTTACTCAGCAGAAAAAAAACATATAAAACTTTACTATCCTTTTTAGGCATATATTTCAAAAATGTACCTCTTACCTTTCCACCTTTCTTTTTCTCCTTTTTTTTCCCTCCATCTTTCCATAGAGACTCCACTGTCACAAACCCCTGCAGGCCCCAGTCATACAGAACTGCACCTGTATCCTTTAACGAGAAATAACAAAAAACTTTTAATATAACGTAGAGTACTTTTTTTTGGCTTAGCAGACAACTGTCCATTGATCATAAAAATTATATACTAGAGACATTTTTACAACTAACGGGCCTTAGGAATAAAAGCAAAATTTAGCAATTCTGGAGAGGAGCAACTTCACACAGGTGGTGGTGGTGGGGCAAATAAAAATTCCCATTTATTTAAATGGGGTTTTTAATCCCTAAAATGCTATGGGTTAGCATTCAAGGTTTTAAAGGACAATTTAAATCAGTGGGAACTTGTTACATTGTCTTTATCCCCTATAGTGTAATTTGTTTGGCCCACTTTGCCTATATAATATTTATGGCCCATTATAACTTGGCACAGGTCACAAGGTGACTTACGTTGGAATAAAGGGCTGCAGCTAAAAAAAGTAATAGGACAAAAAAAAAATCCACATATGTAAAAGGGTATCCAAAGGGCATACTAGGACTGGTGTCCTGTGCCCAGGGTGCCTAGAGGGATCAGCTGCACCTCACGTGTGGAGTTAGCTGCTTCCCTTGTTCAAAGAGGATTTGTCTGGCATTTTAGCTGACTGTCATTTGAGCAGGACCAGTATGATATGCTTCAGAATATTTTCTCTCTTTGTATGGCACTTTGTGAGCTAAAAAAAAAATGCAAACTGGGCGCAGGACACCATCCTAATGAGCTCTTTGAATACCCTTGCAGGCTCATGAGCCTAGATGAGTATCTCTGACCTTCACTTTTGTATATGTAAATTGCTCTTGGGGTTGGTCACCGTAAGAGTAATGGGAGGATCTAGATATGGACCTCTTGCTCACAGGTGCCTAGAGGGATCAGCTACAACTCACCAACGAGGCCCAACAAGGCTGAAAAGTAAGTCCGGGGTTTGCCTCTTCCCTTGTTCAGAGAGGAACTGTCTGGCATTTCATTGCTGGACTGTGATTTGGGCAGGACCAGTATGATATGCTTCAGAATATTTCTTCTTTGTATATGGCATTTGTGAGCGAAGAGAGATTAACCCTGGGAGCAGGACACCAGCTTTTTGCAAACCCTTGCAGGCTCATAAGCTTAGTGGAGCATCTCTGACTTTCACTTTTGCAAAAACCACACATTTCCCTGAGGCAAACAGGGATTTTAACCCCTTGAGTGCTATAGGCTTTCCATGCATAGTGAAAAAATATGTTGTAGGCCCCTATAAGGGTAAAAAGCCCCACTTAAGTCAATGGGAATTTTCGTTTCTCCATTATGGTGCAGGTTATTTTTCTTCAGAATTACTTCTCTTTTGTTTTCTAAATACGGCTCCAAATTTCTTAACGTGTACACCATAGAAAAATATTATATCCCCGGTTTTATTTTACCTATTGTATTTAACAACAGTCTAATGCAATGGGTTTGTAGTTTTAGATGGTGACAATACTGGGGAGTCCATACTTATAAAATCAAAGTGGAATTATTCTGAAGTAAATCAAACTGAACCATAGGGGAAAAAGTAAAAATTCCTGTTAAATTAAATTGGGCTTTTTAACCATTCGACTTCTAGAAGGATCTCCAATGCAAAGCAATGCGTTAAGGAACTCTCTAGAATTCAAGGGGTTAAAAATCTTATTAATACGCATAGGAATTAAAGCATTTTATTTGTTCCCTATGGTACAGTTGGTTCACTCTAGAATAACTCATTTGTTTTTATAAAAATGGGCCACAGGGCCTTATGTATAAAAGAAAAATGTAGCAAAGCTGGGGCAAACCAGTTGCACCACAGGATATCAATAAAAAGCCGCACTGATTTAAATGGGGTTTTTAACCCCTGAAATGCTAGAAGTCTTGAGCACATTACAAAGCAAAGCACAGAAGGCCTTACTAGTTTCCCAGGTGTTCAAAGCAGCATTTAAAACAATGCAAATTTTGAGAATATATATTTGTCCCCTGTTGTTCCATTTTTTGCCCCAGAATTACTCTAGTTTTCATTTCTGGATAAGTCCCAGTATATGTACAATTGTGGGGCTGGGGTGGTACAGGTCAGAACTGACGCTTGCACCCAGATGAGCCACACAACCAGGAAGTACAGGTACATGCCATTTTCCCTTAAAACATTCCCATCTATTGGGAGTGTCCAGCAGTATGCAATTCTATTAGATATTATACCTGGAGCCTAGGGCAAAATTTTGTTTTTATGGATATGTGCATTAACCCCTTAGGTGCTAAAAACATTTCCAACAAAATTCAAAGCAATGCATTTTTTACATATACTGGGACTTATCCAGAAATGAAAAATTAAGTCATTAGCATCCAATGGGGTTAAGCAATGCATTGGATACCCCTCTGGCATTCAAAGGGTTAAAATGTTTCCTGGTGTTAGTCTTTTTTACTTTAGAGACAAACAAAAAATAAACATAAAAAATGAACATTTTTTGCTGTCACTTCATTAACCTTTCCAGAGCCAGAGTGGTATCCAATGCATTGCTTTGGATAACTCTCTGGCACTCAAAGAGTAAAACTGACCCTGCCTCAGGAAGGGGGGGGGGGTGAGGGTTTTGTTGATACAATCACTGCTTCCTCGTCTGCCCCTTTGTGCTGATGGTCCTTCCCTTCTAAGTGAGGCACAAAAGGAAATTAGCTGTGGTAAGGGGAAAAGGAAACTTAGAAAAATGTGTAAACTGAAAGTTCTCTAGGATAAGGTACAGGCAGGTTTTTCATTAATACAATAACAAAGAGGAATGTTCTGCTTGAATGATAGGTCTCAAGTTGTGTAACATACTGTAAGTTATTACCTTGGCAAGATGTCCTTCATACAGCAATCTAGTATAATTATTTTGTGTATACTCTTGTATGCAGTTTACATTGAAATCTCCCTTTAGTTTATACCTACTCATAAGAGATAATAAGTTTCAACAATATGACTAAGATTATCCTACAGGGAAAGGTCCCACTTATGATTCTGAAGACGTCTTGGGCCGTATTCAGGAAGCTAAATATTTACAATTCTGATGCAATTCAACTGCACAACAAAAGGACAGAAAATCCTCAAAATCCAACTTATATGAGATTTTTAACCCACTGATTCTTAGGAAGGACTCCTATGCCTTGATCAGCATTGAGTTGAAGACCTCTCTAGCATTCAAGGTGATAAAGGCTACATGCAAATGAATAGGAACTTTAATTTGTCTCCTATGTTACAGGGGATTGCCCCAGAATTGCTAATCGTTAGCTTCCTTGTCTTTAGTGAGGTTAGGGACTAGCTATAGCCTTAGACACAGTTCCTATGGAAATAAGGCATATAGATATATCTGACTGCTGTAAAAGGCCACATGTGTCATGTTATGGCATAAGTATGCATGGGCCTGTATCAGGGGCATTGCTAGGTACAGTTTTAGGGGGCTAAAGCCACAGGTGTCATGTTTTAAACAATGGATCTTGCTGCCTGCTTGGGAAATGCAATTGTGCCAATCTCCCATAAAGTAAAAGTAAGCCTGGACTGTACAGTGCACTAATAAAGAATAAATATGGCCTAGACCTAGCAAATCCATTGGCCTGTATTTTCCTCCAAAATTCATGTATTAAATACCCCTGTAGATAGTCTTAACAACATAAACCAAATAATATCTGAGCAGAAAGTGCCACTCGTCAATGCATCATATACAGTATAAGGTAATATGTATAAAAGTAGTATAGTGGTACTGCTTCTCAAACAGGTGAACCCAACAGAAGACCTACAGTTAATGAATAGTGAGAAAAAGGTCACCTACATTATCACACCAACCACAGAAGGTACAGTTATAAAATAGATTGTTATCCATCTGTGGAGAGATTTGTAACTGGCAGTTCAAGCCGAACAGGTGCGCATGTTACATATCAAACTCCGAATAGATTTGCAACAGGCATCCCTTGTTGTCCAATAAGATGTGTCCGGTACCAATCACATTGTCTGTCCAAGCATTGCGGGATGTATGCTTAGTAATGCATGCTGTCCAGTCTGATTCTCACATGCAAAAGCATGAAGTTACAGGGATGATGTAAATAGAAGGTAGTTACATTTTGGGACACAAAGGGTAACCCAGCTTTATTATACATTCCAAGTGACCACATGATTTGTGTCATAGTCATCTATATAATATGATATTGTTAGAAAGAAACTAGCTAGAGTACCCCTTGACTGCTAAAGAGTTCTTCAACGATTCACAAAACAGTGTGCTGGAAACAGCTTTAGCGTCAAAACGGTCATGTAGGGGGTTTCATGTATTCTTGTCCCAGTTTGGAGATGACTGTTCCTCTCTTTATGATGTGTATATATATATTTTTTTTTCTGCTAAAAACACAGGGAACAATTATCAATGTAAATTGCTTGTAAACCAAAATTTAGTTGTAGAATGCAAATCATTCTCTGTGCCATACCAAACCTTAACAAAGAATTCAAATACCAAACTGACTGCCAATAAAATGAAGCATGCACAAAATACCAAATGAACACACTGCTGGATAACAGCGAAGTAAACAATTAGCATTTTGTCTGTTACGTGACACTATACACAAAGTCCTTTCAATGGGATGGATAATAAAGTTTACAGGAAGTTAAAATAAGCAATATAATCACTAGGATTCTCCAGAAAATTACTAATTCATGGGAAGATTGACTCATAGATGTAGAGCTTAAAATTTGAGGTTATTTGGGTAAAGGAACATACAGCTGAATAGGTCAACTATAAAACTAGGCAGTAAGTCACAAACACTCCAATCCTATTCGTCTCCTGCCCTTATCCCACAATTAACCCCACAGATGCTAGATGCCAAGGGGGGTTAAGTGGATCTGTCCCCTTAAAGGGATATTAATGTTTCATGATAAAAACAGTTCCAGTTAATCTTCATAGTATTTGGGCCGTGGTTGCGTTATTTCAATACTGTCAGACTTGTAATTCAAGAGTAATTGAATGATAAGGTATCCCCCTCCCACCCCTTTTACTGATGTAACATTGTTTACCTCAGAGCATCAAGACTGTCCGGATCGATCGTAGCCAGGGACAATCTTCAGTGAGCACAAGGAAAAACTTGTCAAGGGTGCAGGCTTTTCCTTATGCTCTCAGTAAGAAGACTGTCCCTTGCTGTGAGCGGTCTGGTCTTAAGACCAGATTCCACATCCAGAGGGAGGTGGCTTACACTAGGTAAAAGGGGCAGGAAGGGGATGACTTTATCATTCAATTACAACTCTGACAGTATTGAAATAACACTCTCAATGGCCCAAATACTACGAAGATTTTTTTGTGAAAAATTACCATCCCTTTAAGACAAGTTTAGTTAAAAATAATTTTAAACTGCCTATATGTTGTGATAGCCATTTGTTTATAATATAATTATTGTTTGAGAAATTAATCTTTATTCGTTAGAGGCCCAGAGCAGCACTTTATGCGAATACTTTCTATTCTGGGACAATAACACCATACATTGTGCCACCAACAGAATTATCACACTGTACGGACACTCAACAGTGCCACCACAATATAAATGTTCCAATCTAAAAATTATTTATTTTACATATTGGCAGATCCTAATTCTCTGTACTATAAACTAAACTTGTACAGGGACAGGACAACTTTAAAACAGTGCCTAGGGCTCTTCGTCCCAACGAAAGACTTTTACTAAAACCTAAATCTCTCTCATTGTGGTATCCGAAGAACTCTGTTCCTAAATGATAAGGGGTATTTTATGTGGAATTCGTCATTAGTTTACACTATATAGACAATTAGGTGCACATATCCATTAGATGCATAGAAGAGACAATTAGAAAAATCTGTATATTTGGTTTTCATTCACTTTTTGGAGGTGGTGGGGAGGAAGAGACAAAGAAAATCCAATACCTACTAATACTAGTAATTCCCTGGGCTGCTTACTGCCCACAGCTACCGCGCGCCAGGTTTTGGAGTGCAGCAGCTTGCGAAGTCTAATAGTGACTAATCCCACCCATTATTCATTTGACCCTCCCACTTCAGTCCAGTTTGACCTAGTCTAGTTGCTAGCCCTACTATTTCCCTCCTTCCTCTCTGAAGTAAGCTCCGGACACCCAGTGATACAATGGGGGCTTAGGAGCTTTCCAAAATTATTAGTAGGACATCATATGTTACTAGGTAACCAGAGGTTTTACCCCTGTATGTACAGCCTGAGGCCTCCAGCTGTTGACTTTCTGGCCCTGCCTTCATACCACCTAGCCAGCCAGCCAGCTGAGCTCAATAGAATGCTGGAGATCCAGACTGTGTATCAGGGTATATCCAGGAAAGGGCAACCTGCACCCCTCCAGCTATGGATGACTATACTTCCCATCACCCAGAGCAAGTGTACAGGTTACATTTCCAGCAAGTAATATCATGCCCTTGCACAGGTGGGTAGGTAGGAGGAGCAAAGATCCCTAAAACCCGGGAGGTGCCTCACCTGGCGAGGTTAAAGTAAATACTGCAGCAGTATTAAAAAGGGATATGATGGGCAGTGATGGGGTAAAGGTGGCGACATTTTTAATGATATTGAGGGGGTGACATTTCGAATTTGCCTGTTGAGCCTTTTTGAATGTTGCCATATAGGTGACAACCTTCCAATAGGATATCACACAAAGGCTAATCATTACCAAGGTGAATGAAGGTCAAAAATGGCAATATAGGCTTTTATAAAGAGCTATTTGTGCAAAGCAATATGCTCTAATTATATCAGCTTGAAACAGCTATTTCAGTCCCCCCCCCATTTTGTAATGTGAGTGCACTCTAGCTGCAACTCAACTGTTATATGCTTACATCACTGAAAAAGGAAGGAAGAACAAACAGCTGATACAAATTATTATCCTTTATTTATATAGCACCAACTTATTTGTCAGTGCCGTACAATAGGGTAAAGACATACAGAGATGTTAAACAGTACAAATAGAACATAGAAAACAAATGGATCAGAAAACCCAGGGGTATTCTGGCACTCAAAGGGTTATACAAACAGTTTGCAGTGGGCACAAGAGAGATACAACAGCTGAAACAGCACATGTAAATACCGGACTACTGTGAACTCTTTGAGTGGTCTGCTTGTCTTGCGTTTTCACCTCCTCTCCTCTTCCTTACTCCAATCTCTCCGTCTGGCTCTCAGTCTCCTCTCAGGTCCACTTGCCTTTCAGCTTTGCCACCTATTAGAAGGCTGAGAGCCAGACGGAAAGACATTTCAATAGAATGGTGCTGTTGTTATCAATGAGGGAAATATGGTGAGAAAAACTGGTTGGAAGGAGGGAAAATTATAAGTTTGGTTTTGATTAGGCTTCAGGTGATGGAAGGTCATGGGGTTTTTGCTCATGGCACTCCTGTGGAAGCACTGTAAGCAATACCGGAGTCTGAAACGGACTGCTCCAAGACTGGAGCAGCCAGTATCAGACCCTCGTTCTGTGAGCTGGCACACGTGCTGGCTCGCTGAATGAGACCAAAACGGTCCTTAAGGGGAATCCACTCCCCAGGATCGCCATCGTTAAGAGGTTGAAGAAAAATGTATATGCTACTAAATTAATAAGTTAAAACCTTAGATGCTAAATACATCTACAATTGCGATCCAATGCGTTGAAGATGGGTTTTAGTATCCCAGGGGTTAAAATAACACATCGCTGTTTTTTTCAAATGGTGTATATCGCACACAATCCCAGTGCACATTCCCCATTCACCTGCGTATCCAGCTGTACAAAGCAAATATAGTAAACAAAGTATAAAACAGGCATTGTAGATCTCTAAAGCAGGAAGTGAACACACACACACTTTCTATTTCTGTGCTACACTTTAGCTGAACCATCTGGATTTAGTTCAGCAACAGATTACTGTACATTTGGCAACATTTCCATCCCCCCTGGCTGCTGTTTCACATACTTCACGTGACTTACTGAACAGTTCCTGTTGCTATGGCTTTTCAAGATCTTACTCAGATTACTTCTCAGTAAAGGTGCAGCGTCAAATGAGCCAGATAAATCCCACTAACCCACTTCAGGCCACTCCCTTGCAAGTCAAATTAAAAACAAAACAAAAAAATATAAATCCTTATTTTCTAGCAGTGGTAGAAAAGTTCTAATCTGACAATTAGGGTTGCCACCCAGCCCGCATTTTACCGGCAGGCCAGTAAAAAATTGGCTACTATCCAATGTTAAGTCTATGGAGGGAATGCCATGGCCGATATTTTTTTTAAGGAAAGGTGGCAACCCTACTGACAATAAACAGGCCAAGTGATAATTGTTATATATATTTTTTTTTTAAATGTAAAACACAGCTGGTAGGTTGAGGATCATGGGACTAGTAGTCTAACAATAGCTTGAGAGCCCAGGACGTCAGTGGTTGCTGTGCAGCATGTAAGAATGCATCAGTAATTAGAGGCTGGCATTACTCCTATGTGTACTAGAGACAGTTCCAACACTTTGCTTCTCAATGTGCTGGAGAGGTCTATAGCATCCAAGGGGCTAGAAGAATACTAACACCTAAACATGAAATTAAGTTATGAATCTTTAACCCACTGAGTGCATGACAGGTACACAACACATTGCTTTGCAATGTGTTGCATAGTCTTCTGGAACGCAAAGGGTTAAAAATCAGCATACCAGAGAACTCTATGGATCTTCTCTGTTTTCTCTGGTTTCACTGTTCATTACTGGGTCTCTACATATTTAAAACTAAAAGGAAGTCCTCAGATAACAGACACATACGTTTTATAGATGTTAGCCTGGAGTACAGGGCCCCGACTTCCCACCAAATGCATTATATCAACCTGAGCAGGACCACTGTCATGGCTGCAAGAACCATTTTAACTAGTTATGTCAGCCCATCCCTTTAAAAAGAGGACACATATGAAAAAGGCCTGCTGTAAGGCTCCAGAGGTTATCAGGCTGCAATTGCTCCTATGTATCAATGCAGCAAGCCTTTTTCATGTGTCACCTTTTAACCCTTTTGAGTGCCAGAGGGGTATCCAGTGCATTGCTTTGGCATTCAGAGAGTTCAAGGGCTGATCTGGCAACCCTCATTTTAACCCTTAAACATCAACAATAATCCCTTCACAAACCAGCATCCCGGAACTAGCAAATTAAAGGAAGAAAGGCCATTTTGCTTCAGATATAGGAGCTGAGCTAGACTTAGGGGATCCCAATCCTGTCCTCCGATACAGTTAACAAGCCATGAGAGAGAGAGAGAGAGAGAGAGAGAGAGAGAGAGAGAGAGAGAGAGAGAGAGAGAGAGAGAGAGAGAGAGAGAGAGAGAGAGAGGAGAGAGAGAGAGAGAGAGAGAGAACCCTGTTCTATAGATTCTATAAAAGTATTTTTTTAAATAACATTCACCAAGTCATACTCGCCCTCCCACTTTGAGTTACTGAATTCATCATTTGCCTTATGAAAAGGTCTATGATTCTATAGAAAAAGAGCCTTTTTCCCTTTCTTTATTGTGTTTAAATAAATGTGGACATTATGTGCACTACAGCTATTTTTATATCACACACACACACACACACACACACACACACACACACACACACACACACACACACACACACACACACACACACACACACACACACACACACACACACACACACACACACACACACACACACACACTATAATATTATTAGGCAGCCTACATTACTGTATTTTTGGACCAATTCTCATTTTAGTTTTTCTATTGTATTTTAGGATTCCCCTTTCTCAGCATAAGTTTGTTAATTAAACATGACTATTTAATTAACTGTATGCAAGCAGAGAAATACTACACTCACAGTTGGTTAGTAGCACTTGAGGACACGCTTGTGAGACCATGAACTAAGGAAAGTGGGACTTAATGAGCACTGTGAGATTGTCATGTCGCTATTTTTATCCAGGCGACATGGTGAAGGAGTTAAATGGTCACACGCTCTTCTGTGTGTGACCATTTAAAAGTGAACTCCTTTAAATATCACTATTTACTATGTGGATCACTGATGTGGCCATTGACCTTTTCAGCTCGCCACCTCAGCTACCTGCATAATCCCATTGTACACTACGAGTGAAATTGTTTTCTGGCCCAGGTACAAAAGGTGGTGTTGCTTGCAATAAACCACAATGAAGCCTATTTTTTAATAGATTTTTTAGGTGCGCATTAAAACTGAGGAACAGTTAATTTTAAATAAAATGCAGAATGTCCTTCTCTCCATTACTGCATGTGCCAAGTTGTAAAAATAGATTAGTAAATCCAGGCCCAAATGTACCTTTACAATTGTAGCTGCTTGCTGAGGATAATAGACAGAGGCACCAAGTCCCATAAAACCAAGAGGATAGATCACTTTCTTTACTCTTGACCCTGTTGAAAAAGGAATTGAAGAGGAAAAGTTCTGTTTACATTCTGTTTAAGGCATACTTGTATAAACACCAAAAAAAGTCAGGGGAGATTGGGGTTATCCATTCAGTGTATGATGAAATTATTATTTTTTGGGAAAAATGTAATCATTTCATTTCACTTAAAGAGTTCCAGGAAGGCCTGACATGTCTAGACCCACCTTCCACTCTACTCTTACTGGCGTCTGCTTGGAGGCCTGGTACCTCATGACGTCATGTGCCTCACTCCTGCACAGCGCCTGTGCATGGGGTACAAGACATTTTAACATAATTTGGGAGCAGTGTGTTACTGATTAAGTCTGTCCCAGCCTTACACTACACTTAAATTATGCTAAAATATTATGTATTCCACACAGTATCTCTCAGTGGGAGTGAGGTATGTATTATCCCATAGGGGTAGGGCTGGTGAACTGTAGCCTTTCCTTTGCATAAAGGTTCACATCAGGATTGCTCCAACACAATAATATGTCGCCTCATTCCAAATATAGTCATTTAATAATATTTATTTCCTAACCATATACATATCACAGAAATGTACATTTCCAGCTACATGAGTCATATATTACAAATGGATGTGTCATAACCTAAAAATGTTGGGAACCACCATCTTAGCTGTTCCAAACATCTCCTTACCCTGCAGGCTTCCACTGGCACCTGTTCTGACAGCTCACACCCTAAATGAACAATATTTTAGCAGTTGGTACGGGCAGCATCTTACATAATAGTTTTTAACCCTTTGAGTTTCAAAGAGAGGAGAGCAACAAATTGGGGGATATTCACTATGTGGTGATAAAGAGGCGATAAAGTGGAGATGACTCCAGTTTATCACTTTTCCAATTCTTATGTTATTCTAGAGAGTCTATGCACTAAGATCTCTAAAGCTAAAAGAGGATTTTAGTCTTAACCTGTTAAATCCTTTTCACTTAGTCCATACAGGTTACTGGTAACTCTGGGTAGGCGATCCGTCCCTTTAATTTAGGAGGCGATCCGCCCATTTAATTTAGGCAGGAAGAATTCGAGAATTGTATGCAATTGGCTGCAGCTAGCCAACCAGCTCCAGTAAGATTTGAGACAATAACTATTGACTAGATAGTAGAAGGGAAAGAAGACTCCTGTGAGCACGATCCCGAAGGACCCCCACAGTCTGCCACAGGAGAGCTAAGCATGGTCCCTTGACAGGGTGGGAGACCAGTAACCTGCATGGACTAAGAGAAAAGGATTTAACAGGTATTGTTGTCCAATACAGGTTACTGGTAACTCTGAGATGTCCAACCATTGGGTTTCCCAGAGACAGGAAGTAAGGCAAGGACCAGGCGCAAGCCCCTCAAAGTCACCAGAGCAGATATGATCCATCAGATCAAACATAACCCAACAAAGCAAATGAAGTGTCAAAGGACACTGACCAGGGGTAAAAAACACCTCAGGAATTGTTACACAGTACAATGAACTAGAGCCAACAGGGCTCAAAAGTGAAGGAAGCACCAAGAACTGAAGAAAATCCTAGACAGGCAAGACTGCCTCCAGGATCTTCCTCCCAAAACTGGCGTCAGCCGATGCCAGCCCATCAACACGGTAGTGCTTCAAAAAGGTGTGCACAGACGACCAAGTGGCAGCCTTGCACAATTGATCAGTGGAGGCCTGATTCTTGTAAGCCCAAGAAGCCCCAATAGATCTAGTAGAATGAGCCGTGACCCGAAAGGGAACAAGTTTCTTCCTCAGCTCGTAAGCTTTATGAATAGTGGACTTGATCCAGGACGCAATAGTCACCTTGGATGCAGGTCTTCCTGCCCTGGGACCCTCAGGAATGACGAACAGCGAGTCAGATTGCCTGATGGACTCAGTGCGATGTACTTGTCAGAGGTGGGGTCAGGGCAGAAAGAAGGCACCACAATCTCCTGATTGATGTGGAACTCTAAAACCACCTTCGGGAGAAACTCCTGAGAGGTGCGAAGCACCGCCTTGTCCTTGTGGAACACCAAAAAGGATGGTTTGCAGGACAGAGCATGTAACTCTGCGACACGGCAAACTGACACGATCGCCAGTAGAAAAGCCATTTTACACGTCAACATGCGTAGAGGAATGGTAGCCAAGGCCTCAAAGGGAGGGTGCTGAAGAACGCCCAAAACCAAGTTAAGATCCCACAGAGGAGCAGGATTCTTAAAGACAGGACGAGTATGAGCAACCCCCTGAAAGAAAACCTTGACATTCGGAAGAATGGCAATGTGCTTCTGAAAGAAAATGGAGAGAGCAAAAGTCTGAACCTTAAGGGAACCCAAACTGAGGGCTTTGTCCACACCGTCCTGTCCTGCAAGAAGGCCAGGACCGTAGGCAGATCAAATTCCTGAGACAGGTCCCTACCACACACCAAGATAGAAAGGTCGCCCAGACATGATGGCAGGCCTTAGAAGAAACAGGTTTGCGGGCACTAATAGTAGCCACCACACCAGAAGAAAAACCCTTCTTCCTCAATATTGAAGATTCAATTTCCAAGCCGTCAAAGCTAGATGATGAACATCCTCCTTCCACAGGTAACCCTGTAGAAGAAGATCCGGACGACAAGGGAGCTGGAATGGCTCCGCCACGGACAGATCCAGAAGCTCCGGAAACCAAGCCTGTCGAGGCCAGTATGGAGCAATCAGAAGGACTGGACAGCGTTCCAGTCTCAATTTCCGTAACACCCTGTGCAACATGGGGAGGGGAGGAAAAATATAAGACAGAGGAAATAACCAAGGAATGAACATGGCATCCACCGCTAGAGCTAGAGTATCCCTCCAGCAAGAGAAGAACCTAGGAACCTTTTGGTTGTGTCTTGTCGCCATCAGGTCGATGCAAGGAAGACCCCACTTCTGAACAATGAGGTTTAACACCTCCAGGTGCAGCTCCCACTCGCCGCTGTCCACTGTGTGTAGACTGAGGAAGTCCACCATGACGTTGTCTACGCCGGGAATGTGCACTGCGGATATGGCAGGAACATGTTCTTCTGCCCAGGACAAAACAGCCTTGACCTCTAACCAAGCAGCGAAACTTCTTGTTCCACTCTGCTGGTTGATGTAAGCCATGGCTGTGGCGTTGTCGGACTGTACCCGGACTGGACAGTCTTCCAGCCGGGGTGTCCAATGGCGAAGGGCATGAAATATCGCCTGAAGCACCAACATGTTGATGGGAAGGAGAGATTCCTCCAGAGACCACCAACCCTGAGCACTCAGGCAACCCAGGATCGCTCCCCAGCCGGAGAGGCTGGCATCCATCGTCACTATGGTCTAGAAGGATACCAGGAAGGACTTGTCCTTCAGCAGATTGGAGAGGTCGAGCCACCACGACAAACTCAGTTCCACATGAAGAGGAAGGGATACTGACGTCTTCAGAAGGTCAGGCAGACCCCTGCACAGCTGGGTCACAAACTTCTTGAATTCCCTGGTGTGACCCATGGCAAATGGGACCGCTTCTATGGTGGAGATGAATTTCCCCACTAAAGAGAACAGCTTCTTGGCTGGAACTGGATCTTGAGCCAGAACAGTAGAAACTCTGTGGGCGATCTGGTGAGTTACCTCGTCCGTGAAAAACACCATGCTCTGCTGAGCGTCGAAGGGAAGGCCCAGGAAGACCAGACGCTGGGATGGGACAAGATCCGACTTGTCCATGTTGATGATCCCCCTGTGAAGGGTGAGAGCATGAATGCGGTCCTGAACCTGCTGATGAAGAATTTCCGCAGAGGGGGCCTTCAGAAGCAGGTTGTCCATGTATGGAGTAACTCTGTTACCAACCCGATGGAGGATGGATACTAAAGCTCCCAGGACACAGTTGAAGACTTGAGGAGTTGTAGTCAGAACAAAAGGAAGAGCTGAAAACAAAGTGCCCTTGGTCACAGCATACTGCCGGCTCTCTGGATGAATGGCGATGTGTAGATAAGCATCCTGAAGATCCAGTGAGGCAAGGAATTCCCCCAGGGACATATCAGCAATCACCGTCCTTAGGGACTCCTGGTGATAATGGGTCCTGATCACAAAGGAATTGAGATCCTTCAAATCGAAAATGGGATGACAACCACCGTCCTTCCTGGAGACCACAAAGAGGTTTGAGTAAAAACCCATACCTCTGTCCTGAACTGGAACCGGCTCTAGAACATCCTTGCCCAGAATAGCAGCAGAGTGGGGACCTGGGTTCTGTGAGTCATGCCGAAGGAGGTTTGGAAGCCTTAGGCTTGGAGGAGACCTTGGGCTTCCATTGCTGTTTGGGCTTGGAGGAGGCATGCGGAGCTGAGGGAACCGCCTGGTTCGCCGGACGTGTCTCAGTCTGAAAGGAACAAAAAAAAATAATCATGCTGGAGAGGCGTTTTCCTCCTGGGGACCAAAGGCAGAAGTGTACTTTTACCCCCTGTGGCCTCACTAATCAGATCCTTAAGGTCTGGCCCAAACAATGATGTGTCTTGAAAAGGCAAGGAGAGCAAGGCTTTCTTGGAAGCAGTGTCAGCAGACCAGATCTTGAGCCAAAAAGCTCTTCTGGCAACCACAGACATGGTGGAAACCCTAGCCACCAAACGGATGGCATCAAATAAGGCAGCAGAAACATAGTGCTGGGCCTCAGAAATGTTGGCAAGAAGGCACAACATATACGAAATAGGACCATCCTGACGGACAGCCAGGGTGAGTTGTTCAGTCCATACCACAATGGCCTGGTTAACCCATGCCACAGCGAACTCTGGCAGCAGTGGCAAAAATGGACTTGAGGGAAACCTCAAGTTTCTTGTCAGTCCAGTCTTTCAGAGCGGAAGCATCAGAAACTGGCAAGGCAGTAGACTTAGATAGCCTGGAAATAGGAACATCCACTTTGGGGGGGATGAACCCACTGAGCAAGCGCCGCCTCAGAAAAGGGGTAAAGCTTGGCAAATTTCTTGGAAACAGAAGGTTTCCTGTCCAGAGATTTCCACTCTTCAGACACAAGGTGGTCAAGAGTGGGGTTAGGTGGAAAGCAAGTAAGGGGCTTTTTAGGCTTCTTAAACACATTAGAGGGATCTGAAGAAACCTGCTGAACTAAGGGAATGTTTAGGGTAGTCAAGACAGCCCTGATCAGGCCCTCAGCCGAGGGCTCAGGATCAGCCTCAAAAGGGGTCCCCAAAAAACTGAGAGGAGCCCACAGGAGAACATTCTTCAACATTTGAATCTACTAACAGTTCCTCCTCAGAGTAGTAGCAGCATTGAACTCTTGCATCCAAACTGGCTCTAATGCATGGCTTGAGGTCCCTGGGAGAGACTCAGGGACATCAGAACATGCTGGGCATAAATGACTTGAGAATTCTCTAGGCAGCAATGCGCAATAGGGGACAGAGACCCCAGCATCCTTCGTCTTAGGCCTGGCCCCAAGCTCCAATGGATTAGACATTCTCACAGTGTCAAAAACGTTTATAGTATAAAGAATCACCCATTTACAGTGTGTAAGATTAAGGTTTCACCCAGGAAATCGCTAAAATACACTTATCTGGCAGGCGAAGGGTTAATCTGCAGGGGAGAGAAGGACAGTCCAAGCCCTGTGTAGGATACTCGGAGCAGGAGCCAATCAAAAATGGGTGAGCAAAGCTAGTGCTCATGGGAAATGTAGTTTTCCCAGAAAAGGTACCCCAACAGTGCCCGAAGCCCCCCGACACACTTGAAACATTAACCGGATGAAAGAACAAGGGCAGACAATTAAAATGAACCCCCTCTGAAGTCTCTTCGTTGAGCGGTTGCAGAGATATGTCCCAAACGGTGCAGTCCCATAGAAGTGAATGGAGTAATAGCGTCTATGCGGTAAAGCGTGCCAACTTAAATTTTGCAACGTTGAAAGAGTAAAATAAAAGTACATTAAACATCACTAGAACATGTTAGGAGACCCAAAACAACACTGAACCCAGTAGGGAAAGTGCCAATAACCCCCAACACACACACACACACACACACACACACACACACACACACACACACACACACACACACACACACACACACACACCCCCAATGAGTGCAGGAGTGTGCAATATGAACTCCAAAGGAAAACCCCTGTGCAGAGGGGCACTGTGGGACATGTGGACCTGCAGCACTCAAAGGGTTGCTCACCTTTCCTGCAGATCTTGTCTTCAGACTACCATGTATTAAGAAGAAGCCTCAGTGGGCAACTTGAACCCAAGATTTCCCCCCCCAGGGCTTAAGGTCCACAAAAAGCACCTGGTTACTGAGCTAGCCACATCTAAGGGCATTGTCAGTTATGGTAATCCGCTTAATGGTGGTATTCCATTTCTAACAGAAAAATAAAAAAATTCTAAAACTACAGCAGAACTGTTCTCTTGCCTGTGTCTTCACCAAGGAACAAATCTTTCTGGAGCTGGTTGGCTAGGGAAGGTACACTCCACCCCCATTCTACAACTGTAGAATTTTCCTGCCTAAATTAAAGGGGAGGATTGCCTACCCAGAGTTACCAGTAACCTGTATTGGACGACAGAGAAATAAATTTTAGTGCATAGGTTCCATAGAATAACGCAGGAACTGGAGAAGTCATCTCCTCTTTAGCACAGCTTAGTGAATCTCCCCCACTGAGAATTATGTGTTGTATACCCCCTCTTGAACTCAAAGGGATCAATAAAAGAATAAATAGATAAACTGAAGATCTCATATGTTTATTCTGTTACCAGCATAACATTTTAAAATGATTAACCCTTTGAGTGCCAGAGGGGTACACAATGCATTGCAGAGCAATCGCTGGCACTGAAAGGGCCAACAAACATTAATTTCTACTTCCTAAATGTGCAGTCATTAAACTCTTTGACAACAGAGACATCTCCATTTCATTGCTTTGCAATGTGTTGAAGATATCCCACCATTCATGGGGTAAACTGGGCTTTGGCTTCGACCACCATTTCAGTTCACCCTTATCTTGCTTGACTGGTGAGTGCACACAACACTAGGCTCCTCTTCTAACTGGTCTACAGTAGGTGAATGCAGGCACAGTTGTTTTTACCAGCCAAGTGAATTAATACAGGTGCCTGATTGTCACCATGAGGATGTCATGAGACATAATTTTATTCAAGTGAAAATATTCCTCTCTTTTGTTACTCCTATCAGTAAGTAGTGTTTGATTCATACGTATGATTTTTGTGATTAGTTAAGAAGAAAACAAGAAAAAATATAGCCAGTTTGACTTCACATATTATGCACTTGTATAATATGTAGTAAAAAGAAGGGTGGACTATCACTTCAAAGGACATCAGATGTAAAACACTGGATGTTTATTTCAAATAATAATTATATTATTAATGTAACCCACTTCCATCAAGGTCACCTTGACAGAGATTTTAAGGCTACTATATTAACAATTTGTTTAGTCGCTGTCCTCCCATAAATCAATATATCAACCTTTCCCCAGACCCAGATGCTTCCAATTGCCTTGAATCAAAGCCGGTATACATCATTACTGAGCACATCATTTCAAGGATATTCTTTGGAAACATGATACAATAAGTACAACACAAACCTCTTGCGAGAAACAGTCCAACTATTCCTGCAAACCCGATCAAGCCAAGCCTGGGGTAGAAACCTGGAGGTGCATCTTTTAGAAGTTCGTAAGTCACTAAAAACAAAGAAATATCAAGGCTTAGCGCCAAGTAATACAGTTAAGCTTTAAAAGAAAAGGGCGCAGGTCTGTACTACACCAACTGTACACCCAGCGATTTAAACGGAGCATTTAAACCCACTTAATGCTAGACACCTCTGATGCATTGCAAAGCAATGCACTGAGAACCTCTAGCATTCAAGAGGTTAAAAGCACCATTTAAATCAATGAGTACTTGGGGGTTTCTTTATTTTGTCCCACTGGGAAACCAGCAGCACCCTTCACTGACGAGGCCCAATAAGGCCAAAATGTACATCTGGGATTATTTATTTACATAGCGCCAACTTATTCCACAGCACTGTTAGCTGCTATTCCCATGCAAAAGGAACTCGCCAATTATTTTGAAACTGGACTGCCCTTTTGGGCAGGATTAGTCCAAAATGTACGCAGAAATTTCTCCTCTGAAATGGCACTAGAGAGCTAAAACATGATGCTTCTGAGCCGTGACTAGCCAAAGAACAAGCCATTGTGCTTTTTGTTAATCTTCAGAGCCTCTCACATTTTGGTATGCATTTTAAATACTCTGCCTAAGAGTGAAGGGTATCCAGAAGTGGACACATTACACTCAGTGCCTATGGAAACAAGCTGCACCTCAGGACTAAAAGTACTTCTGGGGTTAGTGCAGATGAGACTTGCCCATCATTTTGGGACTGGACTGGACTTTTGGGCGGGATTAGTCTAATATGTATGTGGAAATTTCTTTTCTGTAATGGCACTAGATAGCTAAAATGTGATGCTGCCAGCTGCGGAACAAGCCACTGTACGTTGTCCTCAGAACCGCTCACATTTTTGTATTTTTTTTTTTTTTTTGAAGCGGAACTAAATTTTCTACCTTCCAGTCTTCTAGAACTATTCCTGTCAATAGTGACTTATGGAATAATTTTGTTAAAGATGTTGCCAGAACACTTCATTTTAATAACATGGTTTGTATTACATTTGCTCCCATTGATTTATCAGTTTTACCAAAGAGTTTAAGTAGAATTTCTTTCTAAGTAAACATGTACTTCACATATCTCACCTTTCTTTTTTCTTACAGAGATCCCTTCCATTCACCTTCCTCTGAAAAATCTGAACAGATGTATTCATGAGGCAGTCAGGGAGACCTTCGTCCTCATTTACTTATCTTCCATCTTCTGTCTTCAGCCCAACTATTCTTTGTTTCATTTTTCTCCTTCCACTAATATATCTAAAAAAAACCCGTTGTCTCCCATTTTTACTGACTGGGCAGTTTTCTCCTCTGCATGTGCTTTGGCGCATCTATTAATGCATTTAGCTTCGTTCAATCTAGCCTTGTACAGATACTTATCTTCCTCCTTCTGAGTCTGCTTATGTTTCCTAAATGCATATTTACTATATTTGTGGAGTACCACAGTGGTTTCTTTTATCTTTTAGCCTTACTAACAAGACTGATGCAATGCTCTGTTACCTTTAACCCCTTAAGGACCAGAGAGCACATGTGCGGCCGGCACTTGAGGACCAAGGGACATTTTTTTTAGTTCCAGTTCAGGGCTCCCCGAGCGGAGTGCAGCTGCACGGGGAGCCCTGAACTCCATGACGTGCCAGCCGTGATGGTCCTGGCACAGCAGTGGTCGTTAAGTGGTTAAACAGTTTCCTCCTTCCTATGTCTATCTTTACTTGTATCACCTTTCCAACCTTCCTATCCTCACTGTCCACCACACCTAGCTAATGGCAATTTACTTCCATAGTGGTAACAGGTTTCAGCATATGATGTAATGATGAAAAATAAAACTGAAAGATAAATACAGGCTATTGGTAATAAAATGCAACAGGATTCTACTTGATACATAAATAAATACATGTTTAAGTCTTCTCTAATCAGCAAGAAATTTAGTGTGCGATTACCTTTTGAGTGCTCCACAGCAGTCTCAACTTTAGGCTTGGCCTTGGCGTATACATCCTGCACAATAAGAGTACAAAGAGAAAGTCATGCAAATCCAAGTACAAGTGTTGACTTTGCATAATAAACTGCAGGTCTTGCACACAAGAGAAAATACAAGCAAATCTGGAAAAAAATAATCTGCAACATAGGAGAGAAATAAAAAATCCAATGGTTAAAATGGGTTTCTATTCTTTTGAATACTTCAAGAGACTAAAAGCCCTATTTTAAGCAATGTTAACTTGTATTTTTGCCTCTATGGTGAAGCTGCATTGCTTCAGAATTGCTCCTCTCTTCTTTTGTGTATGAGGCTCTATATCTGACACAGACAGCACACATCTCTATGTAGGACATTCTAGCAATCAGTTTCACCATATCAACTATGTTGACAATGTTAGGTGCCAATCATATCCTCACACTGTATTTTGAAAGTTAAGCCTTTACGAGGCACGCTTCAGAATGAGGGAGCATGCTCTTGCTGACAGCCTACAATCCTCAAAATCGTAAAAAAAAAAAAAAAAAAAAAAAAAAAAAAAAAAATAAAAAAAAAAAAAAAAAAAAAATATATATATATATATATATATATATATATATATATATATATATATATATATATATATATATATATATATATATATATATATATGTGAAAATAAAGTTATTTTGTATTTATAAAATGTAAGATGTACTTTTAACCCCATAATTGCCAAATGACACACACACACACACACACACACACACACACAAAAAAAATACACGTGACATTTAATAGCAGGAGCTGAGAGACCTTGGTAGCATTTCAATGTCTGACATTACCAGAGGAGGAACAATTTAGAGCAAAGATTCTATATTGTAAACAAGCACTGACAAGGCCCTTTCATCCAGTTTATCCTTCTGTAACTTAAAGGGGTAGTAATGTTTCACAAAAACATCAGCTCCAATTAATCTTCATAGTATTTGAGCCATAGAGTGTTATTTCAATACTCAGCCATTCAGGCAACTGTGCTTCAAACTGATTGGCTGGGATGTGTGTGCAAGCACCTCAGCCAATGGCTGTGAGGGAATTGGATCAGAGGCTGCCCATATATAAAGGCAGTCTCTGCTCTAATTCTCTCAATGCCTAACAGGCATCCGCCCGAAAGGAAGGGAGACCTGTGGTGCACGGCACTCTCTCCGCTGCTGCCGCTTCTGCGGCCTCGCACAGCAGCGGAGACAGGTACATTATAAAGCTAAGAATTTATGTTCTTTATTTCTAATATATGTAGCATATTTGCGCACTTGTTCTTTGGAGCATATTTTATTTTAAGACACATAATGGCACTCTATATGTATATTCCTGGGCACTGACTTAACCCATTGAGCCCAGAGTGGTCCGCAACGCATTGCTTTGAAATGCTTTGTTTACCCCTCTGGCACTCAAGGGGTTAAAATAAAATTTGTATTCCGCATTGTATTTATACATTCTTTTCTTTTACAGGAACAGGAAGAAAGAAGAGAAGATAGAAGAAAGATGAGAAGGACAGAAGAGGAGCAGGGAGCTGAGGACTCTGCTGGCCATCAGGATTAATGGTAAGTGTAACTTGTAATGTGATGCTGTTTTGTACTTAGTCGGATTAACCCTATGAATGACGGTGGGATAATTATACCCCACTGGCACTCATAGGGTTAATCCTACTAACTTTGGACATGTTTTAGGCACTTTGGATGTATTGATGTGGGGCTCAGGGCCCCATATCAATACATCCACTGGGGACTTTGTTTTTTTTTGGGGTTTTTTTCGCCAGTTAACAGCTGCATTAGCTGGCAAAAGATCCGATAAGGGACTTTACAGCTAAACAAACTGTGTCTTAAGTTTTATGCAGTGAGTCCCTTATCGGATGTTTTTCAGCTAACGCAATGCTTTGAATGGCAAATTGGAGGGTTTTTTTTTTTTTTTTTAAATGGGCCAAAACACACGTTAGTGTAGCGGCCGTATTACTTGATGAACTGCCATTAGCAGTTCATTACATGGCCCTTTGAATGGCTTACTACATGTTAAAACACCCGGCAGTGTTTTTTTTATTTTTTGCCTGCCTTTAAATCTGCCCCTTTATCTGCATGGGGTAGAGACAGGGACAGCTTCAAATACTTCGGTGACTGCTTCCCCTACCTGTAATGGGCCCCTTTCTAACCTCCTCCCTCCCCCCCCCAATGAGAAAATATATTGCTGAATGGAAAAAGTTTAGATTGCAAAATTGATATAGAGATTATACTGAACTTAACATTAAATCCTTTTCTCCTCCTATGTGGAACAAAGGAACCATGGAGTTAAGTCCCGTCCTCCTGCAGGCCACGGCACTTCTAAAAAACAAGACCTCTGTGGAGGAGACTCCTTCCTTCCTTCCACTTTACCCCTGCTTAACACATCCAGCGTTAACATATAGCGAAGTGAAGAAAATGCAGAATAAATGAGTGGAAAGGAGGATATCCCCTTGAAGAGAGATCCCAAGTGAACCGCTATGCATGGGGACTCAAACCACTGTTTTTTTTCTCCAGGTGGGAGTTATGTGTTCAGATGGAGTAAGAGAAACGTATTCAAGGCTAAGTTCACAAGTTCTCTTTCACCCAATGTGGAACACAGGAACCATGGTAATATACCAAAGCTATCCATCAGGATTTCTGGGAAAGAAAAAGAAAACAAAACGTAAAATGGCGACATTTTTTCACAGGACTAAACTGGTAGAACATGATGATCAAGTGTCAAGTAAACAAGCAGTAAACCAACAGGGTCCTAATCTTCAATGAGAAAAAAGAAATTTAGAAGGACCCTTATACAGGCACCACAGCCTGAAGGACCTCCTGGCAAAAACTGGCCTCAGCCAAAGCCAGGACATTCATGCAATAGTGTTTAGTGAAATCGTACAAATATGACCATGCTGCCACCTTACACAGCTGCTCATCAGTGGCACGATTCTTAGATGCCCAAGAGGTGTCCATCAATCTGGTGGAATGTGCCATGAGAACAGATTCCATCCAGAGGACAAAAGCCTGGTGGATTGTTACCTTAATCCAAGAAACACAGTAACATTAGATACAGCCTGGCCCACATGCAGGCCCTCAGGTATGACAAAGTGAATCAGATTTCTGAAACAGCTGCATGTGATAAACATAGTACATCAAGCAATGTACCACATCCAACAGATGAAGTTCCTGCTTCTGTCTATAATAAGGGGCTGAAAGGAAAAAAGGAAGGACATTTCCTGGTTGATATGGAAAGGCCACCTTGACCATCAGCAGATGCAAGGAAGCAGCAGAAAAAGAGTCAAAGAAGGCTTCTGGAGAGTTCCTATTACGAAGTTCAAGTCCCAGAAAATAGGGTAGGCATAAGCTACTCCATCAACAAAGGTATTCACATCATGGAGCAAAGCGCTACTGCAAAAGAACAGAAAGAGCCAATATATGTACCTTAATAGAACTAAGGATCAGTCCTTTCTGAAGACTATCTTGAAGAAAGGTTAAAAGCACCAGAAACCTGAAAGGCTGCTGTCATGAACCACACTTGGCACACCACATGTAGAAGAGGGACCAAATCCTATGATAGGCCTTAGACGAAATAATTTTTCTAGCTTGGAGCATAGTAGAAATGGCAGTGTCTGAAATCCCCTTTTTCTACAAGATACTGGCCTCAAGAGCTAACCCGTCAAAGCCTTGGTAAGAAAGTCCAGTAAGAAGATCTGGAAACTAGACCAGCCAGGGCCAGCACAGGCATCAGGATGACATGAGCCCTCTCCATCCTGACCTTTCACATCACCCTTGAATCCTGGGTGCTTGGCGGTCAGAGAAAAATACATATAGCAGAGGAAAATTCCATGGTATGGACATCGCATCCACCATTGGAGACCCTGACAGAGGATGAGACCAGTGACGTAGTGCTAGGCAGATCACAAGTAACACAAGATCAGTGATGGTTAGAAGACTTGCTACCTGGTCCGGAGACACTGGGCCATCAGGGTACCAAGGGTAGCACCCCAGCCCAACAGCCTAGCATCCAGGGTGACCACAGTTCACTCCAGAATGATAAATGGATGTCTCAGTGTCAGATAGAACCTCTGAAGCCACCAGTGAAGTTCTTCCTTCATCTGGGGGAGACATTCCCTGAGTCAGATGAGACTAGTATTTGGACTATTCCAGAGAATTGCCAATTTTAATCCCCTTGTGTGAAACTGAGCAAACTGAACTGCCTCCAGGGCAAAGCTGTACCCACAGTCAGTCTGGAAGGAAGGCACAGGATCGTTGTTAAATGTTGTTGCCAAACAACGGATTTAACAAAATAAAGACAATACTAATCCGGCTAGTTGCTCTATAAACTTACTTTTAAGCAAAACTTGTACAGGGGCGATAATTCCCCTTTAATTTTTCACATTCTGTCTCTGAACTATGATCCTTTGTAGATACTAACTCTTTTCACAGACTTCAGTGAAAGTTGTTGTAGGTAGAGAATAAATGGCTGATACAAGATAAGAGCACAAA
>CM074719.1:133293446-133493446 GCA_037306005.1 Rhinophrynus dorsalis
TCGGGGAGGGTAAATGTGGGGAAGATGAACCTGTTGCCTCGCCTCTTGTACCTCTTGTAGATTGTGCCCTTTGCTCTCCCGCACTTGTTTTTCGCTTCTCTTAGGACGGCGGTTCTGAATTATGTTTGGCATGGACGCAGGCCGAGACAACGACTGATGCAGCTGAGCCTACCTAAACGGTTGGGAGTCTTGGCCCTGCCCGATTTTAAACTCTACTACCAGGCGTGCCATCTGCTTTAGATTGTGGAGTGGATGGTGGCGCCTGGGTGCAAGCAGTGGGTGGATATTAACTTATACTGGACCAAAGGGTTGCTGCAAGTGGCACTTTGGTTACGCTCTGACCAACGCAAGTCGGTTCTACGTCAGTGCCCTCTCATCCGGGCTACGATGGCGGTCTGGCCTTTGACAGCTCTCAAACACTCTTTGACTTCCTTTCCCTCACCCATGACTCCCTTGCATCATAATCCTGAGTTATCTCCGGGGATTGAGGGTAGTCGTGTGTTTCCTCCAATGCCGGTGCCCCGCTCTTACTTGTTTCAGGTCATGTCGGAAGGTCGTCTGCTTCCTTTATCGGACTTCTGGGTGTCACGCATCCCACTTTCATGGATGAGTTTCGTTATTTTCAGTTAAGGCGTTATGTCGCGTCCATTGTTCAGCAGCCCCAATTATCTAGGCCCCTGTTGTATTTTGAGAAGGAATGTACGCAGCATGAACCCCCTAGACACGGAGTGTCTCGCTTGTTCTTGGGGCTGCTGACTGGTGGATGTGCCGAGACCCCATCCTATGTGGGAAGGTGGGAGACTGACCTGGGGATCTCTCTTTCACCTAAGCAATGGAAGCAAATTATGTACCTCACTCATCACGTCTCTGTGTCCTCTAAACTCCAAGAATCTGCTTATAAATTGCTTTCCCGGTGGTACTTGACTCCGTTAGCCCAACAGAGATATGATCCCTCTGGTGATGGTCTCTGCTAGAGCTGTCAACAGGCCATGGGATCGCTACTTCACCTTTGGTGGGAATGCCCGGTGATCACACCTTACTGGGAGTCGATTCACGGCATTCTTCACCACATTCTCCACAGCCCCCCGGATTTTAAGCCAGAATGTTTACTATTACACCGCACCACACTCAGCCCTTCCAAATACAAGCAATCTCTGCTATCACAGTTGTTGGTTGAGGCTAACGGTTTGATTCCCCTTCATTGGAGAGATTGGGCTCCACCTAGCCTCACGGCTTGGGTAGAGAAGGTGGAAGAGCTCAGGTTGATGATGGAAATAAGCTCATCCTCTCGAAAGGGGATAGACTGGTATACGGAGATATGGCCCCCCTGGATGATGTTTTTGGAGAGCCCTTAGTTTCCGCAGCTGGTTCATTGAGTAGCCCGGGGTGCCCATTTAGTTGTCAGATTGCTTTGCCCCTGTGATACTGGGGTCGGAGGTGTTCCTCCCCTCGCATTCTGCTGAGAGGCATGAATGCGTGGATAGGACAAGCTGGCTCCCAGTGTGGCTCCAGTGGACTGCTGCGGACCTCTACGGGTTACCTTATTCTTGGCTATTTTCTTTGCAATATTCCGGGCGGTTGTGGGTCTGGTGTCTCAGCATTTGTGATCACACACTGCTTCTATTGCCAATGTATTTAATCATGTCTGTGCTGTTAACCTTGTTCCTACCTTTATCCCCCCTTCCTTTTCTTCTTTCTGTATCCCTCCCTCCCCCCTATGGACTCTTTTAAACTTCAATAAAATCTAATTTACACAAAAAAAACATGGGCTTAAACTGTAATAACCCAGGAAGTATAAATCTCTTGGCAGTGGGAGTACCCTTATTTTACTTAATAGGAAAATCCCGACAATATATATTTTTTCATAAAAAAAAAAGTTTACTGCTCCTTTAAATATAAAAACATATTAACAATAAATATTAAAACTTAAATCAGGCCTGTCACCATAGGTCAAAGCTTCAGGCTGATTAGCAAAACAGATAAATGAGCATTGTGCTGATAACCCTGGACAAGAGCTCCAGAACATATACATAAAAGTAAGCAACAGCTCGAGAAGGATTAAGGTGGATTTTTTATTTTAGATTGGTGGCATTGGGTTTTAGGTGTTTTTTTTTAATGTTTAGTTTTCAGCAGAAGATGCAGGAGGGCCAGGATACCGAGAACATAGCTGAACCTCCCAAATCAAGGTATGTGTTATGACTGAGGAGGCTTATTCAGAATTTTTGCTGTGCACAAGATTAGTTCTGAGACCTTGCAAAAATAACATTAGCGGATCAACTGGGACCAGGCCCAAACTTTTGCTCATGTCATATTTTCTATATTATTTTTTTTCAATCTGTTATTGTACCTGTCATTAGAATTTTCAGAATTATGCCCAGTTTAAGTTTGTTCTCTGCAGAAGTTGTGTTAACTTCTTTTCACTTTGGAAATCAACAAAACATATAATTTGGCCAGGGGTACCCAAACTTTTTTGCATACATGTGTAATCTGGTTAAATGATTATCTGCTCATCCCCCTGCAGTGACAAACAGTTAAAGGGATAATAATGCCTCAAACAAAATACAGTTCTGATTCTTCTTCATACTAGTTATCCCATGTAGCACTGTGTTTCAGTACTATCAGTCTCGTAATACAGCAGCAATTGAATGAGAAAGGATCCCCCTCCCACCCCTTTTACTTACGTCACACTGCTTTCCAAGCAGGTTTGGATGGAGCACACCAAGGGACAATCCTCAGTAAGCATAAGAAACATCTTGCCTTACTTCATCAAGGGGGCAGGGTTTTCCTTATACTTACTGCATGAAGATTGTCCCTCACTGCGATCTGTCCACTCCAAGGACGAGATTCCACAACTGATGGGAGATGGCTAAAAGGGGCGGGATGGGGATCCTTTCTTATTCAATTGCTGCTGAACTACGAGACTTATAGTATTGCAATACAGGGCTACTGGGACAAATAGTATGAAGAACAATCAGAACTGCATATTGTTTGAAGTATTGTTATCTGCTATCCTGTTTGTTGAACCAGGAATATGTTTAGCATGGAACCACCAATTATACTTCAAAGCTCGCAATACAAATTGCCTGAATGAGCAGTAAATTTTTTTAGTGCGACTTGTGGGAACAAAAACCAGCAACAAGCATTTGGACATCAATGCTTGTTGTTCCATGTACCTCACCAGCTATAGAATAGCTGAGGTACATATGTGGGTTTATCGGTCAGACTTTTTTTTTACTATTACCGTCAGTTTTACTGGTGATAATAGTATCAAGCCCCAAGTTTTTATATTTGTTTAGCAATAAACTTCATGTTTCTATACTTTTCAATTACAAGTCATGTTGCTAGCTTTGCTCTCCAGTCCACTAGATGCCAAGCTCCATACTATTTGTCCCAGTAGCGATATATTTCAGTACCATCAGTATTGTAGTTCAGCAGCAAATGAATTAGAAAAGATCCTCCTCCCACCCCTTTTACTTAATTCACACTGCTCTCCAAGCTGGTCCAGATGGAGCGTAGTGAGGGACAATCTTCAGTAAGCATGAGGAAAATACTGCCCTCCTTTGTCAAGGGGGGGCAGGGTTTTCCTTATACCTACTGCATGAAGATTGTCCCTCACTGCGATCTGTCTGGTTCCAGGACCGGATTCCACAACTGATGGGAGGTGGCTAAATGGGGTGGGAGGAGGATCCTTTCTCATTCAATTGCTGCTGAATGATGAGACTGATATGATTAAATACAGCTCTATGTGGGACAAATAGTATGAAGAAGAATCAGAGCTGCATATTGTTTGAAGTATTACTATCTGCTACCCTGTTTGTTGAAGAAAGAATATGTTTAGCATGGAGCCATCAATTACATTGCAAAGCTCACAATACAAATTGCCTTAATGAGCAGTAAACCTTTTTTAGCGCAAGTTGTGGGAACAAAAACCAGTAACGAGCATTCGGCCATCAACGCTTGTTGTTCCATGTACCTCGCCAGCTATAGAATAGCTGAGGTACATATGTGGGTTTATCTGTCGGCCTTTTTTTTTTTACTATTACCGCCAGTTTTACTGGTGGTAATAGTATCGAGCCCTAAGTTTTTATATTTGTTCTGCAATAAACTTCATGTTTTTATATTTTTCTATTACAAGTCGTGTTGCTGTCTTTGCTCTCCGGTCCACTAGATGCCAAGCTCCAGAGGCAGCAGCATCTGTGAAAAACTGAAGCTCATCACTGGATTGGAATTTTGACTTCCAACATAAGTGATCAAATATTTATTACAGGCAGCGGAGGCGGCTGCAGCATAACAATAATGATAGATTTATTTTAATAACTATATATTTTTTTACAGGTTCTACACTAAAGAAAACAATGTGTTTGAGACCTATGTAAGGGGTTAAAAGTCCCATTCAAATCAAATGGAGTTTTAGTTGTCCCCTATTTTTTTTTCCCTATTCTACTTCGTGTAATCATAGGCCACCAGTAAAATATTCCCAGATAATGTATTATTAAACTTTGGCGATGCACATCCAAATGTAATTTTTAATTGCATAAAATTGATTAATTTTAAATTATTCATATAGTTTTTTGCAGCATACAGTGGTTCATATTCCAATATATTTGATATTTGTCACACCAGCACAAAATAAGCAAAGTGACAGTCAGCCTCTCTTTTGACATCACATATTATGTGTATAACATGTAAAGTCAAACTATCTATACTTTTAGTCTTCACCTATTTTATAAATGTCTATGTCCTTGACAGTGAGCTAACTAAATATCTGTTTCCAGAGAGATTTCTGTCAGGTACTGTGAAAGCAAGGATAGTGGTACAATGTAAAAATATTCCTGAAGCAGTCAGTGCTCTGCTGGAAGACTTTTCTGTTGTAGGGAAAGTGTAATATTGTATCTGTATCCCTATTTCTATAGTCCTAGACAGAAAGCTCTCTGGAAGCAATAAATTAATTAGCTCATTGACAGTGACACAAATGTAAAAATGCATATGCAGTTTGATTTTACATGTTTTGCAGTTACAGAATATTTAAAGTAAAAAAGGATACCGACTGTTACTTTAAACAATGATTCTTAACTTGTGCTCTCAGGATCCACTAACAGTCCAGGGGGGTAATGCATTAAGGCATAATAAAGAGGTGATAAAGCGGAGATAATTTCTCCAGTGATATCACATCTCCAGTTGGAGATCTTAGTGCATAGGCTCTATAGAATAACACAAGAACTGGAGAAGTGATATTGCTGGAGAAGTTATCTCCACATTATCACCTATTTATCATGCCTTAATACAAAACCCCACAGGAGTAGAACTTGAGAATTTATCTGCTTAAACGTTCACTCACCTGTGCTCAAGTAGAGAAATCTGAAAGTGCTTGGGGATTGTGCACCAAGTTGTGATAAAGAGGTGATAATGTGGATATATCTTCTCCAGAGGTATCACTTCTCTAATTCCTATGTTATTCTATGGAAGCACTAAGATCTCTAAAGTTGGAGTACTATTAATGCACTGGCTCCATAAAATAACATAGGCCTTGGTGAGTTTTGAACATTGGAGAAGTCACCTCCACTTTATTACCTATTTATCACCTCTTTATCACATTATAGTTAATATCCCCCTATGGAGTGTTGGTTGGCCCTGAGGGCATGGATTGAGAACCATTGTCTTAAATTATAGTGTCCAGTTATTTTGAAAGCTAAGAACTAGACCTAGTACAATTGCTAAAAATGTATTTCAAACAATTCTAAGTAATACAAAAAATGTAAAATTGTGTCCTTTTTCAGTCATTTTCTGTGCTACAAAAATGCAGATCTCATTGTATGAAATTAATGCTGCCACAAGCTAATAATGGGATTTCCTCTATCATGTACATGGCTTACTGGGTTCAATGAGACTGGAAAAGGTTATGGTGAATAAAGCAACTGGACCTGATGGTATACACCCAAGTATACTTAAGGAACTTAGTTCAGTAATACCAAGACCATTATACTTAATATTTATTGATTTGCTTTCATCAGGCATAGTGCCCTGTCATTGGAGGAAAGCTGATGTAGTACTATTGTTAAAAAAGGGGGCAATATCCGAACCTGGAAATTATATACCTGTGAGCTTGACTTCCATAGTGGGTAAGATATTAGAAGGCTTATTAACAGTCAGTATTCAGAACTCCATGAAGACAAACAATATTATTAGTAGGAGCCAGCATGGTTTTTTGAAGAATAGATCATGTTGGACTCATTTACAATAGACTTCACAGCAGTGTGCAGAGTCACTCAGCTGCTGCAAGAGCAAATAGGGTACTAGCCTGCATAAAAAGGTGTATAGATGCACAGGAATCAGATATAATTCTACCTCTATATAAATGCTTGGTAAGACCTCATATAGAATATGGAGTACAGTTTGGGGCACTAGTTCTTAAAATAAGACACTATTGAACTGAAAAAAGATCAGAGATGTGCAACAAAATTGATAAAGGTACTAGAGGATCTGATTTATAAAGAGCCAAACTGGGTTTGTTTACATTAGAGAAAATATATTCAAGGTCAATACAAAGAACTCTCCAATGATTTATTTACTCAAGAGCTGAGATAAAAACTAGAAGTCATCCATTATGACTAGAGGAAAGCCGATTTATACAAAAACAAAGGAAGAGATTTTTTTGACGGTAAGGGCAGTAACATTATGGAATTCTTTGCCTCAGGATGCTGTGCTTACAGATGCTGTAACTATTTTAAAAAAAGTAATGGATTCCTATCTCGTAGAGAACAATACTGAGAATTTTGACAGGTGGCTTCAAACCAGATAGGATGTTGATCCAAGGAAATATCTGTCTACCATTTTGAGTTAGGAAGGGCATTTTTTTTACCCACTTGTGGCTTATTTGGAAATGGCTTCAATTTATTTCTTTTTTTTGCCTTCCTCTTGATCAACAGGGGTGCTTTTGGCATGAGCTGGACTTGATGGACGTATGTCTTTTTCAAGCTCATTATGTTTCTATGTTAAAGGACAAACAAATTCATATTTTTGCTTTATTTGTTTAAATCTATTTCTGGTAGAAGACGGGGAGCAAGAACAAGATGAGAAGAAACAGAGATGGAGAATGGGGAGATTAACGATTAACTCACCAAAGAAACAAGTGACCCAGACAGGAAGCTGTTTGATTAACATCATTGCCCAAAATGTGCCACATTAACATATCAACACACCCCCTTGCATAAGACAATGGCTCATTATCCTGCATTCCCATATGGAAATGAGTCATTATGCTTCATTTGTAAACCTGTCAGATGGATGTCGATGTGCACAGCATTTTGTCAGACTGATGATGATATGATGTCAAAGACACTTTAGTGAATACTATCGATGTGCCTTCGACATAGATCTGACAGGACATCGACATTTTCAGCCCTCTTGGAGCCTTAGTAAATCTAGGCCATTACCTACTTGGAAGCAGCTGCTGTTGGCTCCATAACTATCCCCACATCTGTCCAACTATCTTAATCCAGACTTTCCTCTGGGTCAACAAATTGATTCCTTTTTAAATCTGGTACTTACTGAATATACATATTTTAGATAAACTGCTACCTGAAACAGGACTGACCCCCCATAGCTTTAATTCAGAATAATAACCTTTGTTCTGTCTGGCAATATAGACAACCCCACCACTTTCTTCTACAAATCTCATCTATAGATAGTCAAAAATAAAAACAGAAAACCCTACAGTACTAGCACTCAACCTATAATTAGCTGAATTCCTCAGTATACATTGGCCATTGGATCAAGAAGATGGATATAATCTTAAAATAGGTCTTTTATTCCATAACCTCTCTAAAATAAATGTATGTTGTTGGTGAATCCTAACTCATATATAATAAAAACGAACTCCACATGACAAGAAAAATGTTATACATTACTGAGGTAAACAGGGTATGGATGTGTTTAGGATTAACTAGATGATGTTAATTGTGTACTGACGGGGCTTATCCAGCTTGCCCAAAATGTGGAGGAAGTAGCATCCAATCAAAGAAGCAATCAGATTCCATTGATCATATAGGAGACAGGTGCTTCCTTATTGGTAAGGTTATAAAACTAATATAAAACATTTTTCTTGTCATATGGAATTCATTTTTATTATATATGAGTTAGGATTTACCCACTACATACATTTATTTTAGAGAGGTTAGGGGATAAAACCTATATTTTAAGATTATATCCATCTTCTTGATCCAATGGCCAATGTATACTGAGGAATTCAGCTAATTATAGGGTGAGTGCTAGTACTGCAGGGTTTTCTGTTTTTATTTTTGATTTGGTATCTTCCCCTGTAGCACCTCCTATTAGCTCTATCCTTGAAGGTATCAAACAGGCAGGGACAAGATTGTGAAAGAGTGCACAAGGTTTTTCTATTTTGCTCATCTATAGATACACCCTCTGAACACTTGATTACTAACCCCATCATTAATCAATGCACTTTATCTAAACTCTACAAAATGAACAATGAAATTAGAACTAAAAAACTTACTTCATTAGGGAGTGGGAATTAGAGTCCGTAGTGTCATTCCCTTAGTCCAAATGGCTATGCATAAATTATAATCTAATGAAATTAGCTAGCAATATTACCATAAGAGAATGCAACTATAAATTCATTATGAGTTGGTACCGCATTCCTCTCCAGTTATATTATACCCCCAAAGTTCTTTCACTTGTTGGAGCTGTTCTGAATCAGTTGGCTCGATGCTCCCAATGATTGTCCTTTTTTGTCAAATGTTACAACAGCCTTAAATAGCATTTTACAGTCCACTATGTCATCGGACCCCTTGATTCTTCACTTTTCCTGAAATATTCCTCCTTCTCTTTTACTGTCAACTAATGCAGGTACCGTGATCTTCACACTTACTAACTCAACAAAGCACCTTATTCCCTTACATTTGAAATCTAGGTCACCACGCTCTTTCAAGCTGGCACAACAAAGTTCTGTCCATTTGATCCCCCTTCCTTTGCTACTATGTATCTCCCGATACATCATGTAAGATTCATATTAGTTCCTATCTTAGCATACTAGTGCCACCTATAGACTGGTCCCCAGTTCCACTACAGAGGGGCCTGTATTTATCCTCATTTTTACTATGGATAGATTTTGCATGACAGTCTCTACTCTATCTCCCCTCTTCCTACCTCCCTTCAAATTTCCTTTTTTCTGTTATCTTTTGTGAGTGTTTCAACTACTCACACTATTTGGGTATTAGGCTTTCTCTCTGGGTTTCACTCAGAGCAGTTGTCACCCATTTCTATGATCAATGGCCCTGGTTTGTACAGAAAGTTAAATGTATCTATAGCCCATATTTTGCTCCAGTCTAGGAAAATGTTCATTTTGTCTTTTTTTAATACAATTAATATTCATTTATATGTAACAGACAGAATGTTGGTTACAGAGAGTGATATTTGTTTCAGCAAAGTAAAGTTGGTATAGGCAAACCTTTGGTTTATATGATAGTCCCTGGTATGTGACCCATTCCAGGCAACGGGGGTTATGCAGTAAGCTGTGATAAAGTGGCGATAATGTGAACGTGACTTCTCCAATTATATCACATCTCCAATTTCTATGTTATTATATGGAGCCCTAAGATATCTAAAAGTTGGAGAAACCTTAGTGCAATGGATCCGTAGAATAACATAGGTCTTGGAGAGTTTCGAATACTTGGGAAGTCATCTCCACTTTATCATCTCTTTATCATATCTTAGTCCATCTTCCTAGTAGCTATGGTATAAGAGGTCTGCCTTACCTTGCACATAGAGAGTGCCAAGCTGTCATTTGAAAATAATTACGTATTCTGGTCTGTTTGTCACTGTCAAAGGTCAGTATACAACTGTGAATAAGGGAAGAATTTTTATTGGCCATAGGGGCTTTTTATTAGGAGTTGTTAGTTCTTCTCTGTCTAATGGCAAAAAAATTTTCATCTGCCTCATAACATCCTGCTCATAAACAGCTTACAACTTCTCAGAGCATTGGTTAGTATTCATCATTCTGTCACAAAGAGAGAGAGATACATCTTGTGCGCTTATAATGTACATTTATATTTAATTAGATTTGTCTGCATGTGGTAATATTGTTTTCTGTCTTACAATAAAAATGTTAATGTGGATATTTCGAAAGCATACACTGATAGTGGGAAGGTTGCAAATAGCATTCATAGCTTAAGCCCTAACAGGAATTATGTGATGGAAAGAGTTTGTTTCTCTCTCAAAACCCATATTTTGTAATATACTGTACAAAGGCATCCTCAGTTAGTATGGCTCAAGCAAATTTAATTTGGGTATCCGCTTTTTACTAGCTGAGAAACTAAGCTAAGAGAAGTTTCACATATTGAGACTTTCCTTTGCTTACACCCAGAGGGTTTAACAGGACATTAGGGCACAAACTTATTATTGCAAAGCTATAATGATTAATTCTGGAGACTGAAAATAAAATGTGTATATTTTTCTGAAAATGTTAATTTCTAATCAAGAGAAATTTATAATCGCATATGATACTAAGCAACATCATCTCCAGATACAAACCAAACTCCCACAGTTGCCATAAAACCACAAATACTGAACCCACAGCCTTTTCCCATGGTAGCTATAGAATCAAAAATACTGACCTCCCAGCTTTGTCCCATGGTGGCCAGACAGCCACAAATACTGACCATCCAAACTTGTCCCACTCTCTGTAGACAGATGGGTAACACAAGTCCCTCCAGCTGCTGCCATTAGACAAGGCTGGCGAGGGTTGTTGTATGTGTGGTTCTATGGCTACCATGGGACAAAGCTGGTGAGGTTAACATGTGTGGTTCTATGGTTACCAATGTAGAGGGAAAAGGCTGGGGATCAGAATGTGTTGTTCTATGGCTTATGTGGGACAAGGCTGGGAGGTCAGTATGAATGTTTCTACGGCTACCAGTGCAGTGGGACAAGACTGATAGGTTAGTATGTGTCGTTCAATGGCTGCTGTGTGAGAAGGCTGGTTCTAGTGCAGTGTAACAAGGGTTGGGATCATTGCACAAAAGTAGCTCTTTTTGTGGGAATTCCCTTGGAAGGCAAAAAGTACATTTCTTTCACTTTTTTCTTTTTGGATGAATGTTTTCACCCATCCCTACCCATTGAGTCACCTTGCATCATGCCCAAAGTATATACAAGATATTCCCTTGTATCTTAGAATTTGTGTTCACAGTATATTGTATTAAAATGACCATGCTACTAAAACAAGTGTTATTGATATACACAGTAATAATACTACTAATATTGCTCTAAATAATGCACATTGCAGTTGGCACACAATTTTACTACAGTAGCAGCATTTTTTGTTGTGCATTAACCAATTAAGTTTATACATCATATAATGTCATGTTTGCCAAGTTCATTCAGTCTGTGTATGTCAAAAAGCTGTCAAAAGTATACAGAAAAATAATTCACTATAATAGATAAATACATATAAACATAAGATGCTTGTTCCAGTTTAAAAACATAACTAACCCCTAATACTAATTTCCCACTTACCTTACTATGACCAGAAAACCCTAGTGATCCCAAATAATTTTTGCTCCGTAGTTCAAGCAATAACATCAGTCAATCAGTCATAGTTGTCATGTCCATGGAGGTGGACATTACAGCTGCTAGCAAGATGGCAGGCCCTCAAAACTCTGCTGACTGAACATAGAAATCTTAACCAATTGAGTGCCAGAGGGGTATGGAATGCATTACTTTGCAATGTGTTCTGTGCCACTCTGGAGCTCAAAGGGTTAAGCAGGCTCATGCACGCTACCTGATTACTTTGACTATACTGCCAGAAACTGTCATATCCACCTTCATGGATATGAAATTCACGACTGACTGAAGATGTTTCTTGAACAAAAGGTAAAATTCATAGGGGCCATTAAGATTTATTGGCCATAAGGGCTTTTTATTAGGAGTTGTTAGTTCTTCTCTAACGGTAAATATAACCTTAAACATTCACGGTAAAGGAAACATTCAAGTTTGTCAAGCTGCATTTAATAAATAGTAAAATATTGTAAGAATTTGAGGCACAAATGTAGACTTTGATTTTTATTGCAGGTGATAATAGCCAGATTTTACTGTGAGCTAAAAAAATGAATCTGTGAGATAAAATCCAGGAATATATTGCTCTGGCAATTGATCCATCCTATATTGGAGAGTGGAAGTCATATTTTGAGGTCACAGACACCTTCAATGTGACACAAACACTGAAGAATGGGTCTGGGACCCCCACAATCTTTTATGTAAGCTGCTCCCCTGGGTATTTTCCCCTATATACTCTTCTAATGAATCTAATTTTTGGCTGACTTATACCTAACAAAATGAAGTGTTAGTGACTGGATGTAGGTATAGATTAGAAAAGAGGAAGTAGATAGATTATATAATTTAAGCCTTTAAAAGTATTAAGATATTTAATAAAGTCAGATTGGTAGCATTTTTCAGAAAAAATGGTACTAAAATAAGAGATTATCGAACATTATAGGCAGTGGTGTATTTAGGATTTCTGCTGCCCAAGGCCTTACCAAGTGCATACCCCCCCATACATACTTTACCATTACCTCACTTTATCACAACCTTACACAGACACCTCCTGTTTTTCATAATGGCAAACCATTGTTGGCTGCAAAATGTAACTAAACTGAACTAAAATTGTTTCATGACATTCGGATGTAAATGACAAATGAATGGCATGGAACATGACATTTCAGGAACACGAACAGAACATTCAAATCATTCAAATCCATTCATTCACACTCTTACACACTTACACCATTCATAACAAGTATTACTTTTACTTTGATGTTGGAGGTCCAGTGGTGTCCTCAAAACCTCTATCCTCCTGCATTTTCTGTCAAAAAAACAATAAACTTTAAAGCAAAAGAAATTAAAATCCCGCTGCCACCATCACCAATCCTCCTTGGGCTTTTGCCCGAGCCAAAAAGAAAATGAACAGGGATTGGCTTTCATATGGCCATCCCTGTTGAAATTGATTCCCAGGCTCCCATTGGTTGGGATTGAGGGGCTACTCAGGGTGCTGAACATGCCTGTAGTAACCTCACCTTCCAGCCAATCAGCATGTAACTTGAGGAGTCACAGATGCACAGAATGTCTACCGTTCAGCTGGTCAATGATTGGCAAGCTGGAGGGGTGACTTTTACATGTATCTATGACCATGATACTGATTGGGACACAATGGTATTGCTGGGCACATTCTGTGCCCTATGTAACCCCACAATCCTAGCTAATGGGGGCATGGGAATTAATTTGAACAAGAATGGCTATAGGAAAGCTAATCCTAGTTAGTGATGGTCTCATTCTGGCTCAGGCAATGGCTGGAGCAGTATAAGGGGTGGGGGTTTAGGTAGGTGGCAGGATTTTTTAATGCTTACTTGGTTTTTGACAGAAGATATTGGAGGACAACAGTGTCAATGATGCAGCAGTTATGACTATGACAAGTCACTGGGAAGTTTTGTCTGTCCTGTACTGTGCAGTTGGTTTGCCTGGGAATTTTAATTTGCCTTTATAAATAAGGTCCTATGTTTATATGGTTTTAAGCATCCTGGAAAACAGGTTCAGGGGCCTACAAAGTAATGAGGCAAGCAGCATATGGGATTGGATTGATTTCTCTCTGCAATTACTTGCTTGCAGTCATTCATAAATAGCTTTCCCCAGGCATATGATACCTGTTCCAATATGCTGTAAATCAGACTAAATGTATGCTATGTTTTTGTTTAATGTTTAAAGCACACCTATCACCCTACAACAAATTCAGTCTTATATTACATTGCAGAAGATAAGTTATAAATTGCTTTACCAAACAAATTCCAATTGGAGAAATGTGCTGACAAAAACCCTTGACAAATGTATCAACTGTGATGGAATTCAGGCATTAATTTGTTTTACAGATAATTAACATCTGTTTATATCTTGTACTAGCAAATTTCATAGAAGTTTTCAAGAAACTAACTTTTATATTGTGGTGGCACAAACGTATTGCTCTGTTTTTAAAAATGCCTGCAGTTTGTGGGTTTGTCTAGATTCATGCAGAAACACAAAGAACAGAAAAGGAGCGCCCCTCATGCAGAGTCATCAGAATACTAACCTCCACCACCAGAGATCACCCTGACTGGATATTTGCAAAAAACATGACTGAGACGTTCCATATGCAATCCCCAGTATGACAGAGCTTTAGCTGATAGTGGCCCAGACGCACTAAAGGTCAGAAAGTAATCATAATGGGGATGACATATCAGATCAGTGTTGAAGGCAGTGTCAACAGTATGCACTAAAGTGCCTCCAATATCATATCCCTATCAATCCGACAATAATCTGCCCCCGTCAACATCATTCTGACATGCCTTCAACAGGTTTACAAATTTTCACTTATTACATCGACAATGGCCTATTTCCATATGGAAATGCAGCATAATGAGTCATTTCCATATGGAAAAGCAGGATAATGATCCATTATCATAGTCATATGGTGTGTCCACATGTTAAAATGGCTGTTCACTACATGTACTAAGCTCACAGTCACAGTCCCAACTTTGTCTGCTTGAGGCTGTGGATGCTGGGATCTCCCTTTACTTTTCTATGCAGTAACAGCCCTCAATCAATCATAAACATGGAGGGTTATCAAACTGCTGGCAATGTGGAAGTGATGTTCTCCCTTACACATAACCAGCAGTAGACAACCCCAAAGTCGGACAGCATTCTCTCTCTGCTTCCCCACTTGGTCAGTAGGGGAGTGGAGATGATCCTTTCAGCACCACGAACAGCATCTCTCCCTTAACACTTTGAATGCCATATTGCATTGCACACCCCTGTGGCACTCAAAAGGCTAGAAAAGTACACCAACCAGTAAGTAATCATCCCCTCAGCTCTGCATCATTTTTCTTAGTCATATATGTAGTGCACGCACACTATGAAACAAAATGGAATTTAACCCTTTTGCTGGTAGAGATGCCATTTCTGCAGTTGCCTACTGGTAGCCACAAATCCCCATGGACACTGCCTGAGCAAGAGAACAAGGCTGGGGAGGTGTCAATCAGTGCATGTGTGGCTAACACACAATGGTGATATTCAACATGCTGTTGCACAAGGGTAATGTTCGACATGCTGATACACAAGGGCAATGTTCAACATGCTGATGTCTCCCATTCGACATGTTGATATCCAAGGTTGATTATCCCTATTCTAATGTTCCCCAGTTGACATGCTCATACACAAGCTTGATGTTACCACTGACTGACACCCCCAGCCTTGTTCCCTTGCCCAGGTAGTGTCCATGGGGATTTGTGGCTATCAGTAGGCGAGGGAACAAGGCTGTGGGGTTCAGACAGTGTACTTGGGGATCTGGAGATAAGAGTGGGGAACAAAACAAGTCTGGGGGCCAAGCAGTTTATATGGGAATTTATGGCTACTAGTGGGCAAGAAACAAGGCTGGGGCAGCTGCCTGACCACATTGCTAGTATCCTATTGTTCCTTAAATGTTGGTCTTTTGCACTGGGAAGCAGCAGTAGCTCCAGTCAAATTTGTACTGATTTAGTTCTAATAAATTGTTTAGAAATATCAAACAGAGCTAAAGGAATGATTACTTACTGGTTGGTGTACTTTTCTAATCTTTTGAGTGCCACAGGGGTGTGCAATGAACATCCCTATTACACTAAAAGGGCTTAGTGAGTGATGCTGTTTGTGGTGCTGAAAGGATCCTCTCCACTCCCCTACAGACTTAGTGGGGAAGCAGAGAGAATGCTCTCCGACTTCAGAATTGTCTACTGCTTGTGATGTGTAAGAGAGGGCATTTATTCCACATCGCCAACAGTCCAACAACCCTGTATACTAATAGGGAACTTCTCCTCCCTTCACCTTGCATCCATAAATTTTAGTGCATATGACCATGTGAGTCTACATTGAAAAGGCGAAGTTCTTTAAACACATCAACAAAATCATATCGCCACAGCATCGGCCTTTGGTGCATTTCCCATTGTGTTTTGAGAAGGTTATCAGTGACCTTTAATTAGATATTGTAATGTTTGCTTCAGTGAACTGTAAGTGTTGTAAGTATTGTTTGGCTGGGTGGAGGCCTAGTTGCATGACAATATTGGGTTTTTCCATTTGACCAATGTTTTGTTACATGGAGGGGCTTGTCTCTGTCAGCCAATCAACAATCAGTTATGTGTATTTTTTTTTTTTTTTTTTTTTTTTTTTAATATAAATTTTTATTGAAGATTTTCTTCCATTACATGATAAGAATAAGACATCTTAGAATAACAAGTAAGATACATAACAAAACAACAAGTGCACATAGTCAAAGGGAAAATAAATAAATAAAAAAATAAGTAGTAATGACACAGTAAGGCATGTTGTACAATTAAACCAGCACATTTTTACTATAAAGGAGTAATAGAGAATAAAAAGAAAAGAAAGAAAAAGAGAAAGAAAATAAAAGAAAGAAAGAGAGAAAGTAAAGAATAAAACAGGAAAGAAAGAAACAGTACTATCGAATTACACAATACCTAAGCCGGTTCTCTCACTATCAGTAGAGTTAAATTTAAATGTTGCGTATTCCTTTATTATGGTAAATGATCAATGCTTGGACAAGTAATCCAGCCAAGGCTGCCATACATTTAAAAAGGCTTGAGAATGACCTATGTATTTACTTGTCAATTTCTCCATTACCATGACATAACCCACTTTCCTTTCCCAATCAGAAACCGTAGGAACTTTTTGTGATTTCCACAACATAGGAATGCATTGCTTAGCTGCATTTAATAAATGAAAAAGTAATTCTTTATTTTTAACAAAATTACTGGCGTCATTTCGTTGTAAATGAAATAAAATAAAATGGGGAAGTCTAGGAGTGACAATATGTAAAATACTGTCTACTCTAAGAAGAATATGATTCCAAAAAATTTGAATTTTGGGGCAAGACCACCATATGTGCAATATATCTCCTTGATAAACACTACATCTCCAACAGGAGGAATCTAGTGAGGAATACATAACATGTAAAACTTCAGGGGTCCTATACCATCTAGTTGCTATCTTGTAATTAGTTTCTACCATATTCAAGTTTCTAGAGCTATGAAGAGCATTAGACAAAATTTTCTGCCATTCTTGGGGGTCAAATGTGGTGGAAAGATTACCCTCCCAGGCTGATTTCTGAGAAGAATAAGGTGGATCTGATTCCTGCAAGATATTATATATTTTCGAAAATACCATGAGTAAGCCTTAGTGGTTTGTAACAAAGTAATTCAAATGGTGATAAAGGCCTAATTAGAGTATTCAATTCTAAACTATTAGTAATGAAGGTGATAAGTTTGTCATAAATTAATTAATCATTAGAGTGTAGATCAAATTTCTCCTGTAAATCACTGAAGGAAAGAATCTGATCTCCCTCCAAAAATTGGCAAATTAATACATCATCCCCTATTTTCCAAGGATCAAAATTGCTTTCTTCTAATCCAATTTGTTCAATTGGGAGATCTAAAATAGACTGAAGTGGGAAGTTTGGTTGCGAAATATTGGAGGTAGAGTTTATACATTTTCTCCAAATGGAGAGAAAGTTTCTTAATAAATATGGTAAATGAGAAATCTGTTTACGGGTAGATCCGGTATACCACAATATTGAAGATAATCGTTGATACCTACCTAAGTCCTTTATCAGTAATGTCCATCTTTTATCAGAGTCATTTTTAAGTAATTGAGCTATATTAACAAGTTGGGATGAATGATAATATTTAATCAGATCAGTAACACCCACACCTCTGTGTTTTTTATGTTGGGAGATATGGGAAAATTTAAGACGAGCTGGCTTGCTACCCCATATAAATTTATTGAATAAAATTTGGAGAGATTTAATATAAGACTTAGACAAAGATATTGGGAGTGTTTGAAATAGGTACAGGACCTTTGGAAGAATAGACATTTTGAGCAAATTGATCCTACCCATCCAGGACAGGGAAAGGTGAGACCAAGATAAGATCTCTTTATAAATTTTGTCTTTTAAAGGCCTATAATTGGCAGAGAATAAATGTTTAATTTTGGGTGTCAAATAAACACCAAGGTATTTAATAGAATCATCTACCCATTTGAAGGGAACCAAGGATTTTAAGGTATCTAATTTGGAAGGGGGGATATTGATATTTAAAATTTCAGATTTCGTGAGGTTGGGTTGAAAATTGGACACACTACTAAATAGTTTTAATTCCGATAAAATATGTGGGAGGGATAGTTTTGGAGAAGTAACTACAAGCAATAGGTCATCAGCGAACAGTGCTAATTTATATTCCTTTTGATTAATTGTAAGCCCTCGAATTCTACTATTCTGTCTAATTCTGTTCGCCAATGTTTCCATGGTGAGGATAAACAAGATTGGAGAAAGAGGACAACCTTGTCTTGTGCCATTACTTAAATTAAAAGGTTGTGAAAGGTGATTATTAATATCAACCCTCGCTGATGGGTTTTTATAGAGTGACATTATAAAACTAAGAAATTTGGGACTAATTCCAATATATTTAAGAGCATGTTCTAAAAAGTGCCAATCAAGCCTATCAAAAGCTTTTTCTGCATCAATCGTTAATAATAAGGAGTCGATTTTGGATGAATTTGCATAATCTATCAAGCTAATCACCTTTAAAGTATTGTCCTTGGCTTCTCTGCCTGGGACAAAACCAACTTGGTCAGAATGAATAAGTGATGACACTAGAGGTTTTAATCTATTTGCAAGGACCTTCGCATATAATTTAATGTCTGCATTTAATAGAGAAATGGGTCGATAACTATAACATAATTTCGGATGCTTGCCCTCTTTAGGAATGACTGTAATATGTGCCTCTGTCAATGAGGGGTGGGAGTCGATTAAAGAAGGCAAAGAATTAAACACCCTCCCCAGCAAAGGTAGAAGAAGTTTCCAAAATTTCTTATAAAACAAAGTAGGTAATCCATCGGGTCCTGGGGCTTTACCAGATGGTATCTGACTCAATGCTTCCTCAATCTCATAGTCCAGAATCTCCTCTTCTAAGTCTTCCGACTGAGAAGCTGAAAGTTTGGGTATAGCAGAGTCCTGAATATAATTAGATATATCTGTAGATCTTGATGGTAAACTGGATTGTCTAATATTATAAAGGTCCTTGTAATAATTTTTAAAGGTAGATGTAATTAATGGACAACATCTAGTAGTTTGGCCATTTGCTTGTTCAATTAAGGAGATATGAGAGTTACTTATATTTGGTTTAGAGAGCCGGGATAATAATCTACCACATTTATTGCCGTGCTCATAAACCATATTATGTCCTTTCAGAAAAGAGTAATCTATTTTTGAATGCAATAAAAGTTTGGCTCTATTCCTCAAATCTCTGATCTCATTATAAATAACAGGGTTAGTAGATGCTTTATGTTTGGTTTCTAATTGAGTTATAGAGTTAAGTATTACATCTAAATCTTTTTTCGCTTGTCTTTTTTTGAAAGAGGAAATCTTAATAAATTCCCCTCTAACTACACATTTCAAAGTTTCCCAAATATTTAGGATAGAGGTATCTTGATTATCATTATCTATGAGAAAGTTTGTAATACATTTCTCAATTTGTGTAATAACATTTGGATCATTTAATAAAGAGGGGTTAAGTCTCCATGTATATGATTGAGGTATTTGAAGGGGGAGGGCCAACACCATATCTATAGGAGCATGGTCTGACCAGGTGATTGCGTGTATATGTGTTGCATTAACATATTGAATATGAGATTGTTTGACTAAAAAAAAATCTATTCTCGAGTATGTTCCATGAACAGGAGAAAAGTATGTGTAGTCTTTATCTGACGCATGTAACAACCTCCAAGGGTCAAGCAAGTGATGAGAAAGTAAAAGTTTAGAAAGTTGTCTAAAATGCGACTGACTTAGGCTGGAATTTCCTGAGGAGCAATCTAGACCAGGATTCAATGGGGTATTAAAATCTCCTCCCAAAACCAATACACCTTCCTGAAACAAAGATAGATGTTCAAGAGTCTGAGAAAGAAAGGAGAGTTGTCCAGTATTGGGTGCATAAATATTTGAAAGGTAATTTTCAAATCCCCAATATAGCCTTTAACAAAAATAAATCTACCCTCCACATCTTCAAGAACAGCAGATTCAAGAAATGGAACATTTTTAGATAGTAAAATGGCAACTCCTCTTTTCTTACAATTAAAGGAACTTAAGAAATGGTGTGGAAAATATTTATTTTTTAGATGTGGAAAATTATTTCTGTTGAAATGAGTTTCTTGTATGAAACAAACATCTCCCTTCATTCTCTTACATTCTCGAAATAAAATAGCCCTTTTTTGAGGAGAATTAAGTCCTTTAGCATTGATCGAAATTAATTTCATATTATAACTATGTGCCATAACCAATCAACCTCGAAATAAGATCTTATGAGACAAATGAGAGATATGCGGCAAGTATATTGACTGAAATAAAAAGAGAAAGAAACAAAGAAGAATGATAAGTTAAATCCTTGCACGGAAAGTCCTACCAGGTAGCACTTAAAGTCAAAAGAAATATTATCGCCAAATGGGATTATCAAATAACCTAGTACCAATTGGTACATGATAAGGGGAATAATAGGGCGAAAACTTGTGGGGGTCATATAAACTATAAATAATGAGGCCCCATACCTGTAATGAACAATTAACAATATCAATGGGTACTTCATAACTTATAGAGTTATCAGATGGCTGTGGGACAGCCAGGAAGAACAGCATTTGAAAGCAACAGATTAATGAGCAATTATCAACTAGTATTATAATAAGAAAACACATATGAAATATATGCAAAAATAGCATAAGGTATCAAAACAGGAAAAGGGAGCTCCCCAGCCGACCAAAAGGTCAACTAAAACATATTGACACAAAGGCTCGGCTGGAAGAGATCCAAATCCGCCGGATATTAATTATAAATGAAGGAACCAGAGAGAGGGAAAGAGAGGGGACGAGAGAAATAAAAAAAAAAAAAAAAAAAGAAAATTTAAACCTAGATTTCCACCACCTCTCCTCTCTGTTAACACTCCACATACTAGTATATCTGCATCTCTCGTATCTCCCAAATATCGTATCTCAATGGTAGAAAGAGTGTCACGAACAATGATTAAACATGAAGGAAGCAAAGAGGGGGAGGAAAAAAAAAAAATTTCCTCCAAATCTCCCCCCCCTCCCCCCAGAAACATCCCAACACAATCATAGATCTCCCTCTCCCCAGCCCTTAAACCCATAGTAAAGAATAGGTTGACAATTATCATATCTCGGAGGAGGTTTGAATGTCATTTGCGGTGGGAACAATGGATCCTCTGTTCAGTCTCTTACGAGTAGAAACAGGAGTCCACCTCAAACGTTGTGACAACATGGGTCGCACAGGAGTCATCATGTCATCCACAGAGTCTTTGTGACAAATGCCAGAGAGATTAATTGCTTCACATAGAGAGCTTATCTCTGAAGCCTGACGAATTGTAGTTACTCTACCCTCAAAGGTTACAGACAGAGAAAAGGGATATCCCCATTTATATAGAATGCGGTGTTCTCTTAAGGCATCTGTGAGCGGTTTAAACTGCCGTCTCAGTTGCAAAGTATGAGATGAAAGGTCATTAAATAGCTGGATCTCATGACCCTGAAACGAAATGTGTTGTTGTTTCCTCGCCATCTGCATAATAGCATCTTTTATCTTAAATTCGTGAAGACAGCATAGAACGTCTCTAGGCTTATCATTGGGAAGAGATTTAGGATGGAAGGTTCTGTGGGCTCTCTCTATTTTAACAGATGCAGCATTACTTCCTGTGAGTAGAATTTGAGAGAACAGTTCCTGGAGGGTGTTGTGTAAATCCTTAGGAAGGATGGATTCAGGTAAACCTCTTACCCTAATATTATTTCGTCTACTCCTATTCTCCAAATCATCCAATTGCAGCTTCAAATGAGAAATCGTGTCTTCCTGAGAGGCAATTTGTTGAGAAAGGGATTGTTGATCTGATAATAACGTTTCTTGTGTTTCTTCCAAAGACACCACCCTATTCCCTAGGGCGTTAAGATCCAATTTAAGGTCAGAAATGTCCTTCTTAATGTATTTTTTAATAGAGTCCCCCATAGTTGTAAGCAAATCTTGGAGATCTTCTTTGGTGGGGAGAGACTTAATATCATCTTTGGTAAGAAATCTATCCATGTCTAATTTAACATTTTCTTTAGATTTCGCCATATTATCTGATATAATGCGAGGATTCAAGGGAAGAGGTTGAGAATCAATCTGGAGACTTTAAAGATGTTTGTTTCTATTTCTGCGATTTCACATAACAACACCAGTGGAAAGGAACAGAGAAAATTCTTTCTCAAAATAGGCACTTCCCACAAATCCACATAAAACAGTTGGTATATAAGCAAATAATCATGGAATAAAGCACCCCTCTATACATCCACAAAGAACAGGCATGGGTACAATAGGTTACTACGTCAGGTGGACATAATAAATGACTTAATCTGGGGACCGTGTATGAACAAATACAAATCTGGCCTCCCGGTGAATTTTCCTAGCCAGGGTAACTTTAGACTGGAGTCAGGGCTGATGTAAATGATATGACTCAAATATATTTACTCACAATTGACCACCAGATAGGTCACAGTAAAGCTTTGGTAGGACTTCAGTAGCGCTTCAGGTAGATTTGGAGCTCAGCCCACTGAACAGCCAGAACAGGTAGGATACAGTTCCAAATATCTTCTATTGATAATACTGCAAAGGATTCAATAGCTGAAGAGTTGGGAGACTGCAGTGGAAAGTCATGCGTTGGCGCTCCAATCATGCGCTTCGTAACTTGAGGTCGCGGCTCTGCGGCCTAGTCACCAGTCGCGTCTCCAATCCGCCTTCCTTGTCAAAATCAAAAAGAAAAGAAAACTTCCCACGGGTTCTTGGGGTACAGGAAGGACGAAACCACCATCCGTGAAATTGTATCAGCGGTCAAAGTCACCAAATACAACCGGTTTAATCTGTCAAAGACGGAGCGGTGAAACACACGTCCGGTTGCGACGAGCTCCAGGACACGCCCCCGTGTATTTGTTTTTTATAAAGGAGTGTGTTTAGCTATGAAATTAGTTAAGTGGGCTTTATATTGTTATTTTTTTAAAATTCTATTATAATTAAAAGTGTTTTTGTTGTGTCCTTTATTTTGACGCATTTGAGTCCTCAAGAGATACAGAATAATATCTTCATAAGCAATCCAGTCAGTTTTAGGGATTACTCCCATTTTGACCAACTGAACATTGAGTGCATTTATACTTCTTTGTTGAATGATATAGGAACCATAGAGAGCCTTCTCTTTCTTTTTGTCTAGATTCACAGGACACATATCTATCTATCTATCTATCTATCTATCTATCTATCTATCTATCTATCTATCTATCCACCTGTCTATCTATCTCTCTATCTATATTCATATTACAAATAAATGTTTAAAACAGAGGCAGGCAACCTTTGGCTCTCTAGCTGTTGGGGTTGATGGGAGATGTAGTCCTCAACAGCTGCAGACCCAAGGTTGCCTACCCCTGGGCTAGCATAACAAATGAGCAGTTTTTAATTATCTTTAAAATAACTAAATTTATCTTTAGGTGAAATCCATTTTAAAGACTAACGTAGGATAGATTGAAGGGTACCTGATATTTCAATATTGTATTTTTTTGTTAGCTTTTTCATAAATAACCAAGTACGAATTTACTAGTAAATGTCCATATGGCTAAGGAATGGAAAATTATTTTTCCATGTGTGTAGCTTTTCACTTTTTTGATAACTAGACCACCTAACTGTAAGTGCTTAACCTCTTAAGGCCCAGTGGAGTGCACAATGTGTTGCTTCACAACATGTTGAGAACTCATTTGGTCCTCCAGGGGTTAATGTATTTATGTGCATGACATGTATAGGTTGTTGCAGTTCTTTACATTAGTTTTAGCTCATGAGATATTCAAGAAGAACCAATGCTGTACAATAAGCCCAGTCATGCTCTGTAGCTCAACCAACAATACAGGTCCTGAAGACAATTACAACTAGTGACTTTACCTACAGAGATCACACACTGTGCCACTGCCAGTCAAAGTCTGCACTTCCAGGAATATTATCAATACAAACAACACATCAAAGTTAACAGCTTTTTTCCACAGGAGAATTGCATCCGGTATAAAGTACTTGAATGTTAATTGAATTTTCTGAAAAGAACTTACACCACATTATGAAAGTCCTTCCATTCCCAGACTGAGAGCAGACATAGGCTTATCATACTAAAAAATATTACTTAACAGCTATAGAAATAGGCCATACTACCTAAAACATACACCATATACACTGTAAAACTACACTAGGGTCATATGTTCAAAGAAGTAGCGAAATAGTTTTTGTAGTTTGTATCGAATTCTCAGAGTACCGGCTCATTAATATTTTCAGAGTGTCGGTTGTGATTTACATATGACTAAAACTGTCATATGTAAAGACAAAAAATGACTTACCTAACAACAAAAATGTCTTAACTAATGACAAAAAATGCCTTACCTAACGACAAAAATGTCTTAATGACAAAAATGTCTTAACTAAAGACAAAAATTCTTACATTCTGAACTTCACATTCCCTCCAATTTTTTCTCGTGTCTTTTGTAAGACATTTTTTTGTCGTTAGTTAGGACAAATTTTCCTCTAGACGACACTGGAGAATAGTGTAGCCACGCTCTTGCGCCACCACTTTTCCCGGCAATTCTGGAGTTGTGCCGTACACAACGGACATTACTAGTTTTTTGTTGTATACTCTATAGAAAATATGTTGTTCATGCACATAATTACTTATTTTTGTCATTCGTACAAAATCTTTTTTGTTGTTATCCCTGTGAACATATGGCCCTAAAAGTGGAACTTTCAACTTAAGTCTGTATAAATGAAAACTGCATTAAAAACTGCTTATGTGACATTAGCCAAATGACTAGCAAATATACAGTTTGTATCAGCTCTGGCACTCAAAGGGTTAAGGAGATATTCCTGCTTGTTACCATAGGCTAAGGTATACTACTTGCCGTGCCTGTGTGGTACCAGTGATGTTTTATATGCCAACTAGTTGAAGAGCCCGTTACACGGGCCACAGTGCCACTGCCAGCCAGTCGCGGGGCAGTCACATGCAGTAGAAACTGCCTGCCCCATGACTGATACAGAGCTGGACACTCCAGTGGAGCGGGCAATCTCTACTGCGTGTGACTGCAGCACGCTCAGCACTCTGTACTGTGCATGACTGCGTCGTTACACACGTTTTAGTGAATTATTACATAGGATTACGCTTTCAGGGAAGTTTCATATTCTGTTTAAGCCTTTTCATTGACATGTCAGAAGCTAATGAAGGTTTCAGTGACACATTATAAGCTAATGAATGTTTCAGTGACGTTTCATATGCTAATGAAGCTCTGTTCTGTACCAGGAAATTTCACTTTCACTTTTCCCAGAAACAAAAGGGTTAATATCTCCTAGACTATGCATCTGCCGGTATTTTGATTAGTTCTTTACACAGGAAAAATAATAGAACAGGAGCACTGACTGAGTCAACTACTCAAAGCGACTAGTCATTATTATTTATTAATAATGTCACTGTGTATAAATTAAAATTATACAGACTGGTTCCGAACTGTGATAAAATAATAACTCACTGTATATTATATAAACATGTTGACCTTAATTTAAATGTCTGAATATGGTCAAATGATTGCTCCAGATATTGTAAGTATAGCTTAATTGAGTGTAATCAATATAAGCTAAACAGTGAGACATGTGAGAGTGTCTCACATCTTATTGCATGGATAGGGAAACAATCATTATTTATGCTCCCCACTTTATCCCAAGCTTCTGTGAGAAGCAAACGATAAAAAGGCAAATAACTTCTCTACTACTGTCAGCAACTCTCCTATGCTAAAAACCAGCTCTAATCGTTGATAATCAGATAACTATCCCGAGTCCCTCAATTGTTGCCTCAGTACGAGAGTTAATGCAGCGTATGATTTTCCACAGCTCTGAACCTGCTCGTGTAATCAAGTTAAAAAATATTTTTGTAAACCGCTGAAAACCCTAACTCATTGTATCCATTGTGTGATACAAAGTTAATTCTATATCTGAATTACAAGTAGTAAGAGTATTTGTTTGTATCTGAATCAGGGCATCATAGGTTGCTATAAAAAACACCAACACGCGTTTCACCGGGAGGCTTTATCAAGGCAAACAAAGCTACAATCAGAATATGGGCTTTATACACGCTTGATCCAATCACAGTCCCTTATTAAATTAAGAACGGACCAATTAGAACACGAGAAAAAACTGACTTGTCGCTCGCTTGTTGAAAATGTCAGTTCTCCTCTTTGTATATATGATTCCCATAGGATTAAGATACCAAGAGACTAATCGCTTCTATACGTACTAAGCTAGCTCGTGATATCATGTCCCCACCACCTCAAAAAATTATAAAAACTACCTAGCTACAATAGTCAAAGCCTATCTACTTAAGAGAATAGTATCTCCCATGTATAGCACTAATCCCTAACCTACCAATGTAATGACAGTTCTCATATTTTAGTGGCGAAAATACATATTCTAGATCTATCTATATACTAAATGTCTAATATACATATCTTCAAACCGTGCAATAAAGATAATTAAATCTACAATAATGTGAAATTGTGATCTACTCCTCAATATCTTATATATCCACTGTGAACTAATCATACCATAATTAAATTACTACTAGTGTTAATATATATTAATAAACTAAAAACCAAAATATCTCAAACATGAGATATTACAATATCTGTGTAAACCCAAATGTTCAAAATGTTTACTTATCAATATTAAGCCACCCTACAATATAAGATGGCATCTCATAACCCTTTGAGTGCCAGAGGGGTACGCAACGCATTGCTTTGCAATGCGTTGCGTACCCCTCTGGCACTCAAAGGGTTAAACTCTCTCTATGTGAACGATAGTAAAAAAATAATAAAAAAGGTGTGCAAAAACAAAAAAAATAGAATTGTATGAAACTGAATCCTACAATGAGATATAAGTATTATTTACATAACCACTATTTTAAATATATAGATCCACATATCTATATATATATATATATATATATATATATATATATAAAACAATAAGCCTCAGTGAATAATTTATGGTTCCTCACACACAGAACATAATTTATGTCTCCTCAGAAAACATACACACATTGCACAGAATGCCTCATTACATAATTTATGTCTCATCAGGAGACACATCTCCCATTGGGTGATTCAATGGGGACATTACTGCTCCCACTGGGTAATTCAATGGGGGCATGTTTATCATACAGGGAGTTGGCCCGCCCCCTCCAGCCCGCCCACCACTATCCAACTGACAAAAAAAAATATAGCTGCCACTGGCTCCTGAAGTAGGGGATATCAACAACTTCTCTCTCAGGATCATGACCCCACAAACACACTGTTTCACCTCCCACAGATAATTGTAACCCTCCATACACTCTGTTTCAGTACAAGGGTGTAATGTTTCCATAAAATCCAAACACTCAGGGATAAACGTAATAGCAACTCTTTTATTTAACTCTTGTCATCTCTTCAGTCAACCTCACTAACTGTCTGTTTTTAACTGTCACTCCTCCACTTCCTGCTTCCCGATTCCCACCCTTTCTCCTTAAAGGGAGAGAGACACTTTGCTGCATGTTACAGAGGGCAAGTCTCAAACACCACTTTCTATTTGTTCCCTCAGCATATATAGCTACGTTGCCTCAACTGAAGAGCCACCTTCTGTTATATTGCTATGTTACCTCAGCTTAAGTAAGGAGGAGTTACTGCTCCCATTGGGGGAATGATTTAAATCATTCAGGGAGTTGGCCTGCCCCTACTATCCAGCCTGCCCACCACTATCCAAGTGACTAAAAAAACAAAATAGCTGCCACTCACTCCTACACCACAGACACAAACACATCAGACACAAGCACACACAAACACATCGGACACACACACAAACACATCAAACACACACACGTCAGACACACACTCTCTCACTCACACTCTCTCACTCACACACACACACTCACACTCAATAACTCACACTCAATAACTCACACACTCTCACACACACTCAATAACACAGACTCAATAACTCACACTCTCTCTCACACACACACACTCAATAACTCACATTGTCTCACTTACACACTCACACACACTCAATAACTCACTCTCTCACACACACTCAATAACTCACTCTCTCTCACTCACTCAATAACTCACACTCTCTCACTCACACTCAATAACTCACATTCTCTCACTCACACTCAATCTCACTCTCTCACTCACACTCACACACACTCAATAACTCACACACTCTCACACACTCTCTCACTCACACTCTCTCACACACACTCAATAACTCACACACTCTCAATAACTCACACATTCTCACACTTACACACTCACACACACTCAAAACTCACTCTCTCACACACACTCAATAACTCACTCTCTCTCACTCACTCAATAACTCACACTCTCTCACTCACACTCAATAACTCACATTCTCTCACTCACACTCACACTCAATCTCACTCTCTCACTCACACTCACACACACTCAATAACTCACACACTCTCACACACTCTCTCACTCACACTCTCTCACACACACTCAATAACTCACACACTCACACACTCTCAATAACTCACACATTCTCACACACACTCAATAATTCATACACTCACACTCACACACTCAATAACTCACACAATCAATAACTCACACACTCTCACACACACTCAATAACTCACACATTCTCACACACACTCAATAACTCACACTCACTCACACACTCAATAACTCACACACTCAATAACTCACATATTGTCACACACACTCAATAACTCACACATTCTCACACACTCAATAACTCACACTCACTCACTCACACTCACACACTCAATAACTCACACACTAACACACACTCTCAATAACTCACACACTCTCACACACACTCAATAACACACTCACTCGCACACACTCACACATTCTCACACACTCTCACACACTCTCACACACTCACACACACTCACACGCTCTCTCACACACTCTCACACACTCACACTCACACACCCTCTCACTCACACACTCTCACTCACACTAAATCACACTCAATCACACACACTCTCACTCTCTCACTCACATTCATACACCCTCTCACTCACACACTCTCTCACACACACACACAAGCTCATTCAATCACACTCACACTCTCAAACACTCACAAACACTCACACACAGACTCACAAATGCTCACTCAATCACACTCACACACACATCCACAAACACACACATTCACAAACACTCACTCAATCACCCTCACAAACACTCACACAATCACTCACATTCACACACTCACTCTCGCACTCACACGCACTCATTTACACTTACTCACTCACACTCACTCACACTCGCACCCCAGGAGCCAGCACGATCCACCTTCCACCATAGTATGTGCAATTACCACATGCATTTCAACTACATTAATGAATGCCACAGTGGAGGTATAAGTACAAACACAAACTCATTACAATGACACATAAGTCACCCCCTTATGACTCACTTCTGTGTGTGTGTGTGTGTGTGTGTGTGTGTGTGTCTCTGTGTGTGCCTGTGTGTTCCTCACTGTGTGTGTTGCATGTCTATATGTCTGCATGTTATGCATTGCATGTATGTGTGTATGACTGTGCAGCTCTTTATGCATCTCAGTGCATGCATGTGCATTTGCGTGTGTGTCTCTGTGTGTGTGTGTCTTGCATCCGTGTGTGTGCATTAATTCCCTATATAGCCTGACGGGCAGCGCCGTCCTACATTGCTAGTATGTATATATACATATTCATAAAAATACCCCCAAATTGTTGCATTCATTTGACCCCCTCGGATCAAAGCAATTAAGAAGGTATATCCACTTAGATTTCAGTTGCAGTAGTTTATCTATATTGCCTCTTCTAATGTCAGATTTCACAACCTGTAAACCCCAACACTTTAAATCTTTCGGGTTGGAGTTATGATTAGGGATGGGCAAAAATGTTCACCTCAAACTGAAATCGGCGAATAATGCCACTTTCCGCTTGCCGAAAAATTTCCCGCAGAAAAGTGATGTTTTTCCGCCCATTGAAATCAATGGGAAGAAAAATATTTCTACACCACACAAAAGTTTTATATATAAAAGGCTGTCAGGCTCTCACAGCAGCCATTCTGTGTTTGAGAGAGGAGAGAGCAGCATGTTTTTTTAGCTAGAGGAGATAGGCAAATAAAGGGGAATTGAAGCTTAGTTTAGGAAGTCATTTAGGTAGGACATTTGTTCTCTGTATTAGGGGAGTCTGGGGGCGCTCTAGGGGATAAGAAGAGAGGAAGGAGGTTGTCCCCCAAATACTCCAAAATTCCATGTGACTGACAGGCAAGACACAGGCAACCTATTTGCTTGCTGATCTTGCTGTTATTGTCCCTGTGCTGGGTGGGGAAGTCTGGGGAAAGACATTGTTAATTTTCTTTTTCAGTTATAATTTTTTTTTGGACAGACTGTGATAAGACAGCAGGGTGGACAACTTAAAAAATAAAATAAATAAAATACAAAATACAAAATAAAAAAGAATAAAAAACTAAATATCTTAGGTGACAGTGACAGACAGCTGACTGGGCTTAGGCAAGGCATCATACAGCTCCATCAGTTGTGTTTGCATTGTACAGTAAAAACACAGTGAAGTTGCAGAATGTCCAGCAAATGCACAAGGGGAATGGGGAGGGGTGGAGCAGTGTAGGGAAGTGAGAGTAAAGTAGTAGTTTAAATACCTACTGCAGCAATGGTTGTTGCAGCGTGTGCAATGATAATGATGATCCCTTTACTCCAAGGGAGGATGCAGTTTGTCAATGTCCCAGCAAAACTAGGTCCAGCACCACCAGTGCCAGTAGAAATATAGAACCATATAAGAAGAACAATGAAGATGACAACAAGTCACATTCAAGTGTTGATGATGCTGACAAAAGCATAATAGAGGAAGGTGTAGCAGCTGAACCTCCTGCTGCATCAGATGGTGAGACACCAAAATACCTGTCCTCAAAGTAGTAGTGAATTTTGTTATAGTAAAAGTAAAAAGAAATTGTTTGAGACCTCCATAAGCTTAGAGGAATATAAGGGTGTCAGTGAGCAAGAACTGTCAGGTGATGCTGATGCTGCTGAGTATGACCTAATGATGACTGATGATGATGCAGATCTAGAATATATCCCACAAGCATCCTTCTCTTGTTCAGATACAGATGAAGTTGAGAGTGAACATGATGACAGGGCTATAAAGTTAGCAGAAAGTCAAAGGCTGTATCTTCCTCCACTTTTAAGCAGCATTGTGCCTGTCTATAAACTGTCTGAGAAAGCCATTGGAAAGTGTGACCCTGGACAAGTACAGCTGTCAAAAAGCACAAAGCCACCCTATCAGTTATCCTCAGCATCATTGCCTCTTCAAAGTCCAAGTCCCACTCAGCCACACACACCTGTTTTGAGTACCCAGCAACACAGGTTGTGTTAAATATGACGAGTACCTCTGGTGCTGCTGCTATAAGTGCTGAACCTTTGACACCTAGTAGTAGTGGCAGTAGAATTACATCAACATCCAGCTCAAGTAGTTGTAGTAGTAACAGAAACCACACATGACAGACATAGCCAGGACAAATATATCAACAGCAGCACAGATTAGGAGGTTGAGGACGGATGAGAAAAAGGGTTTCCACCATCTACCCCACTTTGGACCACTGCTATGACCAATAAGTAATATGTGTCAATAATCTGAGAAGGAGGATAGTTTATGACAATGGTAAAAATACATATACAAATCACACCATGCCAGTCCCCCACCACCACCACTACAATACATATCTGCCACATTGTAGGTTGTACTTTATTTTATTTATTACTTGATATTATCCTGAATATGTGCACAGAACAATTATGATAAAGGCTTATTACAGGGTTTACAATTTATATTATCTGTATGGATCAGCGCAGGTTAATTTTTGCTTTTGTGTTTCTTCTAGGTTTATCCTAAGTTGGGGGGTTTACAGCGTTCCATACCTTAATCACTAGATTCATTCACTTCCTTCAAATTAAATATATTAATCATGGTGGTTTAGCGCTGTGGTTTTCTATCTTTATTTATTTTGTACTTTGTCCTTTTTTCCCATTCTAGCTGCTTACACCATGCTACCTTATTTTATTTAATTCACATATTTAGCATTTTTCTTTAGTTTTAATAAACATAACTATGGCACATAAAGGGTTAATTGTGGGCATATATATATATATGGTCTTTTTGTTTGCTTTGCTGGCCTAGCTTTGGCATTGCCTTTAATTACATGTTGCCCAGGGGAGTTCAGGTATATTGCGGTGGGGGAGGGAGGCTGGGACTATTTAAGGGGGGATTGATAGTGTTTGGTCCCTTGGCTCCTTGCTCACTGTGGCTGGCTCCAGCTAGACAATGGGTGAGTCCTGATATGGTTGGCTATGATAGCTCTACCACTATGTTTTTAAAGTTTTTGCAAGCTAAGACGTTTCCTCAGACAGCTTCAGATGTTTTTAATTTGTTTTTAATGCTTACAGGCAAGCTGCAACTTTTCCTCAGATCAAGCTTTAGAAGTTTAGTATGTTATGTGTATAGGTTGGGTTTAGGACTCACTCTCTATGGGTTACCTTGGCGTGGCGAGTGGGCTTAAACATACATTGGCCAATCTATGCTACTAAAACCCTAATTCTTATTTTATTTGAAGATAACACAGCACAATTATGATAAAGGCTTATTACGGGGTTTACAATTTATATTATCAGTATGGATCAGCGCAGGTTAATTTTTGCTTTTGTGTTTCTTCTAGGTTTTTCCGAAGTTTGGGGGTTTGGGGATAAGCCCCCTCTTTCATTGCAGCTTTACATACCTTAATCACTAGATTCATTCACATCCATCACATTAAATATATTAATCATGGTGGTTTAGCGCTATGGGTTTTATATCTTTGTTTACAATACATATCTGCCACATTGTAGGTTGTACTTTATTATTTTTTACTTGATATCATCCTGAATATGTTCCATTGTCACTTAAGCAAGAAAGTGTTACGGGCAAAGGACAAATGCATTCTGCATGCTAACACATTTTTCAAGCCATATGTTGCTGTAGGACTCACAACTTTCAGCCACTTATTTCTAAACTTCAGCCCTCAGAAGAAGTAATATTACAGTGGGAAATGTAGTACCTATAGAAAATATAGGCAAAAAATGTGTTAAAATAGGCAGAAAATGTGTTAACATAGTAGGAAAATGTGTTAAAATAGGTGAAAAGGAGGGCATTTTTGCATAGACGGAAAGGCAAAATGTTTCGCGGAAAAAGTGAAAAATTGGCTCGTTTTCACGAAAGTTTTTGCGGGAAATTTTTCACACTTTTCACTCACCCCTAGTTATGATGTAGGAAAAAGTGTTTTGACACAGGGCTTAACATACGATTTTGATTTCTCATATACATGGAGGCATTTTTTATGCTGTTCATGTGCTCACCTAATCTCACATATAATGTACGTGAGGTTTTGCCCACATAACAAAAATTACAGGTGCACTGTAGGCAATAAATAACTTTAGATGTTTGACAAGTAATAAAGTCTGTGCACCTGTGAATTCTTCCAAATCTGTCTGTGATTTCACTGTTCTTACACATATATGTGCAATTTTTGCAATGCCCACAGGTAAAAGAAGCCTTGGGAAAAGATCTACTCAATTGTCCTGAATTATTTGAAAAAATACTCCTGGTTAACATATCACCCAGATTTTTATTCCTTCTATAGCAGAAGGACGGTGTTTCCCCCAATAATTCTTTCAAAGTAGGATCTGATATCAGGACGCTCCAATTTTTGAAATCAGATGTCTAATATAAAAGAAGGTTCCTGTCTGTTCTTAAAGCTCTATTATAAGCTTTCCTAATAGCTGCCCTGAAATATCCTCTTTGAATCAAGTGTCCAATCAAGCGTCCACTCAATTCTATTGCACAAGATTTGAAGAGATCTAGATTTGAGCAATTTCTGCGAATATGTAAAAATTTCCCCACCGGTAAATTCTTGATGGCTGAATGAGCATGAGCACTATCTTTGTGTAATAAGCTATTGGTGGCTGTAAGTTTACAATAGGTATCTGCCATAATCATATTATTATCACCTCTTAGAATTTTTAAGCCCAAAAAAGAAATGACATCAGAATCTCCCTCATAAGTCAACCTAAGATTTAAATTATTATTATTTAATTCCCCATAAATTCGTCCAAAAGATATTTATTTCCATCCCATAATATCAGTACGTCATCAATGAATCTGTCCATAAAGTGAAATGGTCCAGATATTTGGACATTTTATCTGAAAATACATGTTCCCGCTCCCACCAAGCTAAATAGATGTTCGCATACGTCTGGGCACAGGCTGCCCCCATCGCAGTACCTCTCTGTTGTATGTAAAAAATGTTGTCAAATACAAAATAATTGTGAGTCAAGACAAAATATAGAGGTTTAATGACAAAATCATTGCGTTCATTACACTCTGTCGTCTGCATATCCAAGAAATACCTTACTGCATTACAACCATATTTATGGTTTATGCTCATATATAGGGATTCTATGTCTGTCGTGACTAGTAGTGTGAGTTCTTGAATCTGTATACCATCTAAGCAGGACAAAACCTGCATGGTGTCTCTCACATATGAGGGTAGCGTGGGTACAATGTCTCTAATGTATATTTCCAAATATTTAGCAGCCTGGTGGCATGGGCTTCCTATACCAGAGACTATGGGGCGACCTGGCGGTACATGAGTATTTTTATGTATCTTCGGGAGAAAACAAAAAAATTGCAACCCTAGGTGATTCAACAGTTAGGAATTTCATGATGTCATGTTCTTTAGCTGATTGTATCAAATCATTATAGAGACACAAATACTCATTTGTTGGGTCCAGAGGTAATCTGCAGAAGCAGTGGGGGTCAAGTAGCTGTCACATGGCTTCACTTATATACATGTCTTGCGGCCGTATAACAATATTCCCCCCTTATCTGCCAGTTTAAACACCACATTTTCCCAATTTTGCATCTCTTTTAATGCCATTTGTTCTGATATGGATAAGTTGTCATACCTGACTCTCGAGTTTTTAATCTGAGAATTTTTTTCACTCACTAGATCAAAAAATGTTCTAATAGTGTGGCTTATATTTACCTACTCACAGACAGCACCTGCCCCCACAAAGGAACCTGCACCTCCTTTTCCAGTCCACTCACAGGATCCTCCATTATAACCACTGCTGGCCACTCGCGAGATCTCTTTGGCCTACTACACTCACCTCCAATTGATGTCTATCTTCCAAATCCTCATCCTCACTATCTCCTTCTATTCACTCTGTGCTGCACTTCATGCTCATCTTGTGAAGGAAGCTTTGGAGTGCACTAAAAGTCTTTGAGAAATTGTCACCACTATCTAAATTACTTGGTGGCATGAGTGGTGCACCTAATGTCACCACCATTTTTAGTGCAGGTGGCTGGGGCTGCACTGCAATGTTGCTGCTGCACTGCTGCTAACAATTGCTGTCTCTCATTTTATCTAGGCAAGTGAGAGAGCACCCCGGTTTAGAAGAAGTCTACACATCCCTTATGAGGATGATGCCCCAATTTCTCCTCTTCCCCTCCTAGCCGTACTGCTTGACATTGAGCACAAGTCTCTTATTATATAAGAAAAACAATATAAAGAAAAATAAGTATTATAAAAAATATTATAAAAAAATATAATTTAAGTATTAAAGACAATTTAAATTATAAAAAGTATTAATGAAAAAAAAACACACTTCATTCACACTCACTATGCTACACTACACTGTGATCCTCACTACTCTGACACTACTTACGCAATCTAAATGACCCTCACTGCCCTAATACTAACTCACACAATTTGAATGATGCTCACTGCCCTAACACTAACAATAACTTACACAATTTAACTAACCTTCACTAAACTAACACTAATTCAAACACTTCACAAACTTCAGGAATAGCAATGTTTTATCCACTCATCTCTCTCTACTAACAAAATTCATAGTGAACTGCAGTAAATTCTTGGCTTTTATAGTATAAGCTGTCAGGAAATTAAGAGGTATTTTTCTATGAGATGTGAAATTCCTGCCCCTGAAAAGCAATATTATAGGGATTAGTGATGAGCGAGCACCCCAATGCTCGGGTGTTCGGGTGCTCTGACCGAGCACCCCCTGAGGCTCGAGTGCTCGGCCGAACACCCGAGCCCCATTGAAGTCAATGGGAGGACTCGAGCATTACACCAGGCACCCCCTGCTCTGATGAGGGGAGGGTGCCTGGTCCATAGGAAAAGGGCAGAAAAAGATGGAAACACTACAGAAATGGTTCAGGGACAGCATAGGGAGGATGTCTGGATGCATCTTGGACTCCAACATCGCTGCTGGGAACGATCTTTCGCCCGTAGTACGCCATTTTTACAGACTGACCGTAAAACACACAAAAAGGAAAATAAAAACGACTTTAGGCGAAAAATTGTTACCAAACAATATTTGCTGTATATTTACTTGTATATCATCTGCAAATTATCCCAAAAATTTCCTTGATTTTCGGAAGTGAGGCCATGATTAAGAGGGAAACGTGCGCAGAGGCAAATTCTCCCAAAAATTTCCTTGATTTTCAGAACTGAGGCCATGATTAAGAGGGAAACGTGCGCAGAGGCAAATTCTCCCAAAAATTTCCTTGATTTTCAGAACTGAGGCCATGATTAAGAGGGAAACGTGCACAGAGGCAAATTCTCCCAAAAATTTCCTTGATTTTCAGAACTGAGGCCATGATTAAGAGGGAAACGTGCACAGAGGCAAATTCTCCCAAAAATTTCCTTGATTTTATTGAACTGAGGCCATGATTAAGAGGGAAACGTGCGCTGAGCTGACCATCTAAAACATTATGGGTGAGGGTCTGCTGCAGAGCTGACCATCCTAAACATTATATGCGAAGGCCCGCTAGTGAGCTGACGCTATAAAACATTATATGAGAGGGCCCGCTAGAGAGCTGACCCAATAAAACATTATATGAGAAGGCCCGCTGGTGAGCTGACCTATATAAAAATTGGCAAACAGGGCCCGCTGGTGAGCTGACCCTATATAAAAATTATATCACAGGGCCCGCTGGTGAGCTGGCCCTATATAAAAATTATATCACAGGGCCCGCTGGTGAGCTGGCCCTATATAAAAATTATATCCCAGGGCATATGGAAGAGGAGGAGGAGGATGAGAAGATTAAGAGTCAACCATATACCCGTTTTTTGGGTGGAAGGGGTGAATGGGAATACAGAGTATTCCCATCATTGTAAATAACATATATAAAGTGAGTTTATGTTCCCCCGGGGCTTTCCTCCAGTGGAGTGGAGAAGTCAGGGGAAATCCAGGCCTTGTTCATTTTTATAAGTGTCAACCTATCAGCATTGTCGGTGGAAAGGCGGATACGCTTATCTGTTATGATGCCACCAGCAGCACTAAATACCCGCTCAGACAGAACGCTGGCGGCAGGGCAGGCCAGCACCTCCAAGGCGTAGAGTGCCAGTTCATACCACGTGTCCAGCATGGACACCCAGTAGTTGTAAGGCACAGAGGGATCATTGAGGACGCTGACACGGTCTGCTACGTACTCCTTCACCATCTTCCAAAACTTTTCCCTCCTTGTGACACTAGGCTGCGCATCAGGGTGAGGGTGCTGGCGGGGTGTCATGAAGGTGTCCCACGCCTTGGAGAGTGTTGCCCTGCCTTTCTTGGAACTGCTGTGTGCTCCCCTTTTCTCCCCTTCTCGGTTGGCCAAGGTAGCACGTACTCTGCCGCCAGCGTTGTCAGATGGAAAATTTTGGAGCAATTTTTCGACAAGAACCTTCTGGTATTGCACCATTTTGCTTGTCCTCTCCACCGGAGGAATGAGAGATGAGAAATTCTCTTTGTAGCGGGGGTCCAGAAGGGTGAACACCCAGTAATCCGTGTTGTTTAAAATGCGTATAACGCGTGGGTCACGGGAAAGGCAGCCTAACATAAAGTCAGCCATGTGTGCCAGAGTACCAACAGTCAAGATTTCGCTGTCCTCACCAGGAGGATGACTCTCAATCTCCTCATCCTCTTCCTCCTCTTCTGCCCACCCACGCTGAAGAGATGGAACTAAAGTTCCATGGCTACCCTCTGTAGCGGAGGCAACCGTGTCTTCCTCCTCCTCCTCCTCCTCCTCCTCCTCCTCCGCCTCCTCCAATTGTCGCTGAGAAGACGAAGTGAGGGTGCTCTGGCTATCACCTTGTGTAAGCTCTTCCTCCCCCATTTCCACCTCTTCCACATGCAAAGCGTCGGTTTTAATTGTGAGCAGCGAGCGTTTCAGTAGACACAGAAGTGGGATGGTTACACTGATAATAGCGTTATCGCCGCTCACCATCTGTGTCGATTCCTCAAAATTGCGTAAAACCTCGCAGAGGTCTGACATCCATTCCCACTCCTCACTTCTGATTACAGGAAGTTGAACGGAGAGGCGACGACCGTGTAACAGCTGGTACTCCACTACTGCCCTCTGCTGCTCACAAAGCCGGGCCAACATGTGGAAGGTGGAGTTCCAGCGCGTGCTCACGTCACACAGCAGCCGGTGAGCTGGCAATTGTAAGCGCTGCTGCAGCTTCAACAGGCCGGCTGAAGCTGTTGATGACTTACGGAAATGTGCACACACGCGGCGCACCTTGGTCAAGAGATCATGCACATTGGGGTAGGTTTTTAGAAATCGCTGCACCACTAAATTAAATACATGCGCTAGGCATGGTACGTGTGTGAGCTTGCCGAGCTCCAAAGCCGCCACCAAGTTACGCCCATTATCACACACAACCATGCCTGGTTGCAGGTTGAGTGGCGAGAGCCACTGCTCGGTCTGGTGACTAATCCCCTGCAACAGCTCTGAGGCCGTGTGCTGTTTGTCCCCAAGGCAGATCAGCTTCAGCACGGCCTGTTGACGCTTCCCCACTGCAGTGCTACACTGCTTCCAGCTACTGGCTGATGGGGGAGTGGCGCTGCGTGTAGAGAATTCGGAGGTGGAAACGGAGGAGGAGGAGCCAATAACGTAGGTGCTGGTGGAAACCCTGATGGAGGTAGGGCCCGCAATCCTCGGCGTGGGTAGCACCCGTGCCATCCCAGGGTCCGAGTCGCTCCCAGCCTCCACGACATTCACCCAGTGTGCCGTCAGGGAAATGTAGCGTCCCTGGCCACAAGCACTTGTCCATGTGTCAGTCGTTAAGTGGACCTTCCCAGTAACTGCGTTGGTCAGGGCACGGGTGATGTTACGGGACACATGGTGGTGTAATGCGGGGATGGCACACCGGGAAAAGTAGTGGCGGCTGGGGACCGCGTACCGAGGGACAGCTGCTGCCATCAGGCTGCGGAAGGACTCAGTGTCCACAAGCCTAAATGGCAGCATTTCGATGGCCAGTAATTTTGAAAGGTGTGAGGTTAGTGCTATGGCCTGTGGGTGGGTGGCTGGGTACTTTCTCTTGCGCTCAAATGCCTGGGGTAACGACATTTGGACGCTGTGCTGGGACAGGGAAGTGGATGTGGTCGCTGATGGTGCTTCAGATGGTACAGGTGCAGGGCGGGAGGTATGCGGGCCTGCGCCTTCGACAGGCGATTGGCCGGCACCGAAAACAGGGGAAGAGGAGGCAGTGGTGTGGCCTGCAGACACAGATGGGCGATCCAGGCGTTCCTCCCACTTACTACGGTGCTTGGATGCCATGTGTCGGATCATGCTGGTGGTGGTGAGGTTTCTAGTGTTCATGCCTCGGCTCATTCTGGTGTGGCACAGGTTGCAAACTACAATTCTTTTGTCGTCCGCACTTTCCTTAAAAAAACGCCATACCGCGGAACACCTACCCCTTGGCAAGGTAGATTTACGCAAGGGGGTGGTCCGTGGAACATTTGCGGGCCGGTTTGGTGCGGTCCGCCTTCTTTCTGTAGCCACACCACTGCCTCTTCCAGCCTGTTGCGGTGCTGCAGATGGCTCACCCTCAGGACTGCTGACATCGCTCGGCTCTACACCTTCCCAGGTGGGGTCAGTCACCTCATCGTCCACCAAGTCCTCCTCCACTTCCTCACTCTGATCATCCTCCTCAAGTCTTGATCCCACCACATACTCAGTCATTGACAACTGTATAACATTCTCCTCAACAAGGTCTTGAGACGGAAATAGTGGTTGATTTAATGGCAACTGTGTCTCATCATCATCATCATCATCCACTACTTCCTTTGACCTTAAATGCCGTTCACATCTGTCATCTTCTTGTGATTGGGTAGCCTCTAGAGGTTGTGAATCAGGGCACAAGATGTCATGTTCCTCTGCAAGCGTGCTTGGAGAGAGGGTCAAATGAAGGATTGGTGATGAGACGAGCTCCTCACTATATCCCAGTGTGGGATCACTTCTTTGACCAGACCGTGTATGGTGGGAGGAAGGATGATCAGAGTGAGGATTATTTTGACCAGACTCTTGGCTACTGAGAGTGGACTTGGTGGAAGACAGGGTGGTGCTTAACCGACTGGAAGCAGTATCAGCTGTCATCCAACCGACCACCTGTTCGCAGTGGTCGGACCTCGAGAGTGATGTCCTGCGACGCCCTGTAAAATTAGACATGAAGCTAGGTATGGTGGATGTCTTTCTTTCTTGTGCTCTGGCACCAGGCACAGTTTCTCCGCGTCCTGACCCGCGCCCTGAACTTTCAGGATCACGTCCACTTCCCCGTCCCTTTTTACCCGCCTTCTTCATCTTACACAGAATATGTGACTTTAATATTTGAGTTTGAAAACTTAACAGTATTTCTTACTATTCTGCAACTCTGCAGAGTACACAGAATAGGCTGCTAAACGGCGGTGATACACACTGAATGGAATATGTGACTTTAATATTTGAGTTTGAAAACTTAACAGTATTTCTTACTATTCTGCAACTGTTCAGAGTACACAGAATAGGCTGCTAAACGGCGGTGATACACACTGAATGGAATATGTGACTTTAATATTTGAGTTTGAAAACTTAACAGTATTTCTTCCTATTCTGCAACTCTGCAGAGTACACAGAATAGGCTGCTAAACGGCGGTGATACACACTGAATGGAATATGTGACTTTAATATTTGAGTTTGAAAACTTAACAGTATTTCTTATTATTCTGCAACTGTGCAGAGTACACAGAATAGGCTGCTAAACGGCGGTGAAACACACTGAATGGAATATGTGACTTTAATATTTGAGTTTGAAAACTTAACAGTATTTCTTACTATTCTGCAACTGTGCAGAGTACACAGAATAGGCTGCTAAACGGCTGTGAAACACACTGAATGGAATATGTGACTTTAATATTTGAGTTTGAAAACTTAACAGTATTTCTTACTATTCTGCAACTGTGCAGAGTACACAGAATAGGCTGCTAAACGGCGGTGATACACACTGAATGGAATATGTGACTTTGATATTTGAGTTTGAAAACTTAACACTATTTCTTACTATTCTGCAACTCTGCAGAGTACACAGAATGTGCTGCTAAACTGCGGCGAAGCACACTGAATGGAATATGTGACTTTAATATTTGAGTTTGAAAACTTAACAGTATTTCTTCCTATTCTGCAACTCTGCACAGTACACAGAATGTGCTGCTAAACTGCGGCGAAGCACACTGAATGGAATATGTGACTTTAATATTTGAGTTTGAAAACTTAACAGTATTTCTTCCTATTCTGCAACTCTGCACAGTACACAGAATGTGCTGCTAAACTGCGGCGAAGCACACTGAATGGAATATGTGACTTTGATATTTTAGTTTGAAGACTTAACAGTATTTCTTCCTATTCTGCAACTCTGCACAGTACACAGAATGTGCTGCTAAACTGCGGCGACGCACACTGAATGGAATATGTGACTTTGATATTTTAGTTTGAAGACTTAACAGAATGTGCTCTAATCTGCAACTTTGCACACTAAACAGAATGTGCTCTAATCTGCAACTTTGCACACTAAACAGAATGTGCTCTAATCTGCAACTTTGCACACTAAACAGAATGTGCTCTAATCTGCAACTGTGCACACTAAACAGAATGTGCTCTAATCTGCAACTTTTCACACTAAACAGAATATTTTTTTTTTTTTTTTTTTTGTTTTTTTCCCCCCACACAAAATAACCTGCTGCCCCCACACACAGTAGTCCTAAAAAGGACTTTTGGTTCTTTTTTTTCACAATTTTTTTTTTTTCCTCCCTACACTGCCTTTCCCTTCCTATCCTCAGCTCTCCCTGGCTCAGACTGAGCCGAACTCGATGGTCAGGTGCTATACAGCACCCGACCACGGGTTCTGGCCAGCCAATCAGTGTAATGTCAGAGCCGCAAAACGTGCGGGGAGGAGACCCGAACATGGCGGGCGAGCACATGCGGTACTCGTACGAGTACCGCCATGTGCCGAGCAGAGCGATGCTCGAGCCGATCCGAGCATCGGCCGAGCATGCTCGCTCAACACTAATAGGGATGCATAAAATTCTATGTCACAAGAAATTCCCACCTGAAACAACTAGTAGGGTGGATAAAGGTTTTGTGGTCATTTAGTTTGGCAGCAGCTAGAGGAAGGTTAGTTAATATAATTAATAGCTAGTATATATATTCATTAATAGGAAGGTTAGCTAGTAAATATAATCAATAGCTAGGTTAGCTAGTAAATATATAAATAAATAGGTAGGTTAGCTAGTAAATAATAAACAGTAGCTTAGCTAGTTATAGAGACTAGGAGTAAGGAAGTGGAAAAAAATTGTCTGTGTCCTATCAATCTAATCCATAGCTGACTGTGTCATTCCAGTGTCCACATAGTTTAGTCTCCACTTAGAAATTACACTTGTTAATCCTGAGTGTTTTATTTTAAATGAAAAAATAGGAAAATTATATTTACTGTTCAAACTTTAGTGCCCAATTGCACACAAATTGAATGAATGTCCAGTGTTCTGGAATCCAGACACACCACTGCTGTTTTCAGTAACTACTCCTGTTATTCCTGAGTGTGCTTAATTAATAAAAAAAGTTACATTAGATTTACTGTTCACAGAAATAGGCACGGTGCATATGCAATGTAGCATGCAGACTCCACTTCTGTCTCCTGCAAATACCACTGTTATTAAACTTGCGTGTGTGTTCATTTCATTTTTAGAAAAATCAAAAATTAGATTGACTGTTCAAACAAGTGTACAACTGTACACAAATAAGCACTCTGTGCAAGTGCAGTTTTCCATCCAGATTCCACTGTTGTCACCAGCAACTACACTTGTTATTACTGAGTGTTTTAATTTGATTTTAAAAAGGAAAAATTATTGCACAGCTAGACACAGCTAGACACAAATATGTGTTATGCACACAGAGTGTTCCAGACTCCACTGCTGTGTCAGCAACTACATCTCTTATTTCTGTGTGTGTGTGTGTTAAATACATTTTAAAAAGTTGAATTATATTTACTGTTCAAACTTCAGTACACAATTACACACAAATAGGCACAGTATGCTATCCAGACTCAGTCACAGATGTTGCTGGTGTTCCAACAATGACATCACTTGCCTCCTCCATCACCTCCTGGAGCCAATACTGTGATTGTAACACTGTCAGATATGCTGCTTCTATACTCTCTGAGATCAGTTCATGTCTGTTTTGGGGGCGGGAGAGAGGGTTGTTATTAGACAACCACCATCTACCACCTGTACTTACACAGTAAACAGACTTCTGTAGGCCATGCTGCTGTATGTATCTATACAGACCGGTCTAAATGCTGGAGCTCCTACTGGGGGTACTGCAATGCCCACACTTGCCTCCTTTATCACCTCCTGAAGCCCATACTATGTATCATATATGCTGCTGTTGTTGGTATTGCAATACAAACTCTTGCATCCTACTCTACCATCTCCAGAAGTCCATACCATTGTTGTAACACAGTCACAGATGCTGTTGCTTCCTTCCTTTCTCTCAGACATCTGTGTATGTTATTTTGGGGAGCTTTCTGTTGGTAGACATAGCCACATGTACTTCCACAGTCAACAGACTTTTTTAGCCCATGTACAGTGGTTCCGGTGGTGGTGGTACTGAAATGCCAGTTTGCATCTCCTTTACCACCTCCTAAAGCCAAACAATATTGTGCATTTAACAGAATCAAACATGCTGCTTCCTTCCTTACTCTCAGAGATCAGTTCCGTGCTTCTCATGCTGAAACTCCAAATGCAAATGCTGCACCTAGAATCACCTCTAGACTCTAGAATCACCTCTAGACACCTGGTGGGAATAAAATGCCAACTTGCATTTCCTTCCTCACCTAGAATTACCTCTAGACCTTTTGTTAGTTATTTTATGCATGGATTAATGATGTAACAGCAGACACCTGGCCGAGGCCCAGCCAAGCAGCCAACTGTCCAATTGCTTTTGGTCTCCTAAATTGGAGGGCCTGTGTATAAAAAGTGCTGTAATTCCTATACATGGTTTATGGATGCAAATACCCTCAGATTAAAGATGACAGGCTAACTCTGCACTTTATCCCTTTAGTCAGTGTTTCATATCCAATGAGATGGAGTACAGAGGCAAAACAACAACACTTGTGTCACTGTCCAAATACCTTTGAACTGCACTGTAGATATGTCCGAATACAATCATTGATAATTATCAACAGAACATTGTCGGATGGATACAAAGCAATGCATTGGAAACTCCTTTAACATTTAAGGTGTTAAAAGTTCATTTTAACCATTTGAGTGCCAGAGAGATGCCAAACCCATTGCAAGATAATGTGACGGACACTACACTGGCACTCAAATTGTTAAATGGAAATATGAGTATTTTATGTTTATGTTATGGTACAGATGGTTTGACTCAAAATGTTCCACTTTATTTTATAATTATGGCCAAATGTTGTTTATTCAATTCAGTGTTGCTATACATTATATATGAGCGTGCAGCAGAAACATTGGACTATCACAGCAAACTAAATCAAGCAGCTGAAATTGCTAACCAAATATACGTATATAGTTTGGTGCTTGTGACATTTTCATTAAGGTATTTACTGACAGAACACTGTTGGATGGAAAATGCAGGCAAGGACCCAAGAGAAATTGGTGGCTGTCACTGTGTGTATAAAATTACTCAAAGAAGAACCTTGAGGCACTAGAGGCTTGCAGAACACTATCAAAATCAGTGTCAGGGGGTTTGCAAAGCACATGAAGTCTTGGCAAAGGAGACAAGAGAAAATACAAAACCAGGGTGCTAAATGTATTTAGGAGAAAATATACATGTCAAATGGATTTGCAAAAAAAAAAAAAACTGTGGCAATGACTGCATTATTCATGAAAAACAGCCTTCTAATAAATCATGATAAATATTAAATGGTGGGAACACAGCTCAACCAAATCAAACATCAGGGAGATATGTAAACAAACAGAACAGTATGACAGGAGTATCCAAACCTGTCCAGGGTACCTGTTCTTAAAAAGGACATTGTACAATCTGAGAAAGTGCAGAGAAAAGCAACTAAATTATGGGTGATTTTACTCTAGTGTAAAGATGCTTGAGAGAGGGTATTGTTATAATGGACAAGTGTATATGAGGTCAATACAATGATCTCTCAAGTGAACTTTTCATTCCAAGACCTGATAAAATTTCAAGCTGCCACCCCTTAAGAAGAAAGGAAAGGTGTCACATAACTAATGACAGGTCTCATCCTGGAGAAGGAGCCCAATTACAGGGAGGAGCTCACCTATGCAAAACCACACTAATTAAGGGGCATGAGGATGAAGTCAGAGCCCTTCAGAGTGAGCGTACATACAATGGCGGGTTGAGAGGTCTGTGGTACCAGATCAGCAGCAAGGTGTAGTCAGGGTTCAGCAATCCAGGTCAAGGCCAGATGTTAAGCACAGTATCTGTGAACAGCTGCTCACCCACAGAGATTGAACTTCCTGGTTTGTACAGCTGCATACAGGATACCGACAAATCCAAGTGAGGTAACAAGTCAGCAGGCAAAGGCAGTCAGCACTTATTCGCAAACAAATTACATACGTTTCTACAAGAAGGGGATGTTTTACTATGTGTTAGCCTATTTACCAAAATTTCTTGTTAAATCTACTGACACCTATCTCCGAGCTGGTAAGAAGCAGGCAGTTTTTTTGGGATGTACTTTGGCAAAGGTTGAACATTATGGCTTTATGTCTTTTTTTCAACCTAGTTTACCATGTAACTATGTAAATATATACAGTTCTAGATTTAAGGCTATGCCTAATGAAATGTGTCAATCAGTGATTCATTCAGGTTGACTAACCCACCTGTGCACAAATAAATTCTGGCCTGTATACTGCTCTTGAGATTGATTTAAGAAAAAAATATTTTTTTCAGCATTACAAACTTTTATAATTAAGGATACACAAAACACCTCCGCCTCAGGAATAAATAGATGGAAATTGGTCTGTTTCACATCACAGATAATTCCCATGGAAAAATCAAATTCACCTGATGTTTTTCCGCAGAAGTGCTCTGAATATGAATCTGTTTATGCACATGTGTATATGTGTATGTGTATGTGTGCACTTGTGTGTTAGAGAGTGAATGACAGAAGGAGCAGCCCACTGAAATCACTGAACTTGACCTTCTAGCACAGAAACTTGCTGGTTTTCACCTGTTTTCATTTTCATGGGAATTTCTGCAGAAAGGAGAAATAGCTCTCCTAGGGTTCTATACTAATAGCCACGCTAGTTTTAAAACAGGCAGTAGATGTTTTAACAGCACATTTTACAATTCTATAAACTGTGCTGTCAACACCAAAAACTGCGCAAAAATGTTTAATGGGTGCGCAATTTTCACCCATTGAACATTAACTACAAATAGCTTTGCTATCCTATTCCATACAGTGGCTTCACCGCATGTTTAGGACTCACTTTTCATGGCGCAGGATAGAAGGCAGGAGCAGAGCCCAAAACAGGCAGTCAAAACCACCGATATGTGTCGGAAAACTGGTTTCCAACACATACTTGCAGTTGAAATAAAGAAATAGATTAACCCTATGAGTCCCAGTGGGGTATGCAAAGCATTATACAGCATTGCATACCCCACTGGCACTCATAGGGTTAATCCACAAACAGTTTCACACATGTCCCGATAATTAAAAACTTACCTGTAATCCTCATGTCCAGGAGGGTCGAAGCAGGCTTCTTTTCTTCCCCTGATCTTCTTTCTTCATTCTTGTTTTAAAATTAAAAAAAATACATTAGTGTTTTGTCTTTTTTAAATAAAAAAAAATACTCTCCAAAGGTTGCTATTGTTAAGTCTTGGAGTGCTGGAGGGGTAGCCCTCCGGTGTTCAAAGAGTTACTATTTGTGGCATCTTACCATTAATATTAAATAGAAATTGGCCTCACTGTGTGTCCATATGTTTATAATGTTAAAATCCTTACCTCTGCTGCCGTCTCCACTGGTGGAGGAAGGCATGTGGACCAGCACAGATGTAGCCTTCTGACCTCTCTGGCCGTTGCCTGAGTCAGACTGCAGGAATTTTAAACTGAGACTGGCTTTTATATGCCAATCTCGATTCTAAATAAATCTCCCATGCTAGAAGCTGATTGGCTGGGAGGTGCACAAGCACTTCCCAGCCAATACGAGACTGCCAATTTATTTTGAACCGAGATTGGCCTTTGAGTTCCATAGATACTCAGAAGTTTAGTGCTAAAACAAAGCCTCACACACCACTGAAAATGTCTCCCCCAAGAGGGTCATGCCTCCTTTGACATTTGATTCCTTTACAGGAACCTGTTAGTAAAAAGTGTTAACTTGTTTGATGTATGTGTATCTTTCTATAAATTCTAAAATATATTTATGCTTTCCAATCTCTATATATGTATTCCAGCCAATCACATGATTAGTGACATCATCATCTGCTCTGCCTTTAGGGAGTAGAATTTTGTGCAGATTATTGAGTCAGCCAACACCTGGGCTGCATACAGATGGGGTAGGGTTTTGTGTTTGGTGAGCTGGAGCAGGTATGATTGGTTGGATGGAGACTGCAATAATAGTATTTTATCTGCAACATGACAGAAGATGGGTTGGACCCATAAGTGACTGACTCTTATATATGGGAGTGCCTATGTGTTTGAGCAAGCCTTTCCCTTTGGACTGTGCAGATTCCAGGACAAATCATCACTCCTTGCTTCCTCTGCCATCATTAGTTTGAGTGGGGCATCCCCCTGGTGTTTCGAGCAATTACCTGTTGTTTGCTTATCTGTCTTGTAAACTGTGATCACTTGTGTGATTACTGTCTCAGTGCTTGAATGTATTCTTACTGAATTGGAAACCTAGCAAAGTTGGAAGAATTCCCTCATATACACATATGCCTGACTCTTCACAAAGATGAGTAGTGAGAGGCATGGAATTTTAAACATTGTGTAGTTTATTCTTTGTGGCTGCTGTAGTTTGTTCTGTTGTGTTGTTGCCGTGCAAAATACTTTAGAGGAAGGCAAATACAAAGAAAGGAGAGGAGGAGCAGTTTGGCTCCATCCCCTAGTGAGCTATTTCGATTCAGGTCACCTGTAGCCAAAGAGTTACTTAAGTATTCTCCCCATACATCCCAATATAGGGGAGAATCGGGCTATCAACTTAGTACATTTTATCTTCCAGGTTACAAGAAAGGGGAGCAGAAAGGGGCAGCAGAAGTAATATGTAAGACCAATAGTTAAGACATGATAGAGAAAGGGAAGGATAAGAAGGAGGAACCAATGAACTCTACTGCCTCTTATCTGTATCCCTGGGCTGAGCTTAAGAAACAGACCAACAACAGACAGAGGGGTGGGAGGCAGCCCATCACTTATGAAGGAAAGGCATGTGCTTAGTCATACTGGTACATGCAATAGCAGCAATACCCAATATTACGTGGTGGCTGGGAAGGAAAACCCATCAGAGACTTTCAACTTTGGTAGATAAAGGGGCAGAAGTTACCATAATTCAGGGAGACCCTAAGAAAGAACAGTGGGAGCTTGTGAATGTTGAAGTATTAGGGGGAGCAGTGACTAAAGCTGAAAATACCAAAGTGCATTTGTCTATTAATAAGGGCCCCCAATTCCATGCTAGTTTTGTTTTACTGAAATTGCTTAGACTATACTGGAATGAGATGTAGTTTATGTGATCTGTAAAGGAGATTATAACAGGACATGCAAATGTCTGCAGCCTATAAACATAAACACGATATAATTTTATAAGGTCACGTGGCTCAAGCCAATATGCAGTGTTATAAAAGCAATCCTGATGGTAAAAGAAGATACCCAAGCGTCCGATACCTCTATACAGACAGTTGGGCATGCTACAAAGGCTTTAACACTTGAAAAGAAGCAATCTGGAAGATTCATGGCATACTAGTATACAGAGGATCAGAACTCTGGGAGAAGATCTGGGAGAACCATCCATAAAAGTCATGGAAATACATTTACATTTAGGTTTGGTCGAAAAGTGATAACAATTTCCTACATCACTTTTTGCAATAACTAGCCGATTTTTTTTTTTTCATGAAAGTTTTCTCTTTTTCACCAATGCAAAATTTTGGTGGTGGGGAACTGGCATGGGGTTATTGATTTGTGCGCATATATATATATATATATATATATATATATATATATATATATATATATACAGCAGTTATTACCATTACTTATTGGTCATAGCAGTGATCTCAAGTGTGGTAGATGGTAGCAATACTTCCTCACGTCCCTCTGCCTCCTTATCTGTGGTGCTATTAATACATTTGGCCTGGCTTTCTCTGTCATCATGTGTGGTTTCTGCTAACTGATACTGAGATGGTATGAGATGCTGGTTCATCTCATTGCCAAAATGTTGGCAGTTGACAAACTTCCATATTCTCTTGTAGAAAACAGACGTTTAAGAACATATGGCATGTGTTGCACCCTACTGGCATATGCTAAGTCACAATTATTATTCAAGGACAGCTGTTCCAGAATTGTACAAGCAGATGTTTAATGTGATGGACAAAGGGCTGGAATCCTCATAAGGAAAGAAAATTCACCTGAGAACAGATATGTGGACAAGTGGGCAGATTACAGACTATATGACTGCCACTTCTCTGAGTTTCTCTACCACCAGTAGGAAACAATAGCATGCAGCATCAGGTAACAGCCAGTAATATTGCCTCTGGTTAGAATTATTTTTAAAGGACAACAGCTGCATAACCCTTAAACACGTGCTTGCAGAATTTTGAAAGACAATCCCACAAAGCCATAGATTCGTTACATAAATCAGAGCAATTGACAGAACATTGGCTTATACTCCTTGAAATTTGGTTTTGTGTCTGCTGATGATAGCTCCAGCTTTGAGAATAGGTGATATGGTGCATGTAGCCTACTTGCCAATATCCCATTTCCTGAATGTAGTGGTGACTAGATTGTTCTCAGAATCCAAAACCATTAAAAAGATACTGAATATTGTATGCAATTCATAGAAAGAAATCCACATGAGGGATGACACTGTTACACCTAATTGTCGGCGTCCGGCGCGTCCGCGGCGTCCTGGAGCTGTTCGGCGGCGCGCCGGGCTCTGTCGGTGCTCTGCGTCACTGCGGCTTCTCAGGGCGGGGCGTGGTGACGTCAGACGTAGGCGCGTCACTCGTGACGTCAGGGGGCCTCCTCCATATAGCTAGGCATCACGGAGCAGTGGATGCTTAGTTATACTTAGGCTCCCTGACTAGTAGGATCTCCTGTTCTGCTAGTCTTGTACTCTACCCCAATCTCTGACTAGCCTATCTGGATCCCTGCCTGCCCTGACCTCTGGCTAAACCTCTGACTAGCCCATCTGGATCCCTGCCTGCCCTGACCTCTGGCTAAACCTCTGACTAGCCCATCTGGATCTCTGCCTACCCTGACCTCTGGCTAAACCTCTGACTAGCCCATCTGGATCTCTGCCTACCCTGACCTCTGGCCAAACCTCTGACTAGCCCATCTGGATCTCTGCCTACTCTGACCTCTGGCTAAACCTCTGACTAGCCCATCTGGATCTCTGCCTACCCTGACCTTTTGGCTGTCCCCTGACTAGCCCATCTGGATCCCTGCCTGCTCTGACCTCTGGCTGCTCTTCGGACCTACCCTCCTGGTTCTCCATCTCGCTCTATCCGCTGGCTGTTTCCGTGTCCACGCTCCAGTGTCGGCCACACACCACTCCGGATCTCCTCTGTTGGCCTTCCAGCTCCTGGTCTTCTCCTCATCTGTTTTGGGCCTCTCTCTCTGCTGAAGCTGTCTCCAAGTCTCTGTCTCTGGCCACCTGTTCTTCCGAGCTGTTAGCCTAGGAAGCTCCAGTTTGTTCTGGTTTCTTCCTTGGTTCTGGCCTTATCTGCTACTGGGTTCCTATTCTTCCATTACTACTTGCCGCTTCCCTCTTCTGCTTTATTATCTTGCTTTCTGCTGGTCCTCTCTGGGGTAATACTTTTCCCTTAGGGCACGGTTCAGTAAGCATACATTCCTTCTATTTTCTTGCGTACTTCAGGAACGCTGCCAACGGCGTTGACAGAAGCGCTGATACTAATAGGCTGAAAGACCATGGGTAGGCTGTTGCCATGGGGGAGATCCTTCAGTATCTGTGAGCACCCAGACATTTGAATGGACAGTTTCACTTACTGGATTGGTGGGGATCATCATACGGATAGGACAGCTATTCGGAATCATAGGGCTCTACCTTCCAAAAATGAAAATAATATCTTGATCCTCAGAAGACTCTGATTTTATGGCCACCAAGGTGTGGTTTTTACCATGGATGGAGATAAGAAATTGAAATCAGGGTGAAATAATTGTAAATGAACAAGGATCCACTAGGTTGGTATTGACCCAGGAAGAGGGAAAAAAACGGAATATGTAACGATTCACAATTTAATAGATCTTGCATAACTAATCCCACTTTTTTTCTCTTTTTATACTTTGAACCTAACCTTTTTATTTATGTTTGTATATTATAGTACACAGTTTTTATATTGTAATGTGATATTTGTAAAAAAAATATATATATTTTTGAGATTAAACATTTAAACATTTTGGTTACCTGTACAGCAGCACTACATGGGATTTCCTTAGCTTGAAGAGTACCTGAGCAGAGACAGGTCAATATCTCTGCAGGCCTTTGTTGTTGTTTGTGGGTATTTGCCCACTGACAACTACTTTGTGAGTATAAATTATTATCTCTATATACACAATTGTTGGGAGATAACAGGCACTATTGGGCATCCACTTATTTGTTTTTTCCATGAAAGTAACTTATAAGAATGCGGCTGTATGGTGTGAATCAACAGGTGGAATGTGAGGATAAGAGTTAATTATTCACGCCAGCCAGACATATGATAAGTGACATTATTATCCTCTGCTTCCACATTTAGGGAGTAGAGCTTTGTGAAGATGGTTAGGGCAGCCAAATCCCTGGGCCATGTGCAAACAATGTAGGGCCTTGTGTTGGGTGATCTGAAGAAGGTATGATTGGTTGGATGAAGACTGCAATAATTAATATTTTATCTAAAGTAAGATAGATGATTGGTTTGGACCATGAAGTGATTGAAGTTAATATGTAGGAGTGAATATGTGTTTGAGCAAGCCTCTCCCTTTGGACTGTGCAAGTGCTAGGACACTTCATCATTCCTCACTTCCACAGTTGTCATTGTATGAATGGGGCTTCCCCAGTTGCTTCGACTGATTACCTGTTACTTGTTTATCTGCCTAGTAAACTGCATCTGAGCATAACCGAAGATAAATAAAATCACTTTATATTTTTCATACCTGAGTGACTATTGTCTCAGTGCATGAATGTATATTTACTGAAACCAGAACCATTACACAACAATATACATATATATACACCATGACCATGTGTTTGCATGAAATTAAAGAGTTGGGTTACCATTGATAATTAAATACAGAATGACTTGCCTTTTATATTCATGATGATGAAGTTTTTTTTTTTGCATGATTATTAAATGAACGGGAAACATATTTTCTAGAAAACTATTTCAGGAATTAATAACTCTAATGTAATTAGCATATATGCCCCTGTCCCACTAGATTATAAAAATATTCCAGTGTTCTAGCATTCCTTTTTCTTTGAAATTATTTAATTCTGAATAAGTACCACACTGTTCACTTAGGAGTGAAATGTCTGTCTACAATTCTCTGAGGAATTAACTATTCACTTGATCAAGGTAGAAGAACTGCCAGAATGGGTTACAAGTAGGGGGTAGGTGAAAAAACAGAAACATTTCCCACATTACTTTTTTTTGCAGATGTTTTCTCCTTTTCATCACTGCAAAAGTTTTCTCCTTCTCGCCACTGCCAATAAAATTTTCACCTGCGACTGCTAAATTTCCCACCACAATATTACTTCTTCTGAGGGCTGCAGTGCAGAAATAAATAGCTGAAAGTCAAAGGTGTGAGTCCTACAGCAACATATGCCTTGAAAAATTTGTTAGCAGGCAGAATCCTTTGTCCTGTGCCCACAACACTAACTTCCTGCTTAAGTGACACTGGCACATTTTCCAGCAGGGTGCAACACATGACATCAGTTATTTAAAGCCTCTGTTTTCAACAAAGGGCAGCATGATGTCAAGAGATGTTTATTTTAAAAAAAGGTACAACCAACAATGTGGGAAATATATAGGGTAGTGATAGTGCTGAACTGGCATTATGCGATTGCTGTATGTATTAATATATACAGTACTGTTCAAAAGTATTAGGTAGGTGTTTATCAATTAACAAAATGCATAGTGAGTGAAAAGAAGAAAAATCTAAATCAAATCAAGCATCAATTCTTCTATGTACACTTGCACAACGTCAGGGATTTTGTAGGCATATAGTGAGGTGTATGATTAAACAATTATACCAAACAGATGCTAATGATCATCAAATTAATATGTAGGTTGAAACACAATCATTAACTGGAACAGAAAGAGCTTTGCAGGAGGAATACAACTGGGCGAGGAACAGCCAAACTCAACTACTAAGGTGAGGTTGCTGAAGACAGTTTAATGTCAAAAGTCATACACCATGGCTAGACTGTGCACAGCAAAAAGACACATATTAGTTATACTGCATAAACAAGATCTCTCCCAGGCAGAAATTTCAAGGCAGACAGGGGTTTCCAGATGTGTTGTCCAAGCTCTTTTGAAGAAGCATGCTTACTTCCCTTCACAATCAGAAGATGTCCAGCAGTACCATTAGCTCAGAATTGGCATAAACAGTGGAATCCTAGTATACCCATCTACTGTCCAGAGAAGTCTGGTCAGAAGTGGTCTTCACAGAAGAAAAAACCATCCCTCCAACATGGAAACAAGGCCAAGTGACTCAACTATGCACGAATACACAGGAACTGGGGTCCAGAAAAATGGCATCAGGTGCTCTGGACTGATGAGTCAAAATTTGAAATATTTGGCTGTAGCAGAAGGCAGTTTGTTTGCCGAAGGGCTGAAGAGTGGTACAAGAATGAGTGTCTGCAAGCAACAGTGAAGCATGGTGGAGGTTCCTTGAAAGTTTGGGGCTGCATTTCTACAAAAGGAGTTGGGGATTTGGTCAGAATGAATGGTTTCCTCAATGCTGAGAAGGACAATAAGATAATGATCCTTCAGGGAGCCATCTGATTGGCCCCTAATTTATTCTGCAGCATTACAATGACACCATAAGTAATTGAAATAGTAAGCTATAAGCGCTGTCAATGAGTCCTGGGATGTACATGCCCCAGTTTGACTTCATAGGGTCAAGGCTTTAATAATCCTCTCTAAGAATAATTTTGGTCTGAAACTCTACATACACTGTAATATAAATACATGCATACTGGTATCATGAATGAGAAGATGCTTAATCTGAATAACATTTGTAGGCTGTTTTTGGTATATGAATAATTATAGAGCACATTTTCTAACATAAGATGACAGTGCAACTCTAAGTCCTACAGAGAGTTCAAGAAGCCAAGTACTACAAATGCTTTAAGTTGAATGAATGAGTGAATATGTTTATATAGTGCCACAAGTGTAAGCAGTGTACATAAAAGTGTATGTAAATACTTTATAAGAATGGTGCCTTCCAGCATGTTAAATTTTGTTAAAGGGATAGTAATGTTTCATAATAAAAGCAGCTCTAATTAATCATCATAGTATTTTGGTCTTGGAGAGTGTTATTTCAGTGATGTCAGAGTTGTAGATCAAGAGTAATTGAATGATAAAGTATCCCTTCCTTCTACTGATGGAACACTGCTCAGCTCAGAGCAGCAGGAAGTGTCCAAGTAGATTGCAAAGATGGACAATCTTCAATTGAGATAAGGGAAAAAGCTGAAAAACCTGTCAAGAGGAGCAAGGTTTTCATTGTTCTCACAGTAAGAAGATTGTTCCTTGCTGTGAGCTGTCTGGTCTATGGACCAGATTCCACATCTGAGGAGAGGGGGCATACACTACGTAAAATGGGGCGGGAGAGGGAAACTTTATCATTCAATTACTCTTGAACTACGGCTCTGACAGTAATGAAATAACACTCTCTATGGCTCAAATACTATGAAGATTAATTGGAGCTGCTGTTTTTGTGAAACATTAACCTCCCTTTAAGGAGGTGTAGTTTCAAGCACAACTTAAGGACCATAAGATAGATGCTGTGTAGTGCATTTTGTTTTACTGGAAAGCACAGCCACTTTCAAGTAAACCAACTCACTACAGGTAGCCAATAAAAATCACCAATGATTTAAATGGAGCCAATTTATATGGCGTTTGATGCCAAAGATGACTCCAATGCATTGTGAAGCATTGCAAATTATTTAACAATATATATTGTGTAGACGACTTGCACATAGGGATACATGAAACTGTACACACAATTCTTTTTTGTAACATTAAATGCAACTTTTTCTTTCTTGAATAACTCTTTTGTTCAGTCTCAGTGTGCTAAAGACCTCTAGCAAGTGATGAATAAATGAATCTCACACAGTCATCCACACTACAGGGACTATCAACATCCCATGATCATATTTACGCACATCGAAGAATGTAGTATATGCGTTTGAATGTAATTATGTGTGCCCAAGAATGCTACATATGTGAAACACAAAAAACTGTAAACCCATATGCATAACAATAATACATCACAATGAAAAAAATTACTACTGTTTGATACCTTTTTTCTCAAATAGAGCACTCAATGAACAATCTAACATTCAGGATCCTTAAAGGTAATTTAAAAACCACCGAAGAAAGAAAGACATTTGAACTAAGGATGATAGTTTTCTTTAAAAAGTCTGAAAAGGGGCTCAACATAGATCTGGGATTCTCATCTCACTAACAAAGATTTTTGTAAACAGTGCCTCCTCTGTAATTTGTGATCCACTCATCTTTTCTCTGCATCCAAACCACTGCTCAGTCATGTTTTATTTATTGCCCACACCAGTTGCATAGATGCCACCTTTTTTCAACCTCAACAAGCTTTCCCTGTTCTATGCTAATTTGTTATCTAACTTGGGAACCATGCATTGTTTTGAATAGACTGGGAGATTGAACTGATTCTGTGATTCAGTATTGTTTGATTTGAGGAAAAGAGTTGATCTCTTGAAAGGTTGTCTTGAAATATAAACTACTAGTTACAAAGCCCATATACACGGGCTGATCCGGAGCAGGGAGATCCCGATGGCTCACAGCCTGTCTGTGTTTCCGGCTCCGGGGCAGCAGCGGAGGAGCTGGGTGACAGTTTGTCACCCAACCTCCTCCGCTGCTGCCCCAGAACCGGAAACACAGACAGGCTGTCAGCCTTCCGGAGCTCTCCGCTCCGGATCAGCCCGTTCTGCGAGCCCCTACTGCGCATGTGCGGTTACGCACACAGTGAGAAACGCATTCTAGGATTTTATGTTATGGGACTAGTTCAAACAAAGAATCCATCACAAAATGCCAAAGTACTCATATATTTGTATTACTTATTGTACTGAGTAAGAAAGTACTATAACATATTTTTTTAATAAAAATGATTATGCTACTTTAAATTATCATTCAGAATAATCTTTTACCCTGGATAAATGTGGGCATTAGCCAATCATACATGGCTGATGTCAATGCAAGCTGATCTTCTTCCTACCAGTGATGTGATGGCTGGAGGAATGCATTGCAGAGAAGGTAAATAACATAGAAAGCATTACTGGTTCATGGAAGTGGCTCACATGAAAAGAGTCTCAGCAGTCCTTCCTGTTACAGTGGTACATGGCTTGTATCCCTTTGATGCATGCAGGTCCATATTTTACAGACCCTTAGCTCATTTGTATGTACCAGTTTGACCCCTTGAATGCAAGAAAGGGCTACTATGCATTGAAAAGTAATATCAGTTTCAGAAACTGCATTGAGCTGCACCATCAAATAAGCACTTTTTTTTTTCTAATATTCCTATATAATAATTTGCTAAAATGTGTGTAACAACGCAGTCATGTGCAGTAGAGACTGCCCGCGCTGTGGCTGATACAGAGCTGGATGCTCTGAAGGAGTGACCAGCTCTGTATCAGCCGCGGCGAGGGCAGTCTCTACTGCGTATGACTGCCCCGCAACCGGCTGGCAGTGGCACTGTGGCCCGTGTAACGGGCTCTTCAACTAGTTTTGATATAAAAGGGACACTAACACTCCTAACAATTAACAACCATTTACCTTCAATTGAGAAGGTCGTCTTAACCCTTTGAGGGCCAGAGAGGTATATTCTCAGGGGATACTATGAATCCTTTCTGCATAGATTGTTTCTCCAAAATACATCTTTAACACCTTAAAGACCCATGACGTGCCAGAACCAAAATGGGAAAACTTCCGTTAAGGACCCATGATGGTTCTGTGCGTCATGGAATTCAGTGGTCCCAGTATGGTTGAATGCCATTCGGGGACCCCTGCATCCACTGAAGCAAAAAAAAAAAATGCTCTGTGGTTCTTAACTGGGGTTAAATAGTACTGGATATCATGTCCTGATATCATGTCCACACAGACAGACTTGTGGCGTGATGCAAGAAATGTTTGCATCGGATAAAGGTATTTTTGTGCTCAGATAGATTTTGCGCATATTCTAATCCAGAAAGATAAATACCGAACGCTTTTTGAATTGCTCATGAAAATTTCCATTTTACGACAAGAGTACACAGACGTATAAATTCATACGCAATAGCAGTTCCTGCATTAAGCGCATTCGCTATTCCACTCACACAGATTTGTTAATCTTAGCCACGCCCACAAAAAAATAAATGTATGCAGCCGTTCGCTAGTCTTGAATTTTCATGCACAATTCAACAAAATCATACACAAATCTATTCCCTAGTGGTTTTCACACGGGAAATAGCGATTGCGCAGGTTTCCTGCATCGTGCCACTGATTCTTTGTTACAGGACTCCAGGAACCTAGACTCCTCCCACTGGAGACACCCTAAAAAGGTACCTATGACCACCTAGGTCATTGATAAAAACTTGTTTGGTGTCAATAAATGATCATGCGTATTTCTTTGACTACAGTAATCTATTAAATGTAATAAGATATCACTGTAGAGGGACTTACTATGGTGACAATCCAAGAGGTTTATATACTAAGAAACTTGAGCAACTCTGAAGCAAACCAACTGCCACATAGAGGGCAAATTAAAAATTCCCAAAATTCCCATTGATTGATATGGGTCTTTGAATCCATTGAATGCTAGAGAAGTCCAATGCAGGTGAAGCAAGATGTTGGAGACCTCATTACTAGTCTATTGGTTTTATTTATTCCATATGGTGCAGTGGATATTCCCCAGAATTGCTCCATTTTCTTATTACACCAGCATTTATATCTACAGTGTGTTGGCTGTATAGATGCGCTGGTCCAAATGAACAAAAAGGAGGTATGTGATGGCAAATCAACTGTCCCATGGTAGACACAATAATTCCCAATCTTCTGATTGCTTTAAATCAGGCTTTTAACACCGTAAATGATAGGGATGTCTGTAACGGACTGCTAAGCAATCCTCTGGAGACCTCTGTTGCATTCAAGGGGTTAAAACCACCATTTATATGTGGTGATTTTTGTTTGTCCCCACTGTTGCATTTGAATTGCCTACTATGAACATGTTCACTTGTGTCTATTCCATTTACTGACAGAACACTAGTCAATAACTGGAAAACGTCATCGATAAACTGAAGACTTTGTTGCACAATTGAAGTTTTATAAACCTACCACAAATATTCATTACAAGTTGTTTCGCTCCTTAACCCATTGAGTGACAGAGGGGTACGCAACGTGTTGCTTTAAGTAGAACTAAAATCTTATACTTGCTTTACTATGACCAGAAAATTCCAGTGACCCCTATGAATTTTCTTTTGTACCTTTGTTCAAGAAATAAGGAGACTAATGTACTAAGAAGAACTGGGCTGAGCTGCACTAAAATTTGATAACTGCTCAGGATGGGTGTTGCATTTCTTCACTGAGTAATTCTGCAGAAAATCATCTGTGCTCTAAGGAACAAATAAAAATGCCCCACATTTCTACAGATCTGAATATGGTGTTTAACCCCTTGAGTACTAGAGAAGTTTTTTGCAAGGAGTAGGAGAGAATGGGCTAAAAGCCCCATTTAAAGGGAAATTATTGGATTATTTTACCAAAATGTGATATTGTAGATATAAAAAAATATGTATAGTTTGAGAGATATTCGCTGCTAAAGTCTCCCCCTCCCACCCCTTTCACAGACATCAGCATCTAGCTGAGAGCAGGAGATTCTGGTCATCTGACCGGCCGGCAGCTCTTCAGGAGAGCCGAAATAGCACTATTTAATAAGAAATACTTCATTGGAACGTTTGTGTGCCTGGTTTGCAAGCACACTTTGTAGACCATTCCAATGAAGTACGTCTTTTTAACTAGCACTATTGCAGCTCTCCTGAAGAGCTGCCGGACGGTCAAATGACCAGAATCTGTGAAAGGGGTGGGAGGGGGAGAGTTTAGCAGCATATATCTCTCAAATTATACATGTTTACAAGATTGGACTGGCATCATTTGATTTATTTTTTAATATCTACAATATTACATTTTGGTTAAATAATCCATTACTATCCCTTTAAATGCAATTGGAATTATTTTTTTATTCCCCTATGGTGCAGTTGGTTTGCTCCACAATTACCTTGGTGCTTCGAGGTGCATCAGCATCTACATTCCTGGATGCCATGTTTATGGACATGATAGTTACTAGCAGGACCACAGGACCTCTAACTCTGCTCACTGCTTGTAATCGTACCATTTTAACCCTTTGTATGCCAGAGGGGTACGCAACACATTGCTCTGAATGCGTTGCATACTCCTCTGGCACTCAAAGGGTTAAGGACCAGATGGGTATGCAACTCTTTGCATTGCAATGCAATGCCTTGGATACCTCTCTGGCACTCAATGGGTTGAAGTAAAGGGGGAATTAAAATATGAATAACATCTATCCAAGCTTACTTCATTTTCTCAAGAGAAAAGATGCCTAAGGGGCATCTTGTTACATGGTATATGTATATGAGAGGTCAGTGCAAGGATCTCTGTAGGGAACTTTTCATTCCAAGGCCTGATCAAATAACTAGGGGACACACAATACAATTAGAGAAAAGGAGGTTTCAACTTCAACAGAGGTAGGGGTTAAATTGTGGATTTCCTTGCCCAAGGATGTGGTAGTAGCAGATACAATGGATACATTTAACCTTTTGGTGCCAGAGAGGTGTCCAACTCATTGTGTTGCAATGCGTTGGATACCTCTCTGGCACTCAAAGGGTTAAGACGTACATTTATTGAGGAATGGGATATACGGGGTTATACTGTGTGTTAGTATTGAACAGATAGTTCTGGTAAGTAGCCTAACACCCATCTTGCAGCCAGGAAAGACTCATTCTCTGGGATACTGTGACAAAAGTTGAATTTAAAGGGACTGTTTTGTTTTTATCAACCTAATTTGTTATGGTGCTATTATCTTTAATTTGTTAGGGACAATTTGTTGTCGTCAGTCAGAAGCAGACATGGTTCAAGTATCCCAAAATCCTCTTACGGAAGACTTCCTCCTTCTTAAGAATATGTCAATAGGAGGAGTTTGGTATCCTACAAGAATCATGTTAGCTCCTATGGACACAATAGCCATTACGGTTAAAGATTAATTTTGATGAACCAATCCACACCAAAATGACTGGCAGTGGCCATTTCTGCCCAGATTACAGTAAGCAGGTATTTAGTTTTAGGAGGTGTTAGTCAATTTTTCAGCCACTAGCTATTGGAGACTACAACTCCCATCATCCTCAGCAAGCCATGACCTCATCCATCCACACACATCCTGTTTCTCTATCTTCTCATAATTTGGTGTTCCATGTTATTTGTATTTGTATTAATATACTATGCAGCCATTCATTCGTTCATCATTTCCATAAAATACCAAACACGGAATAACAACCTTCTAAGTGACTGGATAGATTATTGTAATATATATTGCTTTGTTACTTGTTTATTCTTAAAGTGCTCTTTACAGGGCAATCACTGACCCCAAGACATTTATTTTTGTGTTGATTTTCGACCATTAAATGTAAAAAGTAGTGTAACACATTGATATTTTCCTCACTGAGTTCGATATTCTGAAAGAACTAAATTAATGTGCTGCAAACCATCTGCACCATTAAGAGTAATTAAAAATTCCCCAAATTCCCCCTCTTTATGTGTAGCTCCAAAAATGGTAGGGAGGTCTTCAACACATTGCAATGGGGATTTGTATTATTTCCATATGCAAAGGTGGTTTGCACTTGAATTGTTCCCATTACACACCCGCCCCAATATGTCAGTTAAGCTAAGCATGTAGAGCACTCACTGCTGCAGGTCTCTGGAACATTCCATACCACCCAACACTTCAAATGGTCAAAGAGGGGCAATTTTTATTTTAGGTGGGGCAGCAGCTGATGAGTGGGGCACTACTAGAATTGTTAGGTGACCTCACAACCTATTAACAGCTCATTATGTACTACAATATATAACCAAAATATTTTAGTTACACAGACTAGTTTATAAACACATAAATGTTAAAACAAACACTAATGAAAGTGTTATTGCTGTGCAGCAATGTGATACACTTACATACAGACTAATTCTAACCTCCTTAAAGGAGGGATACAGAAGAATGTGGGTCTTAGGGAAGGATTGTACATTCTAAAAGATGTATGGCATTCAAGAGGTTAAAATCTCCATTTAAATTATTGTGCTTGTTGTTCATTCCTCCCCTATGGTGCAGTTGGTTTGCACCAGAATTACACCACGTTCCTTGTACATCAGCTTCTGTAGGATCTTTTAAAAAAGGAGGAGGAGAAGAAGGGATGATGATGATGTCATGATGGGAGGGCATAATAGGCTGGGGAAAGAGGCTCAGGGGTAAGCACTGTGTGTTTTGAGTGACTGGTGAGAAGCAGTATTGTGCACACTGTGCTGAAGAGGCGTGCTCTGTCCAGCAGCCGGAGAACTGATGCTGCCTCTGCCTGCGATGGCATGCACTGAAAGGGACTGGACAGCGACATTCCCACATTGCTGATAGCTCCACAGCTGCCTTCTTTTACTGTCTGCTGAAACAAAGCGTGCTCTTGTATTGCTGCTGGCAAGCCTGTGTAGCCAGGGAGGCTTAACAGAAGAGGCATACTGCTTATTTATTCTACAGCTTTTTGTGTGCTCTTCCCCCCTTCCTTTATTGTGGGGGCTGACAATAAGATCTGGGAAAGTTTGACATGGCTCTGATAATGGAACCCGTGAGTAAATGGTCTCCGAGTCAAGTAGTGGATTGGATGAAAGGTAATGGGAATGATCCACTTTCAGATTAACTCTTTTTATGCACCATACTCTGTGACCGATCTCTTTGAATAGCGCTATGTTCTTGCAGATGGGCAATGATTTGCGTTGGACAGTTGTGCATATAGTGCTTTGTATTATCAAGGTATTTCTCCAACATTAACCCACTGGATTCTAGTGGTCTCTCTTGCATCCAAAGGGTTAATAATTCCGAGTGTCATTCATTACACACCCCTCTAGCACTCAAAAAGGATAAAATCACTTAACCCTTTAAGGGCCAGAGGGATGTTCAACATGTTGCAATGCTTTGTTCGCCTCTCATCCTTAACCCTTTAAGTCCCAGACAGGACTCTAACGCATTGCAACTCGTTGGTTAACTGTCTGGCATACAAAAGGTTTTAAAGAGTTTCATTTTTCTAAAGTTGTCCACTGCCAAGACAGGTGCAAAGGTCTGGACAACCATCCACCCACCTGTATGGATTTCTATCTACGGAACGGTGTTTTGTATTGCAACCTGTATAATAAAATGTGGTAACGAAGTCTTAACCCTATGAGTGCCAGAGGGGTTTCTTGATTTCTCTGATACTCAAAGGGTTACATTTTGTTCAGATTAAACTGTAACAGGGAGCCTATCACTTAAGTTAATGATGATCGCAGATGCTCTTAACCCTTTGAGTCCCAGAGTGGTACTCAACGCAAAGCAATTCGTTGCGTACCCCTCTGGCACTCAAAGGGTGAACAGTTTGAGTGCCAGAGAGGTAGCCACCGCATTGCAACGCAATTCTTCCTATACCTCTGACACTCAAAAGGTGGATCTGAATGTATTTCCCCTGAGCTTGTAGCTCCATAGAATTGCATGGTATTCATTGCTCTTTTCCACACGCTGCTTGATGAGTTTCTCTTCTTCTATACATGTATTTATTGTACAGGATTAAAACCTACACTCTTAGGTTCTATGGTCAAAAGCAAAGTGGAGGAATTCCAGGGCAGACCAACTGCACCATAGGGGAGACCTCAAAAAAGGTCACTAACTTAAATAAGGATTTTAATCCATTGAATTTTGCCGAGGTCCCCAAATCATTTATTTGAATTAGACTAATTTCTCTAGCATTCAGTGGGTTAAAAACTCCATTTAAAATCAGTGGGAGGTTTGGTTTCACCCCTGTGGTGCAGTTGGTTTGATCCAGGATTCCTCCACTTTTATTTTAAATGTAAGTCTTAGTAAGGTATGATGACCAGTGGCATTGTACACCTTTCTGGTCCTTAAGGTTTAATATTACGTTATTCTTATTTTTTTTTTCCCATCTTTTTTTTTTTTTTTTATTATCTACTAGTTGAAAAGCCAGTGTACACTGTCCACAGTGCCACCCAGCAACCTTGCCTGGTGGTCAGATGCTGTCTTGTCACTGAACGCGCTGATAACGGAGTGGGGCGCTCCAAATTCATACCGTAGTCCTCTCTGAGCACCTTCCTGGGACCAAGCGATCCCAGGAAGGTGCGCAGAGAGGACTCGGCCTGAATTCGGAGTGCCCCGCTCCATTATCAGCCGTGGTGCGGGCAGTATCAACTGCGCTTGACTGCGGCACACGCAGCCGTCTCTACTACGCATGACAGCTTCTGACAAACATCCTTAGCAAATTATTATATAGGATTTTTTTAATCAGTCTTGTCTCTTGTGTTATGAAATAAGAGTTAATATCACCAGTTACCCAAATAAGATTCATATTAAATTAGAATTTAATCTCCAATTCATTTGCACCCAGTTTATGTAACACTGACATTTTACTAGGATTTATCAGACTCCAACATAAAAAATGGGCCATTACTAAAATATTTTGGGTGAAAATCTCTAGATCTGTGATTTTCCTGTCAGAAGCTGTTGATTAAATACTCATTCTAGAGTGTTGTGAAGCAGTGTAAGATTTGGTCTCCAAGACTGAGAACCTTTACATTATTTTAGATTTACTCTTGGGGTTAACCCTTTTGTACCTAGGATTCTTTTACATGACATATTTTATCATTGAGCTTGATATGAAAAATGTTTATGTACATAATTGTTACCTTTTTTGGTGCCAGAGAGGTTTGCAGTGCATGGCACACCAAATGATAGTCAAAGGGTTAACCATGAATTTGCTAACAAATGGTTGTCTGTGTGGGCCTGTATATCTCATATCGCCCCATCCTATTCCATTTCAACTAATGATACAGCAGGTGACATCTGATTTAAACAGAGGCATGCAGTCAGTGCAAGCTAAGTTTTCTTCATTTATTTTTTCTTGTATTTCATTTTATTATTTTAAAGCACTTGGATATCGGCTAATACCCCCCCCACACACACACACACACATACACACACATACAAACTTACCTTGTACAATCAAGTGGTCACTAGGGGTCAATTGTGCATGGATTTGTTCCCTACAATTAATCTTTAATTAACATTGACTCTCATGTCTGTAGAGTTAAAGATGTTGGTGTTTATTTTTTTGTGATTTTTTTTTTTTTTTTTTTTTTTTTTTTTTTTTCTTTCTTTCAGGATTTAAGTACCCAATTCCTCCTCTCACTGAAATAATTTTAGGAAGTCTTCAGTGGGAGGAGTTTCTGGTCAAATGATCATGTCTAAATGCTTAATATGGTATACATTATTGGTGAATGATCAGACTTCTTTCCAAAACTGCACAGTTTATTCTATCGTGATCATTAGAAATTTTCACTCTACATTAAGATAAGTGGAGGAGGGGTATATGTTTAGGTGGCATTAGTATTCCTTTAATTGCTACTGCTCATTCCTCTCACCAGGCACTTTGAGCTGTATGTATTCATGCATTCTTCACAGAAATTTAAATAATGAGATGCCACAAGTCATTTCTCTTTCAAACCCTTTTGAACTTCCTGGCTGTACTGAATTAACCCTTTGAATATCAAATAACTTCCCTGCAGTTAGGACAATGAATGGTATGTATAGACTGTAAGGCAAACTGAATTTCCCCAGATATTGTCTGGAGGTTGATGGGAGTTGTAGTCTAACCACAGATTCCCCACTGACATATTAGGTCATACGCATAAAAACAAAAGGTGATCAATTCTGGTGCATACCATAGATACAAGATATTCATTTAATTAAACTCTGTGTATGCCAGGGTCTCCAGAGCCTTGAGAAGCAAGACATTTCTTATCCCTTTGTCAATCACAGGGTTGAGTGGGACTTTTAACCCTTAGAATGTGAAATCTGTATAGTATTCAAAGGGTTAAAAATTCCCAATTGCCTTAAGTGGATGATTTAATTTAATCTCTGATGCAGAATTGTTACTTACCTAGCCGTCATGTCCAGGACACGGTACTGATGATGCATATTATTAGGGTTGTTGGAGTGAATGTAACCGGAGGAAACTGAAGTCATTTGTCTGCATTGATAGAAGAACATTCTTACCCACTTCATTTTGACTGAACCACTGCAATTCCTGAAGGAAACATTTTGTAGAAAATTCAGAACGGGTCTAGGATATATTTAATTTGTTTCTTCTTGAGTGTACCATATGCCACTCTATATCAATGGTGGGCAACAGGTGGCTCTGAGGCCACATGCTACCCTCAGGGGGTTCTACTTCAGGCCTCCAATTTTCTCTGTTACAGTGGGAAGAAGAGATATTGTTCCTCCATTATATACACTGTACTTTCACCCCAAAAAGCACCTATCCACTTACATTTCCTGTGAACATTGGCCCATATTTATAAAAGCAAACTGAGATTATACCAACTGGGCCATAGAGAGCAACTAGAAAAATTCCTAAATTCCCACAGAGCTTTTCAAAGGGATAGTAATACTTAAGATGTAAAAAATTTTATTAAAAAAATAACAGCTCCAACACAATTTTATTAGGTGCAATATCACAGTGGCCTGAAGATGTACAGTGGCACTGTTGCTACACCATCCTATGGAGATTTATGGTCTACAGACCAGAGCAGTCCATGGGATGGTGTAGCAACAGCGCCACTGAAAATCTTCAGGCCCCTGTGATATTGCAACTAAAAAATTCAAGTTTGAGCTGTTATAATTTTGTAATAAAATCTCTCAGCAGTGGGAGTACCCTTGTTTTATTCAGGAGAATAAACCCTACAACATACATTTTTTACATTTTAAGCATTACTATACCTTTAATATATTGATCGCTATAAAGGTCTCTTATGTACAGTTTCGCTGTGCATTGGAGACCTCTAGCATCCAAGGGGTTAAACACCCAATTTAATAGCAATTTTTTTGTCTCCAATGGTACAGTTGGTTTATCCAGAATAACTCCAGTTAGCTCTTAAAGGATTAATTTACTTTCCTTAACCCCTATTTAGAATTTATAACCATACTATGCAGTCCTTTGGTGGACTGAGAGCCACACATTTGGCCCAATGGGTGAATCTGGCTGCCTGTCACTGCTGTACATTGTATGTCTGCTGTCACACAAAGTAACTTGTCTCATAATATGCATTTTCTCGAATATCAATTTTTTCCAGTAAGCATGGGAATGTTGTGTTCCACAAATAACTTTATATTATCCTTAATTTCAGGTTAGTGTACTTTTAAGCATTTGAGTGCAAATCAATGTGTTGGATAAGCCTCTGGCACACAAAGGGTTAATACATTTGGAACTCTGTTTGATTACTTTAAAGTGGACCTGACTTACAAAGTTTTAATGTAATTGTAAAAATAATTAAAAACTGTTTATGTATTTTGCTAGCCATTTATTTGTAATATAGATATTATGAGAAATGTGCCTGTATTTGTTGGTGGCACGTTATGTTAATTAGTACTGGAAAAATGCTATCACATAATGTAACAGGAATGAATGTTGACAGAGCGTTCATTGGGAACGCATTTAATAGCATAGTAAGCAAGAAGTTTGACCTCAAACAGAAGAAATTGGCATAATGTAACACACTGTGCCACCAAGATGTAAACTATTTCACAGAAGAATGGCTAGTGAAAATGTAGGCAGATTTTAATTATCTGTAAAGCAGACAAAACTAGTCTTGGGCTGACAGGTCTACTTTAACTACAGGCTAGATGTTTGTAATTAACCAGATTATCATTATTGTGCAACATAGTAATTCTAGTGTATTTTTGCTTTACGTAAGTAACTGAGCATCCATGTTATCCCCTACAAAAAAGTATAATTACTTTTTAACCCTTTGAGTGCTAGAGGGGTGCACAACATGTTGCAAAGCAATGCGTTGTGCACCCCTCTGGCACTCAAAAAGGGTTACATTCAGTCTAAATGGGTTCTGTACTGTAGGGATAAGCAGCTCTTAGTGTATCATCTTGACTAGGTAGGATTTCTTACAGTGGTCCTGTGTGTGTGTGTGTGTATTATTACATTGTATGTGCAATGTATTTGAATTTGCCTGCATATACAGATCTTAGAAGTCTGTATTTAGCTAGCACCTCCTCATAAAAATAGTCATCAGTGGTACAGAGTGGTTCATAAGGGTTGGTTGTCTAGCAAATTGTACACTGAAACAAAATAGCAGTAAACTAGAACAGGAATCAAATGCAAAATACTATATAGGTATAACGGCTTTCAAGGTCTTTAAAAAAAAAACAAAAAAAAACCTACTTATTCTTAGATTATTGATACCCTTTAAAGAGCGAATAATGAAAAATAAGCCTCTGGGATGAAATGTACTCTACCTATATTTTTCTGGGTCATTTATTATATTGCTGTCGTTTGTGCATTCCTGGGAGGTTTTACTTTCTATTTTATGAATAGTTAGTATAATACTGATGTACAGATGGGAGGGGGTGCTTGCCTGATAATGGAGATTAAGGGCATGACTGTCACCTGCTCAGGTTGGAAGCAGGTCAATCACACAAACAGAAAATGAATGGAGGTAAAAGGCCACAACTTTTGATCAGTCATTTCCAGTAAAACACTAGAAATACATAGAGGAATAATCACATGGTAAACTCAACACTGTACTATATAGCAATTAGCCTCAGCCCTCTGGTTTTAGGCAGAGGCATGTACCCTAAAGCGAGTCCACAGTTGAGCAGCAAGCATGTTGAGGAACTACAAAAGCAGCATAACCAGACACATGGCCAGTTTTCGACTAGAAAAGAGCATAACAGATGTCAAGCTATGACACGTTTATTAAAATTATATTGTGAAAAACCATATAATCACACATCATTACTATACAAGGAAATACTATCTTCAGTAACTGGAATATGAACTAGCTAGGATACATAAGTCCTACATAAACAAACAAGCAGTTGTATCGGGAAAAATAAGGGAAAATGGAGAAAGAGGGTGGTGTGGATATTTAACATAAACTAAATAACGGGCAAAGAAAGTAGACCCAGATTCTACTTAAGCTATATAGACTCTACCTGGCACCCGATCACATCCCTACAAACTTTAAAAAAAACAAAACCCTCAGGCCTACCCTCCCCTAGCAGCTTGACTTCTGGCTCTGTGCTTTAACTTCTGGGCCAGTCCTAATTAGAGGTGAGTGTATATAAATATAACACCCAGTGGTAATTTTAATGTTTGGTTGTATTAAAATGTGAAAACTCCTATTACTTCCTGGTATTAAGCCATTGCCAATTAACTCTGACATTCTCACTGAATTATGTTGGTTGACATCAACATTTCACTCTCCAGCTGATGGAAACTATAACTGCCATCATGCCAAGCCAGTGGAAAGGTGGTCTAGGCCAGTGTTGTACTATGGCACTAACAAAAATGACAGATGTGTTCTTCAAATGAAAAATTAGGTAATCGCAAAGGTGTATTTAGAATAGCTACAAATAAATGTATAATGAGACTTTTCAAATGTTAAAACTGAGAGAGATGCACTAAGTTGTAATAAGAGGTGATGAAGTAGCAATAACTGTACGTCTTCAAGTCATATGTTATTCTATGGAGCCAATGCAGTAAGGTTTCTCTACCTTTGGAGATCTTAGTGCATAGGCTCCATAGACTAACACAGGAACTGGAGAAGTTATCTCCTTTATTGCACCTTAGTGCATAACCCCCCCTGGTGGTAAAAAAAAATTGGGTTTGAGGTCAGCTGGGCCTGTTACTTTACAAAATATCTGCAAGCCTTGCAGGTAATCTTAACAAATCTGTTTATTTTGTGTTCTGTTACAAAGGTAATTTGGATTGTTTAATCATTTGACTTCACTGTTGCTGACACTACTATAGTGTTAAGGCACTGGTGTGTTGAAAATATTTTTTTAAAAGCTTTATTGAAATAGTTATAGCATTACAGGAAGTAAAGACAAACCTTCACCTGCATCCATAGATACAGTATCAGTAACAAAATGAGATGCATATATCAGATAACAATAGTAGAAGCAGATGTAGAAGTTCATATTTTGTGAAAAGGTGTCTTAATTTCACAGAATGAGACATACAGGGTCTCCCGTTACAAGCAGTCTTAATATAACAAGCATAAAATATCATAAGTAGACCAACAGGTATAAAAAAAAAAAAAAAAAAAAAAAAAAAAAAAAAACTCTAGAAGTTTGAAAAGAGAAATGGGAAATATTCCCATATTTAGCACTTTGAGAGAGGCATAGACATACACTACAAAGAAGGAGAAAGGCAGAGGAGGAAGGAAACACAGAAGGAAGAAAGGAAAGAGAGGGGGCGAAGAAACCAGAAGGGTATGAGGCATGAGGCATCACTGCCAGCAACAATGAGTCAAGGTTATCTGATACAGTTCATGTCCATGCAGTGCTGCCTGGGTAGTGAGCCACCTACCTAACAGAATGAGGTCAACAAACAGGGTGATAGTCCTGTCACTGAGTATCCTTAGTAATAAGGAGACGCACCATCCCAGGCCAGCCATACCACCCACAACTCAGAACAGGTCCTACAAGATCTGATATTAGAGGCATGAGTGTTTTCTAATACATACCAACTATGGACAGCTTCTCTCCACTCTTTCAGAGCCGGGGAGACCTGAGTTTTCCAATATCTAGGTATTAAGGATCTCGCTACATCCTAGATCGAGGGGGTATGAGGTTCATGTCCCCCGGAGCTGAAAAAAGATAAAGGGTTGCATCTAAAGGCAATGAAGTGGATAAAATTTGTTCCAGAGCATTTCTAATATCCGACCAGAATTTTTGTATATTAGAACATAGCCACCAAATATGGGACATATTACCAACATCCTGTAGGCATCTCCAGCATGTTGAGGAAGCATTCTCATATACAGAGGTTAATCTGAGGTGTATATTACCACCTCGTAGTAAGTTTGAAATTAATTTCTTGCCTAGCTGTATCTGTAGCGGATTGAAGTAAACGTGCATAAGTGTCAAACCACAGTTCAGTGGGCCAGAATATACCCAACTCCTTGTCCAAGAGAGCAAAATACCAAGGCTTGCCCGTCAAGGAGAAATTTTTCTCCAATAGGCGATAAATCCTGGAGAGTGATTTTAGATTTAAACTTCCCTTCTAAAAAGTGGTTCAAGGGGGTCAAGTCTTGCAGTTCATAGCCAATAGCACTTACGGATACTTTGAAGTGTTGCAATTGATGATATTGCCAGGTGGCAGAACCAGGTATATCATGAGTCACACAGAGACTCTAGAGGTAACAAGCCAGAAGCAGGAAAGTCGGGGTGACCATAAACTGAAAAACAAGGAGACAGATATAGCGCTATTTGAGTCTGACCTCTAGTAGCAAACCAAACCCGCAGCAAATATCCTAGAACAGCGTGAGAGCATATCCCAGGAGGAGTCCAACGAGGTAGAATCCAAAGTAGGTTGTGTGGGGCAAGATCTGTTGAAATTATTTTAAAGAAGTAATACCACCTAATAACCCCCAACTTGCCCTACTATTAGGGCAAAATTCATAGGGGCCCACTATTTTTTTTTTTTTTCCAAGAAATACTTTTCAGTCAGTCCTGGGTGTCATGTCAAAGGAGGGGGACATGGAAGGTGCTAACAGAACCACAGGACACAAACTCTGAATGGGTTTGGCAATCCTAACTGTTCAAGGACCAGAGGTGGTATGAATCATAATGCTTTATGCACCTATTTGATCCATAAAAACTTAAGCAAGTTTGTACACTCTGCCTGTTTCAGTTTGGGAAAAACTGTTGGCATCTGTCATTTTTATTTCCATGGATATGGTATCCATGGCTGATTTGAAGATGTTCTCTCTTGAGCAGAGCACAAGGGCAACAGCCACAGGACCCAGAAGGATTTTCTGACCGAAATAAGGTAATGGGGTGGGTTTATTAGGTGTTACGACTTTTGAAATAGTATACCCACTGACCAATCAATGCATAACAGCAATCTTCATGTTGAGGGCTGTTCACTGTGGCAGGCTCTTTTTATCCCCTTAACTCCCAGGGACATGCCAGGACTGTCTTAGTATTCGGGCCTTTAAGAACCAGTGATGAGCCTTTAAGGGCTAGTGAAGGTCCTGGCACATCAGACGCTAAATTATCGCAGCGATCCTCAGGGCTTACTGCTCCAGTCCCGCAATATATACAGTAAGTTTTAGTCTTGCCCCGCTAAGCCAGTATATGTGACCTCTGTTATAGCTATCACATGTATCTACTTAGTCAATGCCAAAGGAAGTGAATACTGTACGTTACCTTTGTCACTATTCTCTGAGAAGAGAACAGAGTTAAAGTAAATATAAATGGCCTAAAGATGGTCACTGTAGACCAAAGTGCTATGGCACTGTGGTTGAGAAAAACTGGTTTAGAGGGCTCAGTGGGATATAAATTGCTGACCTTATGAGTCAATAGAGAATTTAGATACAGTATGTTGCCATAGTGGCAAAAGAAGCCTGTTCTATTTATTTTTTTTTTACGAATGAGTGTTATCAGCATAAGAATAAAAACTAAGATCTAATGTATTTTCTCCCCATGTTCTGCTGTGAAGTCCTTATCTCCTATAAATATTCAAACTCCTTAAGATACCACTAAAGAAGTCAAACCTTATAACAGTCACACACTGAACAATAAATAGTAAATCATTCAAAGAAGTACATTTTTTAGAGAGACATTGATTATTATAGGCAAAATAAACCTCTTAAAATCAATTGTAACAGCAATGGTCAAAGTAAACCCTATCAGTACCAAGGGTTCCCTACAAAAGCATCTGGTTCAATAAGTATTGAAAATTGTGATGTATGGTAAAAGTACAATATTTAATGTATATACAAAGTGCTGATGCAGAGCAGTGTTACTGAATGGTACAATAAACAGCTGATATAAAAATTCAGGTATTAATCTAATAGTAAAAAATCTAAAAACGTTTGTACAATAATAATTGTCAACAACAGAAGAGCAAACTGCCATGTTCAAGAGGTTTGCCCCAGTTTGTCACTGTGAAGGCTTCTATTGTCAATTACGTGAGCTTCCACTGAGTTGGCCAATAACACAAAATAAAGAATTTCATTATTGCAGCAATTGTGGGAAGTTTGATCAAAGTACCCACATGTGGCCAAAAATGCATTTCCTAACCAGCATGTAAATCCCTTTGAGTACTGCATTGCTATAGTAATGAGTCCATATGGCCTATTTGCTAAGAACCACAGAGGCGTCCTGCATATGATGCACCTGTTTTGGTTCACTTTTGTTGAGATGACGGATTGCAGTGCCACAAACTCCACTTCTAAACTGCAAATGAGGCCCTCTTCCCACACAGTAGCAAACAAAATGAGAGAAAAAAATAAAACAAAACTCTGCAACACTACATAGAAACGTAGAATTTGACAGCAGATTAGAACCATTTCGGCCCATCTAGTCTGCCCATTTTGCTACTGCAAAAACCTGGTACTTGGTCTTGTCTTATGTTCAGGACAGCCTTATGCCTATCCCGTGCATGCTTAAATTCCATCACTGTATTAACTTCTACCACTTCTGCTGGTAAGATATTCCACTTATCTACTACCTTCTCAGTAAAACTCTTATTACATCAAGACCGCTGTCCCTCTAGTTTGACTATTACCTCTTGTCTTAACATTTTAGGATACTGTACTCTGCAAGAACTCATGATATGGCTCCGATATTTAGAGTAATTATCAAATATGCAGTCATGCCACATAATGTAATAATGAAAATTCTACATTTTCAGTAGTCAGATCCTTTAAGAACTGTATGTTTACCTTTTATCCATAAAAGAAAGACATTAAGGAAGTTCCATTGATTAGAGGTGCTCTAATGTAACCGTCCAAATGCCGGAGCTCCATCCCCTCCTCAAGGTCTCCAGATAAAGATGCAATACATCTAGGAAATGTCAGACAATTCATCCGAGCAGATTTATTTGGTCCTAAAACATGGACTTGTTAGATCAATGCTCCTTCCAAATCAGTGGAAGGCACTGCATAAGCATCAATGCCCACTTATCCAACACTTCAAGCAATTATGCGACACATCAGTCTAAGAGGAAACCTGCTAATAAACAGAGAAAGTTGGTGATAAGTTGGTTTTTGCCTATGTGTGTATATAATATAATCTCCACCAACTTTCCCTTTGTAAGTTTTTTTCCTTTTTTCTTCATCGCCTCCTCCTGAGACCTAACAAGATATTATCAAATCCTACAACCCTCATGCCTTGAATCAGACTGGTATTCATGTCCAAAAAGTGGGCAACAATGCTTTTCAATATATCCTCATTAGCTTGGTCTCCCTGTGCCAAGTGAGTCATCTATTTGTGTTGTCTTAATTATTGGATTGTCCCCCCCACATGCATATAAGCCACATTTTGCATTAAATCAATGTATATGCTGTTAGTAGATCTGCAATTGATATAGTTAATGTGGAATTTTTCTTCAGACCTGGACTAAAGAGGTTGTGTATGTTTTTTTAACAAATTTGAAAACTTCTCCCATGGTTGACTTCCCTTAACCCTTTGAGTGCCAGAGGGGTATGGAACGCATTGCTTACCCCTCTGGCTCTCAAAGGGTTAATGATTAGTCCTTGCTTTCCTTTCTTAGATTTTTCAAAGTGACTTCTCACTTGAATATCAGTTTTGAGTAATTAGCTGAGGTGATTGCTATAGTCAGTCAGAACTTTCTATAACGTTTCATAAATTAATGGAATGGAATCCTATAAAGGTTATTATACTGTGATTTATGGTATGGCTTATCACCCCTTGTATCATTGCATTTTTGCTTATTACTAGAGGTTTACTAGTGTAATATATATATAATATATTAGATTTATAGCCGTGACTTCACAGCCGCTGGTTGCAAGAAATATTTGGGCAATTCCAACAATTAGATGGATAGATAGTTTAATATATGTTCAGACCTGTTTTAAAGCCAGGGGCTCTATTTGATAGGTGTTGGACAACCCTCTGGAAATCAGAGGGTTAAAGAAAGTTGCACTATTTAAAGGGATGTCTTGTAAGTCCAGAGCAAAAGACAATGGCACATTTAGTTGGTGAAAGATGGCACTTTTGACATAGAAACACTCTAATAAAAAAAAAAAATAATAAAAAAAAAAAAAGACAAAAATGTATATGTGGATATCAATTTCACCATTTATGTATCAAGAAAAATGTCCCATTGAAGCCAATAGACATTTTTCTTTGATCTAGACAGTACAGGTGTGTGTGTATGTGTATATATACTTTTGTATTGTGCATGTGCCCTTATTTAACCCTTTGAGTGCCTGTGGGGGACACAACGCATTGATTTGCAGTGTGTTGTGTACTTCTCTGGAACTCCGAGGGTTAAAAGCACACACACACACACACACACACACACACACACACACACGAGCAAAACTAATATTTCCATAAATTTAAATGGGGATTTTAATACCTTGAAGATTAGTGGACTCCTGCATGCTTGCACTTACATGGGCTCCTACTCGCACGCACGTGCAGAAAGATTTGGATAAACAGTGAATGGGTGGAGAAGTTGCAGCTGTGAGTAAATGGAAGGTAATACATTTGGTTTGTAGAAACAAACAAGCTGCACGCACCAACTTGGAAACCATTTGGGGAATCCTTTTTTGGGGGAAAAAGTTTAGGATTATTGATGGACAATAGACTTCACACTGGTGTGTAATGTCAATAGGGTACTATCATGTATAAGTAGGGGTATAGATGCACAGAATGTAAGTAAAAGGGACACTAATATCCCATAAAAAAAATCTACTTTTATAGAGCTTAAAAAAAAAAAACTGTCCCACAAATCCTGTTTCTCAAACCACTATGGTTTGAGAGATATTTACACTGAAAGTCCCCCCCCGCCCGTTCTCCTGACAGCAGGAGATCCCGGTCTGGGGACCAGCTGACGGCTCTGCAGCAGAGCAGAAATCGCATAACTTACAAAGAATTGCTTCATTGGAAAGGTACTTGCAAACAGGCACACTTTGTAGTCCTTTCCAATTAAGTAATTAATTATTTTTAAATAATGCAATTTCGGCTCTGCTGAAGAGCACAATTTGAATCTTTACAGCCGACATCAGGAGAAGAGGAGGGAGAGGAGAACTTTTCAATGTGAATATCTCTCAAACCATAGCCGTTTGAGAGAGAGGATTTGTGGTACATAGTTTATATTTTTTTAAGCTGTGTAAAAGTAGAATATTTTTTATGGGACATAACTGTCCCTTTAATTCTACTTCTTTAGAAAACCTTGGTAAGGCCTCCTCCAGAATATGGGATAAGGTTTTTGGGACTACTTCAGAAAATATATTATTGAACTGGAAAAGCTAGAGACATAAGAAAAATTGAAGGGATTTTTTTTCTTTTAATTAGGGAACAGACATCTAAGGAGTTATCTGATTACCATTTAAAATCTATATTCAAGACCAATACATAGAACACTCTAAGGAACTATTTAGTAAAAGGGTAAACTACAGGAAAAGTGATTTGACTAAAACAAAGGCAGGAATTTTTTACATCAAGGACATTAGTTATGTAATTCTTTGTTCAGAAAGCTGTTTGCCGATACTGTAGATGTTTTCATCCAGGGAAATATCAGACTGCCTTAGGTGCCAGGAAATAATTCAATTTTTTTTAATCAACGTTTTTTGTATATACCTTTTTTATATACACTCACATCCATACATATGGCCAAACACATACTCATATACACAGTCACATATATGTACACACTAGTGGAATCTCATTAATGCACTCAAAATTTATGGCCAAAAATAGTTGTTAAAAGACACAGAACATTCATTCAAACTTAATTATAGAAGCCCACCAGGTTGAAGTAATGTGTTGGGAACCCCCTAGCATTTATAGGGTTAAAACTGAAGTACTGCTGTTGAGGCAAATTTAAACATAATTTATTGTATTTTTCCAGTCTGTCAGTTACTTTAAAGAACATTTTTGTGAACTGTACAGAGATTGCCTTCATTCCGTTGACATTAGCAGCAGTTACCATGCCATCTCGGTGTGATGCAAGGAAAGCACATTGTGCTTGCTCCAATAAGCTGTTGCTACTTTATATGTGCATATCCACATAGATCCAGCAAACAAGAGGAAGTGAGATGAAGAGGTCTTTCACAAGTGATGCTTCTATTTATAGCTCTGGAGGCCCCATTGATCAGAAGAAACCGTATGTTTCATTCATTGTGGATGTTATTTATGGTTGTTCAATTCAAAATCTCAACCACATAATTTTGCTGTTAATGAGTAGATGGCATTGTGGCCAGATGTGGATATAGCGACGCTTCAGCTTTCAATTTATTTATTTATTTTCTTTATACTGGTCAACTAGTGCTAACACTTTGAGTCTCAGAGGGGTAGCCAATGTATTGATTTTTAAATGAGTATTTACTTAAATGTTACAGAATATGACCCAGAGTTACAATTTGAACTTGCTGCTTGGACACTTATGGCCTCGCATACCTTTAAAAATGTACTGCTGATTTTTATATATTCACAATTATCTAAATTTAAAGGCCCCTCTAGAAAGGTTTTCCTCTATCTGCTCATTTCTTTCTTTATACCTCCCACTGATGATAAAATGTCAGACCCATGAAGGAAACTTGATTGAAGAGCATGAATGGAGGTTTGGTTGGAATGTGAGCAAATGACTTTTCTCCTGTGTAGAGGAAACTGAGAGTAAATACTTTCCCAGTTAGCCATCGTACCAGAGAGGGAAGAACATGGGGCGCCCCCGTGCATATCTGTCTTCAGCAGTAATGGACCACTACGAACACCCTATAGGTGTATACTCACAAGAGCATTTTATTGGAAAAAGCATATGCCTGGACCAACCAACCAATTAATAATTGAGGATATTCACTGTCCCAGAAACAGTATCAGAATATTGATGGCTGCTGGACATGCTCTCACAAAAATGGCAAGAAAATCCAATACAGAAGAACAAAATAAGAGAGAGAGCCAGATAGTATAATAAAGTTTGTAATCTATAGTTCCAGTAAATGAAAATATACTCACTGCAAAGGTGGTCAGCAAGTTAATATCCACTACTTTGACACTCGCTGGAGGAGAACACAACCACGTTTCCGTTCGGGTAGTGGTTAGAGACAAATACAAATAGATGACAGAGGCTTCACAATAGTTCAACTGATATTTAATATAAAAAGTTATTTAAAAGCAATATTGAGGCTTAAATGCTTGCATGTTTTTTGCAGCTAGCAAGTCGCTTTATCAAAGCTAAAAATCCTTATTGATTAAACAAAAAGCCACTGCCAAAGAACATCTCCAATTAACCCCTTAACGACCCTTGATGGTCATAGCCCCTTCACGACCCATGACTTGCTATGATGTCATGGAATTCCGGGGTTCCCCCGAGGCTGCATGCCGTTCGGGGAGTCTGGAATCCGAATCACCAAAAAAAAATGCTCTGTGGTCCTTTAGTGACTGCAACGTGCCTGCACGGCCGGTTGTTAAGGGCTTAAAAAGCTTGCATCAATACTTAACTGGCTAAATACCATCAATCAAGCAATTCATTAATCTGAATAGACCAATGGTGGATCTTCCTGTTATAAACCTGCTGGTCTCGACCTTGGCTCCACCAGAGCTCTAACCAAAAGATGCTTGAATAAAACATTTCAAATAAAATGCCTAAATAACCCCAGTAATCAGATTACAATCCGTTATAAGCCACAAAAATGTTGCTGATTTGTACTTCTGGATTAAGTTGAAAGATCATGAAGACCCACTTGTGTCATAGCTGCACGTTTCCAGGGGGTTCCCCCTTCTGCCCACTTGAGCCAGGATTTCAATGAATACTGCTTAAATGATAGTGTAAGACATCAGTGGGGTGTCAGGAGGTGTCTTGTTCCCCCAACCAGGTCTGAATAGCTATGCTACAGGTGTATCCAACGCATTGAATGCTCACATATTTCCTGCTTCCCCAGTCTGGTTCCACTGTCTACTGATAGTCACAGACACCCACATACATTGTGTGATCAGTCCAGTTTGACATCCCTGCCTTGTTCCAGTGGTAACTATAGAATCACACATACACAATCTGCTTTCCCAGCTTTGTTCCACTGGGGCCATGCTGTCAGTTTGCAAGCAACGACATGAGGCAGACAGTAAAGTAAAATTCACCTTTATTAAAGTAAGTAGAATAATGCAATATTCAGTAAAGCGCAGAGGGTGACAGACAGGGAGTCTATAAGTAACAGTAGTATGTCTCCAGATCCCAGTACTGCAGAGACTAAGCCGAAGCCAATGGTAGTCTCTTAATCAGAGGAAGATTAGGCCAGACGGTTCTCCAGGGTAATAACTCGAAAGGTGACTGACTCACGCCTGCAGCCAGACCGAAGACTACCGTTGCCTGAAGGTGAGACAACCAACGGATCTACTGACTCACACTTGCAGTCAGTATGTCACGGTTTCTTTTAAGACACTCAGACCATTGGGTGAATAAGAACACAGTTTTATTAAAATAAGATAAAGCAATAACATGCCCTCTAGTGGTGGTAAATATATACAGATAATATATATATACATTTATAATGGTAAATGCACAAATGACCATTAAGTACAATTACACAGAAATAGGATAGCGTGTACCCCTCAGGGGTTAAGTCCTTGATAACAGTCAGTCTCAGATGTGAATGTTTGGAACGCCCTGGGTGTTATAAGGCTGATCATGGAGACCAAGACTATCACCGTCTGGATACTGGACTGCCCCGCCACAGTGTTCAGTAAGAAGCACCAAAGTCCCCGTAGCCCCCTCGGGCGTACCTACTGGAACAGCTTCAACTAGTGCAAGTGCATAAGGCCCCACGGGCGTAATTGGAACCGGCCTTCAAGGCGATAGCTGCCAAGCCTCCTCAGACTAAACCGGATAATGGGAAAGCATACGCTAGAGCCGACAGCCCCCACGGGCGTGATTGCCGGAATATGAATGCTGATGCCTGTGCCTGCCACCACTCGGGAAAGCGGGATCGCTACTGAACAAGACAAAGGGTCTCAGGTGCCCAACCGGCCTAAACGGATGTAAATACTCTGCAAGGATGTGTGAAGCTGCCGACGAAGAGCGGCCAGCTCCGCAGTAGTATTCACTGAGAAAGAGACTCTTACAGGATTAGCGATAGAGTGGAACCCAGTGGCACTGCTAGGGTTAATTAGCACATTTACTCGAGGCTTATCAGCGGTAAAGCAAGGCTCTGCAGTCTGAGGGAGGCACGGGTACGCCCAACTCTGCAATGGTAAAAGCACAGCACTGATCGGAGTACACCAGGCAAGGCAGTCACACCAAAAGCTGGAACAGTAGATAGAAATGTCGCGGCGGCGACAACTGGAACACAGGTCACTGTAGAAAGCCGGAGTCGTTCTTCGGAGCGGGAAGTCAGCCAGGCCGGGTCGGAGCACGTAGAAGGTGGTCATACAAGCCGGGTCGTACACAAGCAGGAACGTCAGCCAAACCAGGTCAGGATCCAGAGGAGGTAGTCAGACGAGCCGGGTCATACACGAGCAGGAACACAGGAGAATAGTCAAGACAAGCCAAGTCGGTACACAGGAATCCGGAACACAGGAACACAGCACAATAACTGGCACAGAGACACCACGAAAGGGCGCCTGACAGTCTTGCTAGCCAGGTATAAAAAGGTCACCAGGGGGCGGGCCAAACCAACACAGCAAATCCGTATCTGACATAGCTGAGACTGACAGGAATCACAGGCACTGTGATAGTACCCCCCTCTCAAAGACCCCCTCTCCCTGCTCGAGGTCTGGCTCTAGAAGGGTATTTAGAGTGAAAGCAGCGTACTAATCTGGGTGCGTGGAGGTCCCCTTGATCAACCCAAGAACGTTCCTCAGGACCATAGCCCTTCCAATGAACCAAGTATTGCAGCTTCCCTCTAAATCTCCTGGAATCAGTAATGCTCTGCACCTCATATTCCTCTTGGCCCTGGACGTCCACCGGCACAGGAATCACTGGCGTAGTAGTATAGCGATTACACACCAAGGGTTTCAGGAGTGACACATGGAACACATTGTGAATGTGCATTGAGGGTGGAAGCTCCAAAGCATAAGAAACCGGATTAATCTTGCGGATAATCTTAAATGGACCGATAAACCGGGGAGCCAGTTTGTTAGATGGTACTTGTAAATTCAGGTTTCTGGATGACAACCATACCCTATCCCCAACTTGAAAGAAGGCCGCTGGCAGACGTCTGCGATTAGCGTGCCTCTGCTGATGCCGAAATGACTGACTGAGGGACCTCTGGATCTGTGACCAAGTGGAATGAAGCTGTGCCAAATGCTCATCCAGAGCAGGGATCTGCTGCGCCTGAAAGGAGTCCGGGAGCAGACAAGGCTGAAACCCATAATTAACGAGAAACGGAGAGCTCCCGGACGATGAATTGACCACACAGTTTCTGGCAAACTCAGCCCATGGCAACAGGTCAGCCCAATTGTCATGATGATCAGTGACAAAGCAACGCAGGAACTGCTCCAGTCCCTGATTGGCACGTTCAGCGGCCCCATTCGTTTGGGGATGGTAAGCGGAGGAAAATGACAATTGAATGCCCATCTGGCCACAGAATGCCCTTCAAAACCTAGAAACGAACTGGCTCCCTCGGTCGGATACAATCACTCTGGGTACTCCGTGCAGACGGAATACCTCCCTAGAAAAGACTACAGCCAATTCCTGAGCCGATGGAAGGCCAGTCAGAGGCACAAAATGTGCCATTTTAGAGAATCTATTGACCACCATAAGAATGAACGTAAATCCCCTAGACGCTGGTAATGCTCCCAAAAAGTCAATAGAAATATGAGACCACGGACGGTCTCCGTTGGGCACGGGTTGCAATAAGCCCACAGGGAGGTGCCTAGGGGTCTTAGCACGGGCACAGGTGGTACAGGCTGCAGTAAAAGCAGCACAATCGGCTCTCAAGGTAGGCCACCAAAATAATTGCGACAGAGACCAGACTAGTTGGTCCCTACCAATATGCCCAGCTGCTTTAGAAGCGTGGTAAGTCTCCAACAAACGAACACGGAATGGCACATCAACAAAGCATTTCCCCACAGGGGTCTCAGGGGGTGCCCTCGATTGTGATGCCAATATCTCCTCCCCCAGAGGCGAGGTAATGGTGGTACGGATAGTGGCCAAAATGCGATCTGGCTGAATGATGGGAACAGGTTCCTCCTCCCTCTCAGTGTCAGAAGCGAACTGACGAGACAACGCATCGGCTTTAATATTTTTTGAGCCAGGAAGATAAGACACTAGGAAATTAAATCGTGACAAAAAAAAGTGCCCATCTAGCTTGTCGAGAAGACAGTCTTTTGGCTTTGGAGAGATAAGTTAAATTCTTATGATCCATAAGAATTAGTACTGGAGTCCGAGTACCCTCCAAAAGGTGACGCCACTCCTTCAGAGCTAGAATTATGGCCAACAGCTCCCTGTCCCCAATCTCATAATGGCTCTGCGCACTGGATAATTTCTTTGAGAAGAAACTTCAAGGCCTCAAGGCGCCACCTCCCACGGGATTGGGAGAGTACTGCTCCAACCCCAACCTCAGAAGCGTCAACCTCCAACGTGAAGGGCAGAGAGGGATTAGGGTGGGACAGCACCGGAGCAGATGCAAAGGCAGATTTCAGGGTAACAAATGCGGTCTCCGCCGCCTCGGACCACTGAGAGGGAGAAGCGCCCTTATGAGTCAAATCTGATAATGGTTTGACAATCGTGGAAAAGTTCTGGATGAACTTCCTATAATAGTTCGCAAAACCAAAGAATCTTTGAATGGCCTTTAACCCTTTAGGACAAGGCCAATGCAGAACTGCTGCCAACTTCTCTTGATCCATGGCAATGCCATTATTAGAAATAACGAAACCCAGGAATGGCACCTGAGATGTATGGAATTCGCATTTCTCTATTTTACAAAATAGCCTGTGCTTGCGGAGTCGGAGCAGGACTTCAGAAACATCTTTGATATGTTGTGAGAAGTTGGCAGAGTGAATTAATATATCAAGATATACAACTACACAGGACTGTAGTAGGTCTCGTAGGATGTCATTAATAAACTCCTGAAATACTGCAGGCGCATTGCATAAGCCAAATGGCATCACCAGATATTCGTGATGCCCTGTTCTGGTGTTAAACGCCGTTTTCCACTTGTCACCCTCTTTAATTCTGACCAGATTATAGGCGGCTCGCAAGTCAAGTTTAGTAAAGATCGATGAGCCCTTCAATCTGTCAAACAACTCGGTGACAAGTGGAATCGGATAGGTATTCTTAGGCATAAGCTTGTTCAGCCCACGATAGTCAATGCATGGCCTAAGTTCACCACTTTTCTTTTTCACAAAGAAAAATCCGGCACCTGCCGGAGAAGTAGACTTCCGAATGATGCCCCTCTCCAGGGCATCAGCAATATAATCCTCCATAGCCTTATTCTCCTCACAGGACAGTGGGTAAGTGCGCCCCCTAGGAGGCACCGCACCAGGAGGCAAATCAATGGCGCAATCGTACGCCCTGTGCTCGGGCAATGCGCTGGCCTCTCCCTTACTGAACACGTCACTGAATTGTTCGTATTCAGCTGGCACAGTCGGAGAGGTACACATAATCTTGACGGGTAAGGAGAGACAGTTCTTGTCACAGTATTCTGACCAGGAGTTAACCTCACATCTCTGCCAGTCAAATTGGGGATTATGTACCTGTAGCCATGGGAACCCCAAAATAACTGAATGGTGCAGGGGAACGAATGATTTGAAAACGTATCTGTTCCTTGTGGCAAGCCCCCACTGTCATTGTCACTGGACTAGTTTCAAGCGTAATGCCGGCTCCAGGGGTCTGCCATCGATGGCCTCAATAGCAACCGGAGAGTCCTTTTTACATAAAGGAATGCCATGCAGGTTAGCAAAAGACCGGTCCATGAAATAACCTGCTGCCCCGGAGTCCACCAGTGCGAAGACCTCGATATCCTTGTCCGCCCAAGTGAAGACCACCTGAATAGTGGGTTTAGTGGTGCTAGAATCTAGGGACTGTTCTACACCACCTAGGGCCTGTCCCCCAAGGTACCCTAGGTGCGTTCGTTTCCCGGCCGAACTGGGCAATTGCGCAACAGATGCCCTGCTTTGCCACAATAGAGGCATAGACCTTGTCTCCTACGATATAATCTTTCCTCTTTCGAGAGCCTAGTGAACCCCAGTTGCATAGGTTCAGGATTCTCGGTTGATCGCTCAGGAAGAACGGGTGGTGTGGGTGGGTTAAGGAGACTGGTCTGGCCATAGTTTTTCACTTTAGCCCTTTTAGCCAACCGTCTCTCTCGGATGCGAGAGTCTATAAGTAGGACAAAATCGATGTATTCGTCCAGATCACTGGGTACATCGCGAGCTGCTATCTCGTCCTTAATTTGCTCGGAAAGGCCCTGAGTAAAGGCAGCTAGTAAGGCCTCCTCGTTCCAGCCCACCTCTGCTGCCAAGGTCCTGAATTCAATAGCATAATCGCCCAGTGTGCGTTCGCCCTGCTGAATTTCCATTAGCCTTTTGGCAGCAGAGGCAGCCCTGCCAGGAACCTCAAACACTCGTCTGAACTTTCTGACAAATTCTCTAAAGTTCAGGGTGCAGGGTCTGGCATTTTCCCACAACGGATTCGCCCATGCCAATGCCTTGCCAGTCAATAGAGATATCATAAGACCGACCCTACTACGGTCGTTAGGAAATGCCTGGGGTGCCAACTCCAAAAATATCTCCAATTGATTAATAAATCCCTTGCAAAGGGAAGGCTCGCCATCATACCTTAACGGTGCAGATGCCGTTAGCCCTTTCGAACTGGCTGATGGGACTATGGACTGATTATCCGGTGTCAGGACTGGGGTGACCACCGGATTAGGACTAGGCTTGTCCAAATGTACTGTACGTTCGAGTAACGTCTGCAAAGCCAATGCCAACTGGTCCATGCGCTGCTCATGGACATCCATTCTCCAATGGATGTTCTGTGTTTGGCTTTCACCCTTACTGTCTGAGGTCATGGCCCTTTCGTACTGTCACGGTTTCTTTTAAGACACTCAGACCATTGGGTGAATAAGAACACAGTTTTATTAAAATAAGATAAGGCAATAACACGCCCTCTAGTGGTGGTAAATCTATACAGATAATATATATATATTTATAATGGTAAATGCACAAATGACCATTAAGTACAATTACACAGAAATAGGATAGCGTGTACCCCTCAGGGGTTAAGTCCTTGATAACAGTCAGTCTCAGATGTGAATGTTTGGAACGCCCTGGGTGTTATAAGGCTGATCATGGAGACCAAGACTATCACCGGCTGGATACTGGATTGCCCCGCCACAGTGTTCAGTAAGAAGCACCAAAGTCCCCGTAGCCCCCTCGGGCGTACCTACTGGAACTGCTTCAACTAGTGCAATTGCATAAGGCTCCACAGGCGTAATTGGAACCGGCCTTCAAGGCGATGGCTGCCAAGCCTCCTCAGACTAAACTGGATAATGGGAAAGCATACGCTAGAGCCGACAGCCCCCACGGGCGTGATTACCGGAATATGAATGCTGATGCCTGTGCCTGCCACCACTCGGGAAAGCGGGATCGCTACTGAACAAGACAAAGGGTCTCAGGCGCCCAACCGGCCTAAACGGATGTAAATACTCTGCAAGGATGTGTGAAGCTGCCGACGAAGAGCGGCCAGCTCAGCAGTAGTATTCACTGAGAAAGAGGCTCTTACAGGATTAGCGATAGAGTGGAACCCAGTGGCACTGCTAGGGTTAATTAGCACATTTACTCGAGGCTTATCAGCGGTAAAGCAAGGCTCTGCAGTCTGAGGGAGGCACGGGTACGCCCAACTCTGCAATGGTAAAAGCACAGCACTGATCGGAGTACACCAGGCAAGGCAGTCACACCAAAAGCTGGAACAGTAGATAGAAATGTCGCGGCGGCGACAACTGGAACACAGGTCACTGTAGAAAGCCGGAGTCGTTCTTCGGAGCGGGAAGTCAGCCAGGCCGGGTCGGAGCACGTAGAAGGTAGTCATAGAAGCCGGGTCGTACACAAGCAGGAATGTCAGCCAAACCAGGTCAGGATCTAGAGGAGGTAGTCAGACGAGCCGGGTCATACACGAGCAGGAACACAGGAGAATAGTCAAGACAAGCCAAGTCGGTACACAGGAATCCGGAACACAGCACAATAACTGGCACAGAGACACCACGAAAGGGTGCCTGACAGTCTTGCTAGCCAGGTATAAAAAGGTCACCAGGGGGCGGGCCAAACCAACACAGCAAATCAGTATCTGTCATAGCTGAGACTGACAGGAATCACAGGCACTGTGATACAGTATTGTCATAGTCTGCCAGAGCCACAGGTGTGCACCAGAGAAGATATCCGCTGAACAGGAGGAAGCTTAGAAATAGCTGGACAGAGCCCCAGGTCAGCACCAGGATGGATGGTCAGACAAGCAAGGTCTTGCACTGAGCGGGTAGTCAGCCAGAGCCACAGGTCTGCACCAGATTGGGTGTCCACTACAAAGGGGTAATGTGAGAGAGTAGTCAGAGCCACAGGTCAGTACCAGGATGGATGGTCAGACAAGCCTAGGTCATACACTGAGATCAGGAGCAAAAGTAGAACTGTATAGGACAACATCGTAAGGGTAACTGGATGAAAATCCAGTTCCCTTTAAATACAAGGTGCCAGGAAGCAGATAGGAGCCAGCCTAGAATCTAAAAGTATAAAAAGGATAGTCTGTGTCAAACACGCCTCCTTGCGCCCATAATTGAAGCGTATTTCCGCAAGATGCATCGCACACCAGAACCACGGCTGCATCATATGGAGCATCAGATATGCCTAGTGCGGGGACACGGGTGTCCACTACTGACGCCAAGCGTGTCCAAGCCCAGTCCAAGAAGCGATGTGTGTGATGACGCAGAAGCATCAAAAAGAGCAATACAAGTCCAGCGCCAGCTGAAGCGGCGATGCTGGATATAGGTAAGCTGTGACATACTGTCAATGCTGGTGAGATGGCTGTTGGTTAAGACACCAGCTGTAGAATCTTTTGAAACTGCAAGGTCACAGGTTCTAGTCCCGGTAAGGTCAACTCAGCCTTTCATCCTTCTGAGGTAGATAAAATAAGTACCATTAAATTATAAATTATAAATAATATCGATAGTCCCAGGACATACTTTAAAACGAGAGACAATCTCAATGTATCCTTCCTGGTAAAATACTTTATTATTATTATTATTATAACTGATTCCTAGCAATGGGAAAAGTGGTGTAGGGTTTGCTTGTTTTTCTTTTATTCCCACAGAAAATCTAGAAGTTTAAATTTTAAACTGAAATGTGTGCACATAAAAAGCCCTTAAATCTTTTACCTTTTCTCTAAACTCCAAAACTTCCCTGCAATTTCTGGTTTCCACCTATACTTGAGGCATGCTGCTGGTGTTCGGTCTTGTGTAATTTCATGGCTACCAGTGCAGTGAGACAAGGCTGGGACTTGCATGACAGTATGGGTATATGACTGTCAGTGCAGTGGGGTCAGTATTTATGGTTTTTGTGGTTATTCTGGGAATGCAGGAGTAAGTATGTGATTCCTTGAGACAAGTCTTGGGAGGGGGTCAGTATTTGTGGTTCTTTGGCTATTGGTGTAGAGGGACAAAAAGGTAGGGGCTCAGTATGTGTTTAGTGGAAAACCATCTTTCATGGGAATGCCCTCAGCAGATTAAAGGACTTTTTTTTTTTTTTTTTTTATCCCTATACAAACCAATGGGGTACCATTTTTCTCATGTTGGCACTAGGTACAGAATTCACTAGTACATTACAGGATGATAAATTTTGGTATTTTCATAGTGACTGAGATTTAAAGTGTGTGCTTTTACCAATAGCAACTCCTCTTTATGGGAAGGCAAATGCTATCTCATAAAGTGGCTGGTTGTCTGCTTTCCAAAACAGTAAGCTTTTGTCTACTTTTTCATTCTATAGTTGCTATAACTATTTTAGCATATGCAAGTAATACATGTATGGCAAATGAAAGGTTGTAGTTGGCATTATGCATTTATGCCATTTGCCTTGGAAGAACAGTAGCTAAAGTTTACAGTAAGATATTTAATTCTTCTTTTTTTTTTTTTTTTTTTTTCAAAGCTATATAAAGGGGTAGGAATGCAAGATGTTTGTTTGTTTTTTCTGTAGCATTGCAATCTGCAAACATTTGTAGACCCTAGCCTGTGGTAAAATTTCAAATGTCTAGTTATTTGATATGGGTGAATATCTGTTTATAAAATGATATGCTTTACTTTCCTTTTTCATATCTGTGATGGGTAGTGCAGGGAGGTAAATTTAAATTAAAAAAAACAAAAAAAAAAAAACTGGTACCCCATAAAAACGGGATACCACTTAACTTGGACTGATAACAGTGTTTTCAAAGACTTTAGTATTTTGGGGTAAATATGCCTTTTGTTTTGTGCTATTACCAATTTGGGGCCCCAGGGAAGAAAATCAATTTGTGATACTTCCTATAGATTGTAAGCCCTAATTAGCAGCACAGTCTTATCTTTCTGTTTCCAATGCCTTTTAATTTTGATAGCAAAGATCCTGATGTATTGTAGACCATTGCACATTGTTCTGTTGTCTTGTTTAACTATTGTATATAGTGCTGTAGAATCTTATGATAAATTCTACCCTATTTTAGGTAGCCCAGCTTTGTGATCAGTCTGATGCCCAAATACTATGGCCAGTATATATGTTGTTTTCATTCTCCAGGTCTCTGTAAAGAGTGTAAAACCTAATGACAGATTAAGCTATACAATTTATAGCGGGTCTGTTTGTAATTATCACTCCTGTCTGTTAAGTCCTGATGTGTTGGTGATCTTATAAATAGATAATAATCCTGAATATTTCAGTTTGAAACAAACTGTAAGGCTTCATACACTGAAGCTGTATATGTTAGATTCCAGAAACATATCAACCCAAACAGCTGAAGTCTTGTTCTGTGCAAGTCCTTTCCTGTCTTTGAACAGTAACCGCTTTAACATTTAAATCTAACACTAAATGTAAAAAAACAAACACTAGGCTGTATTGAAAAGAAGCAAAGTGATGCAATTGTGGGTGTAATTCGCTTCACAATAAGGGACATATAAAAATTCCCATTTATTTAAATGAGACTTAACAGCCTGTATGCTAGAGAGGTCTCTTGTGCATTGTTTTACAATTTATTTTAGACTTCTAGCAGACGTGGGATTAAAAATCCCCATTTAAACAAAGTATGGGGATTTTTGTCTCCTATGATGGAGTTGGTGGTTTTCAGAAATGATTTGCTTTTACATATAAGGCCTACTGTTCACAACGTGATCTCATAGCAGAATTACATTTATACAGCAGTCTATACTTTTGCCTACTTTTAAATTAATTTGGATAGCATTTAATCTGTACATACCTGGGAACTCTCCGGAGGCTACTGTTTTGACACTGCTTTATCAGGTCTCCGGGGCAGAGGCAGATTCCTCCGGATGTGGGGGGTTTCTATTAAAACTCTGTCCACTCCCCCACACCCCGTGTTCCTCCTTCCCCAAGCTTTAGTTTACATCTTTTAGTTTACACCTTTAACCCCTTAACGACATGTGACGTACTATGTCCGTCACGGTCCTTGAAATACTCAAGGACCGATGACGGTCATAGTACGTCACATACTTTTTACTTACAGCGCTCTACCGGGAGCGCTGTAAGTAAAAATAGGGCCTGAAATTGACCGCTCCAAGATCGGAGCGATCTCTATCAGGCCCCATAGTGACGCGCCGATACACGCGTCAGGTCAAGTGTACCGGCGCGTCCAAGTGGTCCTATGCGGTCCTTATGGGACGGAAACGTCCCAGGACCGCCGATCGTTAAGGGGTTAAGCCCTGCCCCCCCAACTTGCCTCAAGCCCCTCCCCTTTTTGATGTGACCTTCTTCGGCATAGACCTGTAGCTACTGAGCTCCCTTGTCACCGTCAGCTCTTTAGTTATGCAGATCGGCTGGGAGATGACATCATCTCCCAGCGCGCTCTGCATTATTGAAGAGAAGACTGCGCGGGAGCTCCAGCAGCTAGAGGTCTGTGTGAACAGACCTCTCCTGCTAGGCCGCTGGACCACCAGGGAGGTAGGAAACAAACACGGGGGGCAAGTTGAATCTGATGAGGGCCAAGCTGGAGCTGGTGGGGGCAAGTTGAAGTAGATTGAGGGGGGAATATGAGGGCAATGTGGAGATGATGAAGGCAATATGGAGCTAGTGGGGGGAAATGATTCATTTCCAATAATATCGCCTCAGAGAATTGTTTAATTTGGATAGCATTTCTTAGATGTATTAGAGCACGACTTGCCTTAAAGTCAGATACGTTGACGGAGTGGCAAGCTTATAAGTGACTTGGCCAATTTATGAAATCAAAATATCTTATTTACTAAGAAATATTAGATATGCTCAATACAGGGCACACATTCACCCTTGTATAGAACCCTTTTTTCAGTCTTTTTGTCTGTTCAGTATTCAACATTCAATTCTGAGAAACCTTAAGTTTTTGTCTGACTTTAGATTCAATTTCCATGTTTCACAGCCATATGTAAGAAATGGGAGGACACACTGGTCAAACACCTTCCCTTGAGGCAGAGTGTTAAATGTGTTAAAGACAGTCTTACTAAGTTTTCCAAATGTTTTCCATCCCAATTTTTTGTTGCCCAATTTCCATTATGGTGTCTCAATCTGTTGACCTTTCATGTCAAAGGTAAACATATTTGTCCACTTCCAGTTCTTGTCCATCTACTGTGATTTTTTTTCCTTGGTATGGTAAATTTGTTAAACATTACTTGCGTTTTAATTTTCAGACCAACATTTTTCTTTCCTGTTGTAGCCCTTCAATATATTCTTGCAGTTCTTCAATAAATATGTATGACCATAAGGAAACACATAAAAGAAGAAATGTGCAAGTTAAATGTTTGCTTTAAAGCTTGGCGATGGCATAACAGCAAAAACTCAATAACAAATACTAAATCAAATTTTAAATTGAATTTTGTTCAAATCTTTATGATGGACAACAACCGAATGCAATGCTGGAGGCTGAAGCTGTGCTATAAGTTTTGGCAGAAGAACTAGAAGCTGCAATAAAATCAATGGAAAAATTGCAAAGCAGCTAGACCTGATGAAGTTACCTTTGAAAGCCAGAGGTCAACCCTTATTCAAAGCCCTAGCTAAACTATTTTGGAAATACCTCCTACTCCGTAAAGTGCTTGAAACATGGAAAACTGCAGAAGTCCTCTTACTGCACAAAAAAGGTGTTAAGGCGGATCTAACAAAAAAAAAAAAAATTTTTCAACCAACAAGCCTATTGCCAGCTTTCAAGGTTTTTTTAAGGTACTATCAAAAATAATGGACACAATACTTTGAGGCACAACCTAAACAATCAGGCTTCAGAAACTGTTTCAGTACAAATACAGTGCAAAAGTTATAGCGCAGCATATTGAATGCAGCATTACATTATGCATAGCCATTATGGACTACAAAAAGGACTTTGGCTCAGTGAAGAAAACCAAGCAATAATCAATGCCCTGATCAACCAAGGAATAGACAGAACTTGCATATATCAAACAGTCAATATATGAAAATGCAACCGCATTAATACAGGTCAACAATGATGAAATCCAGATCAACATTAAAAAAAAAAAAAAAAAAAATCTGACAAGGAGACACCATCTCCCCAAAATTATTTTGTGTTTAGAAGAAATGTTCCCCAATCTAAACTGGGTCAAACTGGGTCAAAAAAGCACCTAACATCAATGGAAATTCTCTACATTGCTTGCGTTTTGCAGACGATATCTTTGCCGGTAGTCTAATAATTACAAATATAATGTGCAATATAAATAATACATAGGTGTGGGTGTGTCTCTCTTTGCAGATGATTGAGGTCCATAATGGGTTTGACACGCCAGCGGAGATTAATCAAATGACTAATGGAAAAAATTGGTGAAATGGATAAGTGTGAGATCTAAACTTGTATGCTGCAAGATAATGAATTTAGGCCATAGAAGCCCAAAGGAAGACTACATGCTCAGTGGTATAATGCTGACATCAGGTGAAAGACATGGGAGTTCTTTATGACCTGAAGGTAGGAAAGATATACAGTAAAGAGGAAATGGCTAAATCACACAGCTTTTATTGGATGATGCATTACAGTAGGGGAAAACTGTATAAATCACTGTGAAAGATGCTCCTAAATGTGAAGACCACCTCTCAAGAAGGACACCAATTTAGAGGCTTTTCAGAGTCATTAAAGGCATAGTAATACTTAAAATGTAAAAAATATATGTTTTAGGGTTTATCCCCCTGAGTAAAACAAGAGTACTCCCATTGCTGAAAGGTGTTTCATTCAAAAGTTATTAATTTTCAAAGTTGAAATTTTTAGGTGCAATATCACAGTGGCCTGAAATTGTAAAGTGGCGCTGTTGCTACACCATCCTATGGAGATTTATGGGAGTACTCTTGTTTTACTCAGGAGGATAAACCCTAAAAAAAAAAAAAAATATATATATATATATATATAATAAATTTTTTTTTTTTTTTTTTTTTTTTTTACATCTTGACTATTACTGTCCCTTTAAAATAAGGCAAAGTGTACCAGGATTGAATGAAAGACCCTAATATTTATAGGTTAGAAGAGGAGGGTGAGAGGTGATTTGATGCAAACCTTTAAATATACTAAGAGAATTAATTTGGTTCAGGAGAGAAGAAACTTTCAGAAAAAGGAATAATAGAGGAAGATGGCATGATACAATACCATTTTACAGAGAGGATGAGGTGGAAGGCACTAATACTGTGAGGGATTAGAAAAAAATGTCTGGGATAGACCTGTCTATTCTGACATGTAATATATGATTAAACATTTGAAATAGATGGGAATATGTGCGCACTGGATATATTCCAGTTGTTTTTTTATCTGCAATTAAAATCTGTACATATTAAAGTATATGTATAATATATTCTAGCAAAAAAGCATGGGGATACCCATGCAAGAAGAGGCAGGAGAAAAGAGATGTACCACTGTCCTGTGGTAGTCACAGACTTGCAAGTACACTGACACCCTAGCCTTGTTAGACCTTCTGTTACATGCTGTAATTAGTTTGAGGTGAAAAGAGAAGGGTTCAGAGGAAAAAGGTAGAAAAAGAACCTAGGGGGAGAAATCAGAAGGGACATAAGGAGAAAAATAGGGAGAGGAGGCAGTGAAGAAAAAGGCATGGGAGCCATATAAGACACATTTGTAAGGAAGGGGAATGAAGGAAAATGTTGTACATTTAAAACATATTAACTGTTTGAATGCTACAGAAATGTTCAATGCTTGGCCACAGTTGTGGCATTTAAAGGGTTTAAAAAGTAATAAGGTGTTTACTCCATCGAACTGCAGATGTTCCTGTCCCATTCTTTTGGTGTTTGGACAGAGTTGCTGGAGCTCGGTGTAGAAGCTGACTGTGTAGTGGTAGGAGAATAGTGGTTTGACAGGGACTGAAGGAAGATCTGTGTTTGATCACCCAGAAATAGATAACCGCTACGTCAAGATATTGGAAGTGGAACAGTAACGGTCATCCTAAATTTAATAATTAAGAAATGTTTTCTTTTGTAAAGCATAAAATAACCCTTTGAATGCCAGAGGGGTACACAGTACATTACTAAGAAATGCACTGCACAATCCTCTGGCAATGAAAGGGTAGACCTTGACCTCCCCATGCTCCACTCGCTGACATGGTGCCTAGTGTTAAGTAGAAATGTTCATTCCTTAGTAATGAATGTGAAATTAATCACTTGTGTCAGGAGACTCAGATTAAAATTACGTATTAATCAAAGGTGCACAAGTTACAGAATAACAAACCTCAATTTCCCTTGTTTAGTTGAAATCTATTCCTTCCTTTGTTTGCAGCTCTTCAGCCCCATATCAATATATACAAAGTACTTCAAAAAGTGTCCAATGTTAGTAGAATTAACCCTATTATTCTTAACCCACTGACACTCATAGGGTTAATCTGACTAAGGTATAAAGCAACAGCCCCTGCAAAGTAACAATTCAGCACCATGGTCAGCTACTGCCATCTTCTATCTTTTTTTCTAATCTTTTTATTCTCTTCTTTGTCACCATTGCTCATGCCTCTGAAAAAATAAAAAAAAATTGTCCAAATATAACCCTGTGATGGTTTAACCCCTTGAGTGCCAGATATGTATGCAATGCATTGCAGAGCAAAGGGTTAAACATTGCAGAGATGACAGGGTTAGATACATAGATAGATAATGCCTCTGTATACTGGTAAATGTGCTCTGGAAAGATAATGTTAACTAAAGTGCTCAGATATGTTACAAAATTCCTACTGCCCTAGCGTTGACACTGGTGAAGAAAAGGCAAGTCCTCAGAACCCCCTCCACCCCCCTTGTACCTGCTCCATTTTGAGGGAATTTTGAACAGAACCTGCCTTTATATATGGGCAGTCTCTGTTCAAAATGCCTCACAGCTATTGGCTGGGATTTGTGCTTATGCACATCCCAGCCCACATGCTTCGAGCGGGGGAATGATTGAACCTAGTCAAAGCTGATTGGTTGGAAGGTGTGTACCTCTCTGCCACTCAAGGGGTTAAACTATGCACAGATGGCAGTTGTGTCAACTCCTGTCTCCTCTAATATATATCATGAAGCCCATACTGTGCTTGTAATACAGTCCTAGATGTTGCTGATGGTGGTCCTTCTATTCCCTGGCTTTTCTGAGCTGCCTCCATCACTTCATGAAGTCCAATACTATGTGTGTAACAGAGTCAAATATGCTGCTTCTTTCTTATGTACTTTTGAGTTAAGTGTGTGTAATTATTTTCAGGGGAGGAATTTCTGTTAGATACAACTACCTGTACTTTCTCAGTCTGTAGACTTTTCTAACCCATATACCATGCAGCTGCATTGTCTGTCTAGATTGGTCTAATGCTGGTGGTGGTACTTTAACACCAAATCTAGTGCCCTCCATCCCCTTCTATAACACAATAATATTGTTTGGAACAGTCAGAGGCTGCAACTGCTTTCTTCATTACTCTGAGATCAGTATATATATATATAATATATATGTATATGGTTTTTTTTGGGGGGGGGGAGGGTGTTTGCTCATGGGTGTGCTTCTTATACACATTCATTGAACATGAACAAATATAAATAACAAAGGCTGGATAGTTATTTTATTTCTATTGCTTATTCATCTACTCTGATGAAATCCCTGAGAGACCGGAAGGTCAATTTTGTGTTATTTATTTGGATGAATTTTGTTCAAATGTCTGTCCAGAGAAGGTTGCAGAGACATTCCCTATTAGAAAGAGTGCTGAATGAAGTTTCATTAATCATACGGATGAAACAAATATTTTCTCACCATGCACATGTCTAAAGCTTGCTTGGTGGTCGTGTTTAAACAAAGTCTCCCTTTGCTCCTGCTGTGAGGTATCTCATTGTGATAGCAGTATTGCACATTTTGGCTGCTGTTGCTATTTTCTCAGAGTAGCATGTGCAAATGAGCACAGATGAATGGATACGGTTTGTGTGAAGCACTATGACTTACAGGGGCGGAGAGGGGGCTAAACAGAGAAATGAGGCTTAGCCTGGTGGATAGTAACTGCATATGAGGAAAGGCAAACAGCTCAGAAGAGCATGTATTTGTACACAACCCTTTACCTGCCACAGACATCTCACTGTAACACCCTACATGAGATGCAATGGGCCTCTTCACTGATGCCTTTATCATGCAGTGGTTAGAGGCATCTGTGACATGCAAGTGGTTAAAGTGTACAGCTACATGCCTTGCTCTGCTGTTTACCTTTCCCCATTGTGTTGGTATCCACCAGACCTCACATTTTTCTCACTTGTAAGTTACTTCCATTACCACCCCCCTCGAAGCCAAGCCAGATAGGTGCATGATATCAGTGGCCCATAACCCCTTGCAAATTAAGGGGTGGGGTTAAGGCTTTGGTGCCATAAGGAGGAGACAACCTTTACCCCATTGCTTTTCTCCTCACAGTGGCAAGCAAATCTCTCCTTGTGTAATAGGTTTGAAATAAGAATGATGTGGCACTTTGTATGCTGTTGAGGTTCAGTTGGAGAGCTAGGATGGGTAATCGTAATGGCAGCAGGCGGGGGGATCTCTGCCACTTTCTATTCTGGATGGAGTGTCTGACTTCTCTAAGGACACAGATTCCCTAGGGAGTGGAGAGTGGCGTTTGTTGGTTATGACAATCCACCCAGCTGGTTGGGTGAGGTGGCTGGTAAGATGGATATTCCATTTTGAGTTGGAGGTGGTGTCAAGGACCCCCCCCCCCCTTTGGGTAGTTGGGTAGAATGTTATGGTGGTTATCTGACAGCACCATGGTGAAAGGCAATAGTCACAATAGGCCATGTATTTGTACATGTTAGCACTTTACATTCCACAGGTACCTTTTAACCACTTGCATTCCACAAATGTCAGTGCAGTAGAGAATGAGAATTTTTAATAGTATGTCTGTCTTTTCACCTGTGTTTTGAGGGGAAAAATCATTCTCTACTGTCTCGGTACCTCACTTCCTTGCTCCAGTATTGTAACACTTTAAGAAAAGAGTAATTCTAGAACAAACAGCACTTCAGGGAACAAATTAAAAAGTTTCTTTAAATAAGATTTTTTTTTAAGCTGTTACTATACATGTTAGATCTCCAACACATTGTGAAAAAATTGGCTAGAGACCATAGCACTGAATGGGTTTAAACGACATTTAAAAATTTTACAATTCCCTCTTATTGAGTCTCTATTGAGCGGTTGGTACAGCTCTTTAGACTGACATTTTTTTGTATTTCAACCTGTCCTGATGTGGCTGTGTGGTGTATGTGTATATATATATATATATATATATATATATATATTATAAATGGTGAAGCTTTTGAAAAACTATGGCAATTCAATGACAAAAAAATCTCCAACTCTAAAGTTAACATTTCCCTCAAACACACAAAACCCAGAAGAGACAGGTTACGTTCTTATAACTCCACTCCCCTATGTACTATACTGATCAGCCATGACCTAAACAAATTGCTTCCTTAATATACTGATGTCTTCATTACATCTTAGATGACCTAATCAAAAGGAACACTGGTGATACCACAAGTGTTAATACTACACATCAGAGAGCAGCAACACTACCCTACAACACTCTTCTACCAGCACTGTATCTCCACTACTCTAGCCTGCCACTAGGGCCAACAGCAGTCTGAAACTAAAATTCTGAAAGTGCTCCAAAACACTTATGTACTGCAAATCCTCAGTCTGCACATGACTTAACACTGCCTTAGTAGCACTGCACCTAATCATCCCATAAGAACACTAATCCACAACCGTACACCTCGAAAATTGCATTTTTATACAGCATACCATTTCTGTATGAAAATGCAAAACCATAAAGACTTGACACTGCTCATCTAGTAACACTATAGTTTTATTTTTGCTATTGAGTGACAAGCTAACTTCATGCAAATCCTAACTCCTGGAAGAACACTGCATTGACACTACAGTTTATCAAAATTATCTATCACATGGTATAACTGTCAGGGTCATCATTTTGATATCATCACTGAAGGCATTAGTGATGTCATCCACAAAGCACCTGGGGGCATGGAGTTTGATTCAGAGAACTCATCCTGTATCTTCCAGGTGTTTGTATGTAGTAATATAATATAAATATGTCTCTATGTATGCACATATACTGTTCTATCCATTTGTTTATAATATAAATTTGTTTTTAGAAGTTAAACTTTGTTAGTTGCACAGTTTGGCATTATATGCTAATTAGTTTGAGATGCTCCAACATTTCCACACTGTTATAAATGAATCCGTGCATAGCACATACACGCTAAGGCTAACGTACAAAGAACAGGAGCAAATCTGGATCATAGGGGACAAGTAAAAAAAAAATAATAATAAGTTGACTTAACTGAGGCTTTAAATGCCTTGAATTGCAAAGCAATGTATTGGAGACCTCCTTAAGTATTTTGGTGGTTACAATTCCATATAAATTGGTGGCATTATTTGAAGGTTTTGTCTCTTGATAGCTTGCTCCAAGATTACCTTAGTTCTACTTAATATATCTGCCTCAATGATGGCTTTTCTATTAGAACAGCAAGTGGTAAGTTCAACTTAATTGTCATGCTGTGCAGGAAACAGGTGCAAAATGATTACTGTGCCACCAAAGTATAAATAATAATTTCTCAAACTATTTACATATCAGAAAAATGGAAAGTACATTTTTTTTTATCAGAGGCTGATGATCAGTTGGTTAATGCAATATCTGTAGAATCCTTTCAAACTTCGATCTCAAGGCCTTCTATATTACTGAGGTAGGTACAATGAGTATCCTTAAATATGGTAGTGATAACATCTATACCTCAGGACATACTTGAAAACTAGAGCTATATCCTGGTGAAATACATTATTACATTTTAATTCTGTCAGGCGGACTAGACTAGAGATGAAGGGACCACTTTAGCCCTTTGAGTGAAAGAGCTACATCTCTGGCTCCTCAAAGGGTTAAGCTGTCCGTCAAGTTTACATACAATTGTACATGATGAATTTAGGCATGCAGAGATATGTTATTATGTGGGTGCTAATAAAGTGGGCTGTAGGGGCCTGCAGCTGACTTGGCTTCTGCTGATTTTGTTTCCTTATAATTTCCCATAAGATCATTAATATGAGCCAGCTGGCCCTCCCATATTTTGTATGGGAGAAGATTAGGTATACCTGCTTTTTTAGATGTTCCTTATAACTGACGTTTTAGGCTTTTATATTTTTTTTTTTAAATTTAGAGATGCGAACATATACTGTATAGTATATTCGTTAGATTTGTCAATTTAAATGTGATGATTTAAATGTTATATTTCAGTGATCTCAATGCAATGTGTTACCTGTCAAAGTGAAGTAAAGTTAATGAAACTGACTTATGGTCATTGAACTGCAACACTTATGAAATCGTGCTGTAGCATATTTTCCTATTAGCCTGTTAGATGTGATCTCTCCAAATTGTTTGGAATGCATTGAGGACCACTTATTCTACAATTTTATGACAATGTATTTTTCATAATGAAGAATAAAACTTAAAGAAATTGACAGACTTAGTGTTGCACTTTCACTAGTTTGTAAAATATGAGTTTCAAAGTCAAGGTAAGATAATTTCATGATTTAACTTTATATATTGAAGTGTTAAGCTTCTAATGCAATCCTCATGTTTCTGGAATTAAATATGACCTACTTCTTTACAAATACTTCAGGACAGACCATTAAATAAAAGCACCCGCATATTTATGATGGTGTCAAGATAGCACTATTGTATATTTCAGATGGCAGTGCTTCTGGAACAGCACATTAATTTTGAAACTGGATACATTTTGCTTTTGACAATTGTATTTTTTCCGTAACTGGTCTGTTACTATGCAACCTATGCACTAGCACTCACCAACAACCTTAATGCAGAGAATATTAGATTTTAAAAGTTTGAGAGATAAAAACTCTGTATTCCTATGACCCTCTGAGCCTGACTAGATGTGAACTTAAAAGAATGAGACGTGGTCTAGGTGTCTAAGCACACATTATTAAATAATGTAGTGGTTTTCAACATAAGTGTGGAAAAAATTATACCATACCAGCAATGAGATCTATGGGTGTTTAACATGTATCTTTACTATTTCTGCTTAATTTATATAACTTAAATGTACATTGTCTGCCAGACTTGCTAAATATCTGAGTATTAGTATTGTTCTTTATTATTTATTACATTGTTATGTAATAAAACTTGCATCTATAAGAGAAGGTCTTGTGCCACAGTGATGCTGGGCCATAGACATCCCTGCCATAGGATTTACTATATACTTTTTCAAAGAAGGCACTGTAGTAAGGAAGTGATGTATGTAGTTTAGGAAAAATTCTGTAGTTGATTACGGTTAATCTTTTATACACTAGAAATACAGTGACCATTTTGTGTATGCATGATTTGTAAGCGAAAATTGGCCCTGGAAAATTTGATAGGCGAATATGGCCATTGTCTACCAGCATTAAATATACAAAACTTTTTTTACAGCCGCTGTTTGTCTAATCTCTTCTACAGCTGATTTGTACACGGCCAGTACCTTTACTGGTCATTGTGGTTTTGAGTCTTTTTTTTGTGGCAAGTCAGAAAAACATGTATCAGTCTGGTTTTAAATTGGGAATCTGAAAATCCTCCTTAGAATCCTGACTAGCCTCCCCTTTTTACTCCTAAATATACATAGTCCAACACCGTTGGAACTGTTGTAAATTTGCTATATTGTCCTGTGTTAATTACTACAAAATATATATATTTTTTTTTTTCTGTACTAAAATTGAGTAGAATACATAATTATTGCTTTGTTAACCTTGCAATCTAATTTTGAGACACTGATGTAAATTACCTTCCGGAGATATTTTATTGAGTAATCCCATTTCCCGTTGCAGATCATAACAAAATGTCTGCTTATCCTGTGTGACCTGTATATAACTATATTCTCTATATTGTTCAAATAAGCAGATCTTTAATTCAGTCATGGCTTCACTGAATTGCCTCACTCATTATGTGGATTTGTTTGCTGCCATTTCCTAATGAACCTAAACCTGAGTGCAATTATATCACCTATATGACTGAACAAAGAGAAACGAATACAACAATATTTCTTATCAGGGTGTGTGTATACATGCGTGCATGTGTAATCTTTATCTCCGCTATATGAAATTAAGCCATTGAGTTCTTCACAATATAGGCTTCTTTAACTATTCAAGGTTTCACTCCGATATTTTACATCTTCAGGATTTTCCTGAGGAAGGCCTATGATGTGAGACAAAAATGTTAATCTTGCAAAAAAGTTGCTTCTTTAGCAGTATTGAAGACTCATGATCACCTTAGTTCTTGAGGCTTGTATGCTCTATACTCTTTGAAGAGCACAAAGGCATTAGACACATTGAGTACGGATGAGGGAGATTTTTTTTTCTCAAAAGAAGAAACAGGAGAACAATACCACTTACCTCTAATTAGAAAATTTTTCCCGAAGTTCAGATTTTCAGCTTTTTTCCACATAGCTCATTGCATTCAAATCCATGTTTAGACCATGTGGTGAGTTTCCCTTATTTTCCTGCAGGTATAGTGTAAAAGGTGTCTTGGGTTCTCGCAGGATGTTTTGTTTGTTGTTGACCGTGATAGGTGTTGGACAGCTTATTAAAAAAGTTAATAGTTTGACTGATGGTTAACAGACAGGGACGCTGGCTTGAGCTGTGAGTAAGATACTAATACTAGAAGCAATAGAACCCATTGTAAAGGGCAAGACCTCAAATACAATCTGTTTTATTGTTTACATCACTGTAAAAATACAGGATAGTTGTCACGGTTTTACTGAACACTCAGACAATTTGATAGGATAAAACAATGAAGCTGTATTAAAACAGTATAAAGCACAACAAGGCACTGCACGGGTCCAGACTATACACAAAGGACAGATATATGATCTGACACAGGTCAGGGCAATACAGTTGACACAATATGCAAATGTGACTGGAACATAGACAGGAACGAAACCTCAGCAGTACAGAACCGTAAAGGCTGTAGGAGGGGGACTATACTGCAGGGCAGGCACCTCAGTGTAGGGAGGTGAATAGGCTCTACCAGCCTTACCTATAACCGGGTAAGGCAGCCTAGTAACTGGTGTCAATAAAGAATAGAGGTGGCTCTACCGGCCTTACCTATAACCGGGTAAGGCAGCCTAGGAGTAGCACAAACAGAGAAATATAGGGACTGACAGGAGGTAGTACCGCTAGTGACCTGGAGGACACAGGCTGTATAGCATTTAACGGAGGCTGCAATGAGGCACAGGCTTGGAGTAGCGCAACGGGAGGCAACAGTAGGAGCAGACTGACAAGTGGTAACACCGCTAGTGACCGGAGGACACAGGCAGTATAGCACATAACGGAGGCTTCAATGAGGCACAGGCTGAGAGTAAGCACAACCGGAGGCAACAGAGAAACACCAACTGGCAGATACCGTAGAGGCAAGGCATAGGCACAACAGGGACAATGGAAGTACTAGCGACAATAGGACGCAAGGCTGAATAGCCAAAGCCCGGATCGGTACACAGAGAGCTGTAGTCAGCCAAAGCCCGGATCGGTACACAGAGAGCTGTAGTCAGCCAAAGCCCGGATCGGTACACAGAGAGCTGTAGTCGGCCAAAGCCCGGATCGGTACACAGAGAGCTGTAGTCAGCCAAAGCCCGGATCGGTACACAGAGCGGTAGTCAGCCAAAGACCGGATCGGTGCACAGAGAGCAGTAGTCAGCCAAAACCTGGATCGGTACACAGAGAGCGGTAGTCAGCTAAGGCCTGGATCGGTACACTGAGCGTGGAGATAGGAGCAAGGTCAGATACAAACATCAGGTCAGTGACAGGAGGGCATATATAAAGGCAAGCCCTGGGAGAGGCTAGCCGGACAGAACCAATAAGAGGCAGCCAAGACAAACCCGGAAGTAGGAATGTCGCATAGTGCATCATGGGCACAGTGATAATAGTTTTAATGTTGTCCAGCAAATGCACTAGGGTCAGAGGGAGGGTGATATCAGTAGAAAATATAAAAGATACAGAAACCCTGTAGCACTCTAAACAAATATGCACTAATGCTGTCTGAATATAGAGCAAAACAATTTGAATAGACTTTACTTTTAAGCTGAGGGTTGCATAACCAGAGGAGTTAGAGGACAATAAGGGTACCGGCACAGGGATTGTGGCTATAGCTTGTTGTACCTGGACCCCAGCACAAGAAAATGGACTGTGTAGGTCATATGCTCATCATCAAACTTCAAGCCTGGGTTTCTCTAGTGTTCTTCTAGGCTTTTCACCCATGTGCTTTGTACCCTTGGGGAGGGGCATAGTGACAGCAGCTCCAGATTTTTTTTTTTTTTTTTTGGGGGGGTTGACTTTAACATGCTTATCATAAATATTGTGGTGTATCTTACATCTGCTTTGAGCGTAGATGTGCAAAGTTGTCCCCTCCTTTCCTCTCTTCGCTACCTTGCTGCATGTAGAGTACAGTGTAGTCACTGACTGCACTGTGACTGCCTCAAGGGAAAACCTATTCCCACACCCACTATTTCAGTGAGAGGACAGGTGGAAAATGGCCTTCTCCAAAATAACCTTCACTGTCTGGGGTGGGTGATGCTGCTGCTGCCACAGGAGCATCACCAAAGCTAGGACCAGGAGTATTGGTGGCAAGGGGGGTCTGTGACACACAAGCTTTCATCATCCTGCTGCTGTGACAGATGAACAACTACCTCTGACTAAGCAGGAATTACAGCAGCAGCAGCAAATTCCTGAATGTCACTAATGGTGGTGGTGATGCCCATCCCCAGTTGCATTTTTCTCCCATTCCTTATTGCTTTTAGCCAAAAAACTCCTTCTCCTCTCCACAGCAAATGTCCTGCCATCACCCTCCCTCTCATCCTCACCACCTCCACCAGTCTCTTGCTGTTTTATGGGACTGATTAGTTATGACAAGTGACAGAGGGTCCCCTGCTGTCACCTGCCATCTCCTCCTAAGAAGGCACTGTAGCAGCAGGCACAGGTAGCTGATGTTTACTGCTGATCATACTGCTAGCCAGTTTTAGCTGCGTTCAATATACTTCCAGAGGGGAATGGGAATCTTTTTTGGTTAGGGGTATGCAGGCTCCCTTTACTGCTAATTTTGCTGGTTTCCTCCTCCCACCTCTGTATCAGAAGCAGCAGCAGCATCAGTGTCCACGTAGCCTCTGCTGTTGGTCATGGAGCTAGATAACACTTAAAAGTTAAAATGATTTTTTTTTTTGTCTCCTGCTCTGCCTGCTTCTGGTCATTGTTCTGAACTACACCACACTGGGTGGTGGGAAATTCTGGGTGTTTATATTATTGAGGCAGGAAGTTCTGTTGCGATTGGAAAAATAGGAGGGAAATGGAAGTGATCTTGCATGACATTCTATAGTGTTAATGAAATGGAGTAAAATGTATGGGTTTATCCATTGGCGAATTCCAGCGGGAGAGCAGATTTTTTTTTTTTTTTTTTTCTGCCAAAATTCCTGAGGGAACAAAATGAGACTTTTCACCCATCCCTAGTAGCAAGAGTGATTCCCTATAATTTGCAAAAATAAATGCTGTTGACAGGTTTTGGTAATGACTTATAAGAGTTATATATTTTACTAGTGTATTTCGCACCACACAGCGCTCACCTATTTGTACCATTGTTCATTTAAGTCGCATCCTATCATGTGATTTGAGGTTTGTATCAGCTCATTCTTTTCTTATATATTTTTTTTTTTTTTTTTGGTAGACTGTAAATTTTGATGGTAAGCACCAAATATATATTTATATAATTGTATATTTGTAGAGAATATAGCTTTTGGTCCTTTTTGGAACTTTTACTACCTTGTTCTCTTATAACCCCTCCTATTTATTTTGTTTTATTACATAGTATAGCTGTTCGTTTTCTTTGGTGCTTTCACTATTTTATTCTTGAATACCAACTCCTATTTATTTTATTAGTCTTTAAATAATGCAGTCTTGACCAGAGTCATTATACTCACAGGAGCTAAGAAGAATAATTGCCCAATAACAGATTATTCTGTTAGGAAGCTCTTCTTGATTGAATGTAGCCATGTCAATCTGTTGTCAGATGAACTCATGCAGATAGACATGCAAAAGAGCACACATAGCCAGGACCATCTAAAGGTAAAACTGTATTTAAATCACGCCAACCCGCAGAAATGGCTAGTACTTTGCTTACCAGATATAAGTAGATATAGAGCCTTCAAAGGAAATAATCCGATACCAGGTAAAGTCCAAGAATATCAAAGTGCTTCAATTTAATAGCAAAACAAAACCATGTCCTATATTCCTCACGTTTTGTGAGAGGTATCCACACTTTGACAGGGGAGTTACAAAATGCTTACAATGTATTCTTTAAATAGGTACTGTCACATACCATTCAGGCATCTCTTGTTGTCTCTATTTTGTGTGGTCTGACTGGAACGGAAGCCGGAAGCTCCTGGTCTGTTTGTACTATGCTTTATGGTCCTTCCAGATCCTTTTTTTTTTTTTTTTTTTTTTTTTTTAAATCCGGTTGCACATAGTGTTAGTCAGCCCTGAGCCACTCCTAGCCTTATTTTGCTAAATAAAACACTAAGAAATCTAATTTCTCCATCTAGCTCTCTAGTTACTTTTTGTTTCATTTGCTGGTAACGTCACATTTTTTTGAAGGAAAATTCGCAGTACACTTCGTAAATGGTCAGGAAGTTTGTGGACATTGAAAAACATAGTGACGTATTTTTTGGTGTAGGTGAAAAGGAGAAATATAAAGGTTTTGTTAGATTTTCGATTTAAAAAAAAAAAAAAAAAAAAAAAAAGAGCAAACCACATGGTTTTCACAGCATTTCTTGAGGGAACATTGTGGGACATTTCTCTACAGGTAACAACTTGTCTTTCATTAACATTACCAAAAATAAACACCTTTTACACCATCATGGTCAGAACACTTTTGGAAACTTCATGTGTGGAGAAGTCCATTCTTATTGCTTTCAGTGCAATGACCGTGGAAGAAGAATGGGGAAAATGCCACCTTTTGGCCTGGTTGCCTTTTGAGGTAAAAAAGTCTCCCATCACCAGAAATGAGTAAGTAATTCTGAAACAAACCAGCTGCATCATATAGGACAATTAAACTTTCCAAAAATCCCAGTTGATTTTAAATTCTAATTTTTAACCCATTGGATGCTCAAGGGATCAAAATCCTCATTTAGGTCAATGAAAATGTTCCCTCTTGAATTGATTATTTTGTGATTAAGGCAAATTGTGTGAAATATGCTTTGTGGAGAAATACTGGAGAGACGGGCACTTTAGGTTAATAGGAATTTAACAGGCTAGATCACATGGGTTCTCACTGGCAGAGTGAGTGTTGTAGTCTTGTCTTATCAGCAATTATGTATTCGCCCTCCTGACTGAGCCTGAAAGTCTCCAGAGTGGTCTTAAAGCACATCTACTTCCATGGCCATTACATTCTTCCCCCTCCCCTTTTCTTCCTTTATCTTTCGGACAAATCTGAAATACTGTGAAGCACTTATGTCCTGCTGCACGCCACTTAAGTAAATGGGGTTAACTATGTTTGTCTCAGAATGGTGTGAAGTGCACTGAAGAGCAATGAGAGCACCACTCTAGCACTCGAAAAGAGGATCAGTTATAGGGCAAACCAACTGCACCATTGGCTAGAAATTTCCCTAAGCATTTAAATTGGGCTTTTAACACCTTGAATGCCAGAGAAGGTTGCAATACATTGAGTCACAATGTATCGGAGACCTCTAGCATCCTAGGGCATAAAAGCACAATTTAAATAATTTGGAATACTGGAAATGTTTGTTTCTCACCAATGTTTAAATTGGTTTGCCCCAGAATTGCAGCAATTTCTTGGTAAAACGGCCTCACTGTTGGGCACTTACTGCTAGTATTTATGGGCTGCAGGAAGTTACAGACTGGGGCTCCTTAGTAACTGCAACCCCTGTAGCATTCCAACTTTTTCTATAGGATCAGGCCTATCATGGTTTTTGCATCAGTGATCACCTGTATGCTACACCCTTTTTATTTATAGTTTCACTATTAGATGTCAGATACAGTAAATCAAAGCAGATGTTTGTACAGAGAATCTTAAGCAGTACTGCAAATGTCATCATTATCCCAAAATAATTATGTACTTTTTAAATGCAGTTATTGCAGATGGTAGTTTTCTTAATGTAGTATATCACAGTAGGGTCTAAATACCTTCACACCAGGAGGCAGAATGGTAGAACAATGATAATTTCAATTAAATTTCTTTCTTCTGTTAACGTATGTATGTGAAATATTTTCTTTAGTCATGTCAGCACATCATACTGTTCTCAAGTTCAGCTCTATATTCCAAAATAAATATTTGCATAAAGAAAGGTCATTAAATAGTAAGGATATATATATATCGATAGAGAGAGAGAGAGAGAGAATTATAAGCTGTTTTATTATCCATGTATCGTTTAATAAATGTTTGAATAGTATATGTAAATAAATTCTAATGAATGCCCTATTTTTGCAACACCTTAGTTTCTTTTTAAATAACCTGAACAAATATTTGTGATAAAGCTATGTCCTTTCTAGTCACTCTAATTATACAGATCCACTCCAAGCTTCTTGTCCTGCCTCCTCAGAGCTGAAGCTGCTAGTCAGCATCATGTCTATTGGTTGTATAGGAGGGAGCAATAGCTTATTCAACAGTGATGATTGGCTGTGTCTCTAGGCAGTGGTTCTCAATCTACTTTCCTCAAGGCAACCCTAGCACACAATCTGGAACTTTCAGGGCACACGTAACATGTTTAATGTAACTTATCAAGGGCATAATAAGCAATACAATACATAAATATACAGATATTAGGCCTTATGATCATAGTAATAAAAAAATATTGTGCATGACAGTTTCTGGGATGTTTAGATTTCTTCTACTGCACAGCTTTATGCATGGAATCTAATTCTGAATAGTATACAACATGGTAACATTTACCTAGATGTTTAATAGATGTTGATGATTTCTCATCTGATTGTACAAATCTATGTTCCTCCAATATATAAATTCCTTGCTATTTTGCTTAACAAGGTATTGAGTAACGTTTTTCTGTCTTTCTATCCTTTATCAAACTCGGGGCCGGATTTACATCTCAGGAGCCTGGAGGCACATAAATCTGAAGCGCCCCCCTCAAAGTGTATATGTGTGTGTAATATATATAAATATATATATGTGTGTGTATGTGTGTGTGTGTGTGTGTGTGTGTGTGTGTGTGTGTGTGTGTGTGTGTGTGTATATATATATATATATAATAATATAATTATATAATGTGTGTGTGTGTGTGTAATATATATATATATAAATACATATATGTGTGTATATGTATGTGTGATATAATAATATAATTATATAATGTGTGCATGTATATATGTGTGTATATATGTATATATATGTATATGTATGTGTGTGTGTATATATATATATATATATATATATATATATATATATATAATATTAAATGGGGTTAGGGGTATATGGCTGGGGTACAACACACACACACTGCAGCAGAGCTCCAGAAGAAAGCACAGATGATTATGTGCACCTGACCTCTCCTACCTCTACCTGGAGAGGCTTGAATGACTTGTTGGCAGCAGCTTCTCTCTGTGACAGACTGTCAGGCTACAGGCAGGTGCAGCTTCTGCTCCTCTGTGTGGCTATGCTGTTATGCAGGGTATGGGAGGGGCAGTTCCAGCAAGTGAGGAGTTTGGTTGGGTGGGATTAATGTGCCAGTGCCACCAGATGATCAGGATCACATCCAGCCATGGTGCAGCCAGTAGCATCAGCATGAAGAATCATCATTGATGATGTGCCTCCGCGACACTTCAGGAGGCCGCGGCCTGTGGCACAGCACTCTTCACTCTCCCCACTTCTTCTACAGGAGAGGGGAGAGAAGTAGAAGAAAACGAGGAGTTCATAAACCTCCTCGGCCCCCGTGCAGTAGCTTGATGCGCCATGCATTCGTCTGAGGCACAGGCAATGAGGTGGCCTGCAGCACTTCTTTAAAAAAAAAAAAAGACTGACTCAGGCACCCTTCTGTGAGGTGTGCCTGTAGGCAGACACTTACTGTCTTATTATAAATCTGGTCCTGATTGAACTGCTATCTTTTGCCAAGGAAAACATACATTCTTTTTATCACTGCTAACCTAGATCTGAAACCAAATGTAACGAGTCACTGCACATAGCTTGTATGTTTAGAAATTATGCCTGTGCTCTCCTTTTGACTCAGCCTTTCTCTGTAACAAAAAAACATACATTGCTGCCCACACTCCCAATCTATAATGTTCTAGCAGGCAAAATAAATGCATTGGTGACCTATCTAGCAGCCAAGGGGCTAAAAACACCTATTTAAATAAATGTACAATTTTATTTACTCCTATAGTGCAGTTAGCGTGTCCCAGAAATGCTCTGCTTTTTGACAGTGCATGCAAACCATGCTGTATTACACTAAAACATTGTAATGCCTCTTACTAGAATTCTACATCTGGGAATTGTAAAGTGGATGCTTGTAGCTGTGCTGATGGGTTACATTAGCAGAGACATAGAAGCTCTCTACATAGTAAAACCCACAAAGTAATTAAATTGTCCTCTTTAGCACCCATGCTTACAGATTTTATGTCACATATTATGTCCATGAAACATCTGTTAGTTCAAATCTGCTCTTACAATATGTTTTCTTAAGCAATATTCTCATCAGTGTTATGTGCTTCTGATATAGCATGCAACTTCTGTCTTAAAGCAGTTCAACACTAGAGATTGTTTTTAAAACCATGGTTGTGATTCTTGAGTATTTGCCAAAAAAAAATATTGCTGCAGATGAACACTAGTGCATTGACATTTACTTGCATTGTACAATACAGTTTTATAAACTGGAAGAAAAAGGCAGGCATCATTTATTGCTACCTGCTTTATAGCTACATTAAGGGGATCCAAGAACAGCATGAGAGGAGATGGTAGTAGTATATAAAGAAGTGTTGTGTGTTCATAAGTCTTTTTGTTCCTATAATTATTATCATGGTTGCAGTGGAACATTTTATATAGAGGTACAATACTATATAACATCCACTGTGAAATTGAGTTCACTGCTTATGTTTCAGGAAGTGACTGGGAGTCTAGAAGTTGGTTGGCACAGTGGTCCACAATGAGTTATAACTTTCCAGTGGCCGAATTTCCATTGCCATCAAGTTGACAAATCCTGCCAAAGAATACATCTTTACAGCACTTCTTTAAAATTCACCACTTCCTAAACCTTTTAATGTATTACAAACCCATCTGGTCTATAAAGGGTTAACACTGCACTGCCAACTGTATTACCTTCCAGATTAACAAGCCTGGGTTTAGTTGTTGAACAGAGCTGCAGGTGGTAAATTTTCTGATCCTTGAATTTGTCAGGCTGCTTAACTGAGCTGAACAAAACAAGGGTTGATGTTCCATGCTTCTCCACAGAGGTAAGATAGGAAAACAGTGTAATATAGTATATATATATCCGAGTGCCTAATCTTAAATGGACATATACCCATAATATATAATTATGGAAATATATATAACATTGTAGGTATTTTCCTATGAAGTAAAACAAAGATATTCCCAATGCCTGGAAGTACGTTTCAAAAGTTACTAAAAATAAGTTGGCATTTTTCTGATAGGTTGCGTACAAGATGTGTTGAAGCCAGGTGGTGGTATTGCTGTTGAAACATACAAAATGTGGAGTGTTAGAGACAGGATTACATAACCTAACAAAGATTGAAGACATTGAGTTTGGAAGAGTAAAGCTGCTAAAGTAATGTAAAGTAAGACATGGCAATGACCAAGTGTTTGCTTTGACCTAAAATTATATTGTTCTCACCCTGTACTACCTCTTTTATAAGGTAATTAGATCCTTAGCCTAAATATCTCTTAATCCTTTGAGTGTCAGAGGGGTAAGGAATGCATTGCTTTGCAATGCATTCTGTACCCCTCTGACACTCAAAGGGTTAACCACTTAAGGACCCATGATGTGTCCGGACCATCACGTGAAAACTTAAGGACCCTTGATGGTCCTGGCACTTCATGCAATTCAGGGACCCCTGATTCCATTAGGCAAATAAAAAAAAAATGCCCCATGGTCCTTAACTGCCAGCGGTGCTGCCACATGGCTGGTGCTTAAGGGGTTAACTTAACAGGAGAACTCTCCTAGGTAGGATTCAGTTATACCAGTGGCTCTCAAACCTATTCTCAGAGATCACTAACAGTCCATGTCTTTAGGATTTCCCTGCTTAACCACAGATGACTTAGAGACTGTCATTCAGCTCAACTCTCATGTTAACTTATGTGGTCTGTTAAGGATCCCAGAGGATAGGTTTGAGAGCCATTGCTTTCTGAAGTAGCCAACTAGATCTCCTTTCTCTTGTATTATATCTGAACTGTAGTGCATATCTGGATACTGACATTTTTATCATTTTTGAGAATGTTTAAATGGGTCTAAAGGGCCATATTGTAAACAGGCATGCACTAAATGCAGATCTAAATGGGGATCCACAAGCAACCGTAGGTAAAAATATTGAAACAATTTTTTTTTTTTTCCTGAGACTTTACCAAAAGGTGACTCTGTACATTTCATTTTATAAAACCACCCCTGAGTAGCAGTGGGTGAGTCTATGGGACTATGATGCTATACCCCACTAAATCTATACAGTTTATACTTTATCATTTTTTGGAATTCACATTTTTTTTTTTTTTTTTTTTTTTCAGCCACTAAACCAGCTTGAAGCAAAATAATTGTATCTGCATCATAGCTTTTGAATTTTATTTTGTAATAAATGTTCTCATGCATTTTATAGCTGTCTGTCTTGTAAAATTGTAAGTATCAACCTTCCCCCCAGAAATAAACAAAAACAAAAAATAAACAACTTGCCGAGAAAGCAAAATCTGACCAAATAAAACACTTTCATAAACAATACAAATGACTGCTGTAAATTTCTTTTGACTTCTAAAACACCTACGTCTTTCTTTGCCATCGGCACTTGCAAATCTAATGTTAAGCTAAAACGAAATTATTTATAACTTGCACATTTATTCAGGTGTTCACCCTTCAGCTGCTAACATTCCTTCTCTTATATTGTATGATTCGATAAAATTGCAGCTGCTTTAAAATGAACAATAGTTGGTAGTTTTGTTTGTCCTTCTAGTAAATAGTGGTATTGTTTATAAACTGAAATGATGAGAATATTTAAATCTTGTCCATTACAATTCTAAAGCTGGATGCACAAAGAGGAGCAATTCTGGGGCAAACCAACTTGACTACACGGGAGAAATTAAATTCCCATTTACTTAAAGGGGGCTTTTGACCCTTTACATGCTAATGAGGATTGTGAGGATCTGCAGTGTGTTGGATAATACTTTAGTATTCAAGGGGTTAAAACACTTTATTCAGTGTTGTCCTAAACTTTTAGTTGGTAGAGCATTTGGTTGTTACAGTTATTCTGCCCTTTATAAGTGCAAAATTGTTTCAGCGCTCACAGGACCTCATATGGACTTGGACATCCAAACATACACACAAAGTGAAGAAGGAGGAAAAAAAAAGGAAAAAATCTAAGAGTAATCAATTTCATAAATATAATAAAAACAAATGCGCACTCACAAACCCAGATGGATAACAGACATCTCGGGATACATATGCCCCTTCTCGTTCTCTATGTCCCTTGCTCCAAAACAGCATCCAGATGTAATCCACTACTCCTCCTCTCAGACACGGTCCACAACCATTTCTCACTGGAACACACACAGGGCAGGTAACTTTGGAGTCCTCCTTTAAGCCTTTAGCGCTTAAGAAGCGGTTTGTAACGGTTTTATGGACACTCAGACTCGGGAGGTTATGGTAAAACAGTTTATTAATAAAATAAGAAATGGGTAACCCATGCGGGTCCAATAGGTACAAATGATACAGTATTGACACAGGCCAGGCTATAATAATATACAGTAACCCACACGGGTCCAGTAGGTACAAATGATACAATACTGACACAGGTCAGGTTAACAGTTCGTGTGAATCCAGATGGAGCAGAGGAAACTACCAGGCTAAAGGATGCCGGCAGGCCCTAGTAGTGCAGAGGTCAATGGAGACTCTCCACTCAGAAAGTGAACCCAGGATAAGGCAAGCCACAATAGGGGTGGCTGAGTAGGAGGCCACTACTATCCCCAATACTAGGGTAGTCAGGAGAGACTAGGCAAGCGGAGACCAATGAAGGCCCTGGACAGGAGACTAGCGGACAGAGACCCTAGACAGTCCAATTGGAGGCACAGGGCTGTAGGGGGTTCTGATGGCAACAACAACAGAACTGCCTGAAATGTATTGACACATGGTACTGCCAAGCAGTAGCAATAAAGGTATTCCCAGACTCCCAGGACAGACTGAGGGTGACTGAGCAGCAGACAATGTACTGCACACCAGTGACAGAGAGAGACTGTGACCCTGAGGCGCAACAGCACCAACCCACAAGGAGTTAACGAACGCTCAGACCTGGAATCGACTGCAAGGCAATGGAGCCTAACCGAGGCGCCCAGAAACGAAACCAACCTCGGAGGTAAGTGGTGGACAGATTAAGCGTACCGGGGTGCTAACCCAACGAAGTGAAAGGATAGCACTAGCGCACAGGTGTGGAGACAGGGTCACAGTATAACAACGCTGCGGTAGCAGTGTGGGTATCGAGGCAACCAAAGACTGTCTAGTCAGACAGTAAGCGTGCACAGGAGGGAAGCCCTCCAGATGGAACACAGATGGGACTGACAGTAGTACAGTGGTCTGTACACAGAGCAGGAATGTCAGCCAGGCTGGGTCGGTACACAGAGCAGGAACATCAGCCAATCCAGGTCTGTACACAGATCAGGAACGTTAGCCAGACTGGGTCGGTACACAGAGCAGGAACGTCAGCCGATCTGGGTCTGTACACAGAGCAGGAACGTCAGCCGATCCGGGTCTGTACACAGAGCAGGAACGTCAGCCGATCCGGGTCTGTACACAGAGCAGGAACGTCAGCCGATCCGGGTCTGTACACAGAGCAGGAACGTCAGCCGATCCGGGTCTGTACACAGAGCAGGAACGTCAGCCGATCCGGGTCTGTACACAGAGCAGGAACGTCAGCCAGGCCGGGTCGGTACACAGAGCAGGAACAAAACAGGCAGAGTAGTCAGGCAGTCCGAGTCATACGCAGGATTCACACAGGAAGTCAGAAACCAGCGCTAGTGACTGGAACACCATGAAAGGGCACCCATGAAATGACAGGGCTGCGTGTTTAAGGGCTACAACTGGGCAGAGAGAACCCAGCAGCCAATAAAAGACAGGCAGGAAGTAAACCGGACATAGCAATGTCACCAGAGGAATCACGGGCAGAGAGTTCTAATAGTTGGAATACTGTGCCCACTTGTATTTAGTACTCCTTGGTATAGGACATTGGGCAGAGACCAACAATAATTGGAGTGCACAGATATAAAGATACACAAACAATAAAACACGTTTTCATCGGCTACCTGCCAACTTCTAAGCTAAATGAAGCAATGTCTTAAATAAAAATAAAAAATCCCATATTTATCAGTTACTAATTGGTGTTGATTAATTGACACTCCTCCGACTCCTCAAACTCACCAGAATCCATTAAATCCAAAATTATCCATAATTTTACAGTGAAATTTCAACTAAAGGCAGCCAATGAGTGTCAAATACCAACACCGAAAAGAAAATACACACATACGTACTTCTTGTCATACCAACAATAAATATAAAGCCATTAATAATGGAGAGAACTACTCTCCTCTACATAAGAACAAAAACAATTACCATAATAAACGCTAATGGATGGCCAAAAGCAAAAAGTATATACCATCCATATAAAAAAATAAACAATTATTTGATTATGAAGAGAAATATGCAAACGCCATCGGACCCATCCTATAATGAAACCCATGGGATCAATCCAAATATAAAATAATTGTACAGAAATTGGTAAAAGGGGACAAGTACTACAATTAGTTTTCCCACATTTGACGGTACCAGGAATAGGAACTAGCCAGTCTTGCTCTACTTTATTGACTATACTGATATCGTGTGGAGCTAGAATGTTTTTAATATTTCTATTCTTCCTAAACACCTCCAGGTTTAGGTCCCTGAGCTTTCTCCAATGCTGGATCCTGCATCAGAATATTCCAGTGTTTATGAAGTATCCAATAGATATTGCAAGATGACTCACTATATGTTGTAATAAATACTGGTGCTCTCTCGCTATTATCCTTAGGTTTTTCTTTATATTTTGTGTTTTTCTATCGAGGTTTTTGACTTTAGAATGTGCCTGCTCTACATTGCACTCTTCATAGTCCTTGTCTCTAAGCTTTTTCTTTAACACTATTGCTTCGTTCTCAGAGTCTAGTTCTCTGGTACATTTCCTTCTCGCCCTTTTAAACTGGCCAAAGAGGATGTTTTGAATCCAGGTTTTTAAGTGCCCACTGTTCGCATGGAGATAGCCATTTGCATCTACCTCCTTCCTATAGTTACTAGTAATAACCTTACTTCCCACAGAGGATAGTTTAAGATCCAAATATTCAATATTCTCTCTACTAAACTTGCTGGTAAATCTCAAACCCATTGTGTTGTCATTAAAGCAACCGACAATCTGCTCAAAACTATACTCTTCTCCATCCCATATGGTAACCAGGATTGTACTGCAATGGAACACCACATAAGGATGACGGAGCAGGGTGTCCAGGAAGCAGATAAACCCTCAGTATGGGGATGGAGCACTCAATGAGCCCTCTGGAGCACGTAAAGTGGCACGCAATGTCACTGGAGAACTGGGCCAGATGATGCGTGCCCACTCGCTAGAGCCAGGAAGAATGTGGAAGCAACCCGCATTCAGAAGCACGGCAAGAACCGTGAAGTGAGGATGCGGTAGAGGTCTGCTACTGCGACGACGGCCACTTGAATTAAGGCATTGACCGTGACAATTGTGCATCCCTCTGATTCTCAAGGTTTTAAATAAAAGGAAATGTTGTGAATTATTTTTGTCAGCTGATAGTTTGCTGCTCTTTATGCCTACAGCCCTTAATGTGTTCTTGGCAATGTCATGCAAATTATGCTGGTGTAGTGATGATCACTATTCTATACGCGATAAGTAGTCAAAGGCCCATACCTACTGAAATACACTGCTATGGAAGATGTCTTGCTACAGTTTGAGTGTTTTCTTCAATCTAAAAACTTGCCCGGATGAGGATAATTTGGTCCTGGAACAGTTTTGCTATTGGAAGTCTGCATATAGTAAATTACAACTTGGCTAACACTCTTGGAACACATCTGTAATGCTGCAATTACATTTTGATTGACATTTATACAGAAACCATACTGAGTGGGGCTGTATTGTTGTACATGAATCCGCTAAAGATCCCTCTTCATTCACAAACCAGTTTAATGAAGAGCAGTAAAACACCTTTCTTCCATTTTATACATCTTTCATACAGTAGTATGTGAGCATATTAAATTCCACATAGATGACCACTGATAATGGCTGGCTTATCTACTAATTTTATATAGCTTCTGAATATCTTGGCTGCTAGTAATGGCTTAAATACTTAAGTTCAACCTGGTATCTGTCCCATGCATCTTTAAAGTCAATTAAAATAGTAACACCTACAACATCTGCTGGAAGAGTATTGTATTAATAGTAATATTTTTACATATTACAGCTGAGTTATCATCATCCAATTTTAAGATAATGTACTTATTAATGTGTTGCACCTCACCACAAAGGAATTACAAAACCCTTCTCTTGTGTGACAAGTACATTGAAAATATTCTTCTTGGGAATTATGACCCACGTAGTAAGTTAATAAGGCTGAATCATATGCATCCATAAAGTTTGGTCCATGCTATATCACCCCTGTTCTTCCAGAGGAAGGCAAAAAAACTAATTGTAGTCATTTCCAATGAATACCTAAGTGGATAAAAAAAATCCTTCTAGACTCCACATGGCAGTCTGTTTGCCTGAATCAGCAACTTATCTGCTTTGAAATACTGTCCTAATTCTCATTATGGCTCTGAGCTACAAATGTCTACATTTTTGTTTTTTTAAAGCAACTGCAGTATCCGCAACTACATCATCCTGAGGCAAAGAATTCTTTACTGCCATTTAAAAAAAAAAATCCAGCTTTTGGAGTCTTAATGTATGACTTGTGTTTTGTTTTTTTGTTTTTTTTTTTTCTCTGATCTTTGACTTAGTTCCTTAAGGAGTTCTTTGTATTAATTTAGGATTCTCATTTACAGATACATTTAATCACCCCTTAGACAAACCCAGTTTGACTAGTTTTTTGTATAACTCAGATGTGCCAATCCCTTTATTAGTTTTGTTGTGTGCTTCTGCACGTTTACTAGTTTGGGTTTTTTAAGAACTGGGCCCAAAACAGTATTCTACATTCTAGCCTTTATATAGAGGTAGTATTCCCATAACTTACATCTATTTATCCCTTTGTATACATGTTATCATCATATTTGCTCTTGAAGCAGCTGAGACACTGCACACTGCTGTGAAGTATATTATCTGTCATTAATGCTAATTTTTTCTCTAATGAGGATCCCCCAAGTAGTTTCCCATTTAGTATATTTTTAGCATGTTTTAGTAGGCCAAATGTATAACATTATATTTTTCTGTAGAATATAAAGTGGTAGACTGCAAAGCCCCCATATGAGTGACCACATATGCGCAGCAGAGACTGGCCGAACACTCTGTTCTGGAGTGGGGAGATCCGACCATCTCACCGCCTGTCTTGGCTCCCGGCTCCTGAGCAGCAGTCGGGGCCGCTGGGTAGCACTTTAGCCTGTGTACTCGGTCTTTCATATAAGCCTATTAAAAAAAAAAAAAAAAAAAAACATCTGCCACTTTTCCCCTCATTCACCCGGTTTATTGATTTTATCTTTCTGCAAACAGAAACATCCTGCTCTGTATGTATTTAGCAAAGACTGAGACATTACTTTCAGTACTTTGTTCTAGATCATTAATGAACAAACTAAAAAGCATTGGGCCAGGCCTGAATTGTTTGACACCCGACTTACAACTTAAGACCAACTTGAAAAGGTTCCATTTATAACAGCTTTCTGCCATCTATCTTAACTAGTTATCTATCCATGCACAGATATCACCTCCCATGTGCTTTTCAGTTATATTTTTACTTCTCATGTGCCATTAGAGGAGACCTTTCCATATTCACATCAGTCTGGTTTCAGTGACAAATTCCAATGTCAAAATGTCAGGTGAATGTCTACAGGAGAGAAAAACAGCAGAACACCACACACCTGTTACCGCCGTAACACGGTACCCACTCTTATCCACTTATAGTGGACTTTGTCACTGAGATGCACAAAGAGGGGAACAGGCCCATGTATTTCATATATATATGTATATATATATAAAAAATATTTTATAATCTGTTAGTTTGAATCAAACTTCCATCCTCTAAACTATATAACTGAGACCTTGAGTTTTTTTGTGGTGAGTTTTTTTTATTTAGGCCACACACTATTTTATGTAAGAATGGGAGAGCGCTCCTAGAATATATGTATATAATAATGCATAAAATTGATAGTACATAAATAATGTAGTCAAAATATACATTACCAAAATCCGAACAATTCAGTTCAGTAAATGAAACCTAAAAATGTGAGAGCGAGAGTATAAAAATGTGTATTGGAAAAAGTACTCCAATTCCTACATAAGATAAGAACATCCAATTACTAATGAATCATAGTATAAGATGAGCATGCTATTTATGGTGAATAACTGAGAATGACTGTTAATGTATAATTGTTATCAATATACACTCCAATCTGTTAGATAGCTTGATGTGCTCACACATAACTGTATGAGGACACAGGTGACTATTCAACTGACACTGATGCCCGTGGGCAGGAAGAGAAAAATGTTCTTGTAGAAATAAACGGAGCTACAATGCAGCAGGCTGGGATCAGACAATGTTATAAATATCCTCCCATATGGATGTGTGAACCGCAGCAATCCAATGCAGTCAATACTGTACCTTCTCTTTTGAGCAATAACAAATCGTAGATTACATGAAGCTTACTGAAGGCAGGTGTCCAAGGATTTGGAGGATATTAGTATGTGTTGTTTTCTCTGTAGATTCAGCAGTTTTGTGGGCAGGAATCAAGGAATAAAGTAACAATTACCTCCCGTCTGTTACTCTTATATCTCAATATAGTGGCCTACAATGTCCAAGGCATTTTGTAGCGAAGTGATACTGTTTCAGGGAATAAAGACTCTGCAAGTAGCAGTAAGGATTTAGCGTCCATTTTAAGCATAGCCGTTCTGTAGCAAATCTATTGTAGCGCTAATAAAAACTTCCCAGAGTGATAGGGGGCACACAACGCATTGCATAACAATGCATTAAGTACTCCTCTGGCAGTGCAATGTACTGGATACTTCTCGAACATTGAAGGAGTTAAAAATCCTTTTTCAACCAATGGGAAGCTTAGTATGTGCCCTATGATGCCACTGTTTTGTTATTGAATTGTCTTTCTTTTGCGTGATCCCTAGACTAAAGGTTTCCTGTTCATTCTGTGTATGACATTAGTCTTCATGAAATAAGTCATAATCTGGCCTCAATATCCAGAACAAATGAGCTTTCTCTTGATACACTGAAAAGACAAATTAGTTTTATTCTGGCTGGAAATTAGGTTTTCCTACCATCTCGGTTCAATGAGCAGTGATTACAATCAATGTGAGTCACTTCAGTTTGAGCTTTCATTACAAATTTGTACACTTTTAATTCATTTTACATTTATGTATGGAGAGTACTCATTATAGATTAGTGCTTTTTTTTTCTAATATGAATATATTTTTTCTTTAATATAAGGTATGTGCAATATAAGGGTTAACATCTGGGACCTGTTGCGCTGTTCCTTGGTTACCTGCATGGTGGATCTGATATTCACAATAAGATCCTGCAAAAAGTTTTCTATAACTGTTTTAGTGCTGGTTTGCTTACGTCAGAGGAAACAGTGGCCATGGATCTTGGCTAGGGGCCTTCCATTTGAGTGTTTTGCAGACCTCCTTTTGGAGACCCCAACTATGGATTTGCCAATTACTGTTGTAAGTGGATGCTGAAGAGAGAAATAATGCATTGAAGTTAACCCTTTGAGTGCCAAATACAATGTGTTGGCTACTTCTGTGGCACTGAAATGGTTAATCTAATTTAAATGTTAAATACATGGATATCCATGTATGTGTGAAGGGAGCAACTATAGTATGCTCATATTTGTTAAATTAATCGGTCTTCAGTTTGCTGCAGACAAACTTGGCAATTGAGGGGTCAATAAATAAATGTATGCAGGTGAGGGGTGGGGGGGTTAGTTTCATTCTAACACTCTGCATTGCATTAGACAACTCTCAGGCAAAGTTAAAGGTTTGATATCCTATTTTACATGGTCTGCTACTACATGAATTAAAATTCCAGGGACTAGATTCAATTGCTGGTGCTAATTTTATTTCTGCTTTTATCTCCAGTTTCCCCCATAGACTTCAATAGGAAAAGGTTTGCTAAAACGGGTGTTAAAACTTCTCCTGCAATAGAATCTAGCCCCAGGGCTGCAACATACAGACTCAAAACTGTCACCAAGTCTGACCCACTTGGTTGGAACACAACCTGTCGATATTTGATTCTAGGCCACAAATTACTAGTTTTTATGCACAAATCCCATAGACCCACTGTCAGGCTTTCAAGCACACAGAGGGTCTACGGGGACCTGAATCATACAGCACAGGGAATTGGGTAAAAGATTCCATTTAATCACTTCTCCTGTTGTGCTCCATGTAGTTCCTCTAGCTCACAATGCAACCTCCGCTTTTACTGGCAGGTCATCTCCCAGGGAATCCATTCTGCCAGTGAGGTGCTCTAAGATGATGGTTGCTTTTTAAATAGCTAGCCCCTACATTATCCAAGAGTTTAAAAAAAAAAAAAAAAAAAAAAAAAAATGCATTCCAATGTCATTCAATAATGGAAGTGCTTTAGAGGGATTCTCTAAGTGCAGGGATGGTGTTTGGGTTGACAGGTTAACTGGAGTTGGTACTTTAAACCTGTTCAAATCCTCAGAGTTGCAGGTTCTAGTCCCTGCAAGGTCAACTTTTCACCCTTATGAGGAAGATAAAATGAGGCCAGGACATACTTTACAATGAGAGAGAATCTCCGTTTTTTCTTTGTTGTGAAATACTTTAAAAGTGATGGTATAAAGAACTGTACTGACTGTGTTTCTCGTGTACGTAATTAAAAAAAACAAAAACAAAAAAAAACTGGAATAATAGTGGAACATACCATCTGCACCATGGAGATCAAATACATTTTACTCAAATCACCACTGGTATAAAATGTAACTTAACACCTTGTTGTTTTGATCTAGAACTATTCCACTTTTATTATAGTAAATTAGGCTCATAGCCTGGATTTCAACTGGCAGATTTTTTTTTTGGGGGGGGGGGGGGTTTATTAATTCTAAAAAATATAATGGGTTGCTCCTATGGTTAAAATCCTGTGCCTGCACCTTTCAGGGAGTAAGAAAATGGATATCCTCAGCTGTAACTCAGTAAAGAATTTATGGGTTATCTTACCATAGACCACCTATCTGGCTTTAAAGTCCAAAGGTGAGGTTCTATGTGTACTGCATTGCACAAGACACCGTACCACAAGACTCCAGTTTGCAGTTCTCTATTCATGCAGGACCAATTGTAAGAATCTGGTTTGGAAAGTCTTGTGAAGTTATCTGCAGTTCTGCCTGTTTACCTGGGCACATCTGTTACTAGTTATTATTGTTTTTTGCATCTGTTCTGCCTAGTAACTCCCCTCTCACCGTGGGTCCATCTCCTCCTGTTAGCCAGCTTGACACTAATGCAGAACCTGGTTTTACCCTTGCATGAATATGCCAAGACTCGCAATACAGCCCCAGGTTCATGGGCAGTTCTCTTCCCAGAACAGCAGATCTGCATATAATGCAGTAGATGAGTGATGGTTATCTCTGCTCCATTTTTCCTTAATTTTTTTCCATTCTGAGAACTAAGGGAATGTAGAAGATCATAAAAACAGAATTGTTCATATTTAGCCACAGTGATCTAGTATGTTGTGTTTTTAGTATGTGTAAATGTTAAAATGATGCTCAAATCAAATACAGTATCTAGTTCAGTAGTCTAAAAGCCAGTTCATAGCGATCATGGGATTTTCATACTGATCCGTCCAGCCACAGGACCTTTCTTCCAGGTACAATGAGCTGGTAACTGTATTTTGATTTATCATTTCGTCATTTACACAGATAACACAAGACACACTAGATTATAATGAATACTGCTAGGGTCCCTATTTGGTGGTATGTTCACACAAAGCTATAGTACCCCATGCGAAAAGCACCATAGCCCAGAATAGTGAGCTAACAATGCATTTTACTGCCTGTGTGAAAGGGGGCATATGTATGACTGACTGACTGACTGATTTGTTAGCAGTGTTTTAAAGTTTTGCATTACATCTGGTCTTACCACTGTAGTATTTCTAAATACAGTTTATAGTAGCTAATCATGTTCACATTGTCAAACTGAATAGCATGACGTATGTCAAGCTTCTCAAAGTTACTTAAGTGTTAGTTTAGTCACAGGATTTTTCAGTTTCTGATGATGAGCAAATAACCTTAATTTCTACTTTTCATCTATATGAACTATTGGTAAATGTAATTGGGCTTGTTCATCTATGTCAGTGGGAGAGATTCTATCATTCTTTCCTTAAATTGTCCACCTTTATAATGAATGTTATATTGCTTTCACTAAATGTGATAAAATATCTTTTTAAAATATATAAACTATAATTTAAAATGTTGATGGAATACTGATGCCCATATCAGGCATATTATCACACTAGTAAACTTTGGGCATGAGGAAACAATACCCTTTGCCCCTTTTGTGGCTCTTGCAATAATAAGCTTTGGAAGGCAAGAAACTTGCACAACTGATATTTTAAAGTGTACCAAAATGATTAGCGATAAAATGTTACCAAAATGCACGTGTTTTTTTTAATTAATGAATGCTTGTATGTTTCTTTCATCAAAATGTGCACAATTACAAATGGCACATAAATGTATGGCTTTCAGAAATTGGAATTCTCCATCTTGCGTGCCACCCTTTGAGTGGCATTCTTAACAAAACACCTGGCAGGTCTTTTGAATTTCATTTAAATGCTTCCAGCAACATAACACAAAAATATAGTCCTAATTGTATAATCATCCCAGCCGAGCATCAGTATGAATATTTCTTTCCAGGTAGTCATTTCATAGTCTTTTACTGGTGGAAGTAGGCATTAATGTGCAATACATTGGACTGACCAACAAACTGTACAATAGAGAGATGGAGGGAAACTGAATCCTCCGAGCTTGCAATCTGTGAGAACTGATCTGCAAGTTACATATCATATTTTAGGATTGTATCCACTACTTAGTCACAATTTGACACCAAGGGTGATGCCCTATGATAGGCATATCTAATACATGGAAACACTTTCCTCCCCCTCCATTCCAAACTCTGGCGCCATGAGTCTCCTCTTTATGATGCAGAGTAGGTCTTTACAAAACATACCTAGTCTGGATGTTTTTATATCGGATTACTCAAAGAAGGTTTTTAAACTTCAGAATACAAATATATTGACCTCACAAAAATGCTTGTGTGGAAGGGGTCAACATAAAGCTAATGTAAGTATGTTGTATTATAAAGTACGTTTAACCATATATAAATATACAGCCACTAAAAAAATAAATGCTAAAATATGTATCTTTACTCCCTACACAGTATTTGTATATACAATCCACTCTGTACATCTCATCCTTTCGGTGTACGTGTACCCACATATTTGGATAGTACTTACACCAGTCGGTTTGTACTGAGACTCCAAGCCCCTCCCTCTTGGTAAACTGAAGAAAACCTTATATAAACATTTAGTATAAACATTATCATTACACATAAACGTGTATGCCTACAATATATAAATAAATGTTTTCATTAGCTATTTTTATACTAACATTTTGTTAAATAAAACACATTTTACACTATTTTTTTTCCTTATATTAGCTATAACGAAAATGGATTCTGCTCTTTATAGAGGGAAATATTGACATTGTGGCCACTTTGATGATGCAACTCACTTGAAAGATGTCTCCAATTCCCACGTTGTGCTATGAAATTTCTTACTAGTTGGATGAACCGGAGTACGGCTTTGCAGGGACAGTGTGTGGAGACATTGCTTAATGCTTAAAATTAACTAGGGGCCATATACAAAAGAAAACTTGAGCAATTCTGGATCAAACCACCTGCACATCGAATTAAAATTTGCCCACTCTTCCATTAATTTCAATAATGGCTCTTAACCCAGCTGAAATCCATTTACTTCCTAATGTGTTGGAGATCTAGACACTCTCATTTGGTGCCATTGCTTTGAATAAGTATTGCCCACTCTCTTTGTGCATCTGGCCTTGGCCTTTTAAATTGAATTAAAATAAACCCCCACAGAAAAGGAATGACAAATTTCCTAAGAATTGGTTTGGCAAGATATGAATTATTTTCAAATGTAATATATTTTACTAGAATTGGCTAATCTTGCTTGCTTGCAAACGCATCCTTATTCTGTTGTGTCAGAATGAACATTTTCATTTATTTACTAAATTAGATAAAAATAACCACTTGGATATGGATACTTTGTAAAAGAGAAATTGCACTGCTTTAGAGATATTCAAGGAATTATATGCCCTATTTAAAACAATAGGAATATTAATATCCTCATCAATACTTGGTGGTGGTCTAAAGCCTTTTAGCTTAATGAATAAGACTTTAAGGGCGAGATGTTCAAAAACTCGTCTTAATGAAAAAATTGCCGGATCATGAGTTGATGGTAAAAGAAGCACAATATTTTCAGAAGTAAATCTGTCACGTTTGAAAATGCGTCTAAAGAATTAAAAATGATAAAATCTTGACGAACATTGTCTTTAAAAACTTCTGATGTTAAAAATTCTTTGGTTTTGTCTTTGAAACTAAACTTTTCAAAGAGACAATTTTTGTCTTTGAAACGACAAATTGCTGCTTTCTTCTGCTAACAGTACTTTAATTTGTCTGGAAGTTCAGATCATTTTTATTTTGTCAGGAAAAAAATGACGTTAATCAGACAAAGTGACGTTGAAACGAATATTTTTTTCTGAAACTACCTTACAATATGACGGTAGATTAAACCACGCCCACTTAAGACCGCTTTTTTCCTTTGATGGAGATGACTGAATTGGATGCAAAAAATGACGGAAACATGTTTGAGAATTGAAGGACCAGGCGTAAGAACTTTTTTATTCTGATTAGACAATTTGTTACCTCTGCTTTCTGAACATCTCTCCCTAAGTGTTTAATAAAACACTTCTATTTATGGAACATGTATGTTTTAATATAGCTTTAACCCTTTGAATGGTAGGTGGTGTCCAACAAATCTCAATGCAATGTATTTTGACACTCATGGACAATGAACATGTAATGTCGGAAACCCCCATAAGGAGGAAACTTGTGCAGCATTCAGTGTCTGCTGGAATAAGTTCCTATGAGTAGTTAGGATTGGAGTCTAGTGGAAGAACTGGAAAGAAAGCTGTAATTATTTTTAAAATGGTGTTAGACATGCATATTAACTAGTGTATAATAGAAATTTGTTCCAAATGGTTTTTCAGAATTTGAGTATTTCATGAAACTGGTAACTGAATCTCAGGAGACTTGCTAACCGTAGCAAGAAGAAGAAAAAAAATAAAAAACAGTCCCAGAGGGGTGGTCAACACATTGGCTAATTGTGGCCTGTAGACAAGTGAAATTTGAAAGAATTAGGAGTTAGAACAGAAGCAGGAGTTTGAAATCAGTGGAACTTATCTTCAGACAGTGTCTTAAGCAGTTAAAAAATCTATTAGAAGCATATTTTAATCTGATATACTTGATATAAGAATCCACGTTAGGGGACTGTGTAATGCTAGCTGAATTGTAAAACTATAAGTATGAGTGATAACCGGATAGACAATCAAACGTGATGAGGTGTACACAGTGTGAGAACTCCAAGGGTCATACTGCTTTGGCAAGTGTTTTTAGAATCTAAGATATTGTATCTGGAAAAAAATATTGCAACATTAACCTGTATTGTGCAGGTGGTATGTGGGCTTAGTGGTTGAGGTTTGAGTTGTAGCTGAGGAGCGACAGGTAGCAGCTGGAAAACAGTAAGAGGAGTTAGTGGGCAGAGGAAGTGAGTACTAAATTGACTCAGTCCAACAGATTTGCAAAATTTTGTGAAGATTTTGTTGAGGATAGCTCAGAATTTCATTTGGTGGAGGCGGATTCATCTAGCAGCCAGGCCAACAGTTGTTCTAGTTTTGGTGGGATGCAGAGTTGGCAGGTGTTGGTGGTAATAGGACACTCTATCATTACATGGGTGGATAGAGTAATCTGTTGCCGAAGAGCATGTTGTCACATGAATGTTCTGGTTTGGCTTATTACGGACAGTGCAGAGAGATTATTGGGACACCTGGAAAGAATGCAGCTGTCTTGGTACATATTGGTACCAATGACAAAACTGGAGGAAGATTGAGGTCCCTAAAACATGATTTCTGGGAATTTGGGTATAAGTTCAAGGCAAGGACATCCAGGGCAGTGTTTTTATGAAATACTACCAATGCCATGCACCAGTGCAGGTAGGCATAGGGAGCTTTGGGAGCTTAATGCATGGCTTTACTATTGGTGTAGGAAGTAGGATTTGCTCTTGGAGACAATCTGTATGGTAGTGATGGATTTTACCTAAATGGTAAGGGAGCAATTTTGCTAGAGGATAGAGTGCTTAGAAGGTTGGAAGAGCTTTTAAACTAGGAAAGGGGGTATACCTAGTTAAAATGGGGTAGATAGGGAATGAGTACAAGTAAAAGATCATGGAGTTGCAGAAGGAGTGCGGTTAAATGTAGTTTAACAGGGAAGAACTCCTATTAAATGCAGATGTATGTTGGTGAATGCAAGGATTATGGTACATAAAATGGGAGAACTAGAATTGCTAGTGAAAATGTTAAGGGCAATGCCCTGTTTAGGAGAGAGAGGATTAATAGATTAGGGGGAGGTATGTTCTTATATTTAAAACTGGATCTAAATTAAAGTTTTAGGGGATATATCTGTGAAGAAACTGGCTATAATGTGGAGTCTTTGTGGGTAGAAAGTTAGTCTAGCTGTGGGGTAAAAGATAGGTGTTATTTGCTGCAACCACCAAATAATGAAGAAAATTTTGAGGCCCAACATGTTGTAAATGAGAAGAGCCATGAATCTTGGCCAGGGTATAATTATGGGAGCTTTTAATAGATAAAGAATATAAACTGAAGATGAAACTTGTCAGTGTTAAGGGAAGCAGGTTTGTGAGCATGCTTAAAGGGATAGTAATGTTTCCTAATAAAAGCAGCTCCAATTTATCTTCATAGTATTTGGGCCATGGAGAGTGTTATTTCAATACTGAGAGAGTTGTAGTTCAAGAGTAATTGAATGATAAAGTATCCCCCTCCCACCCCTTTTACTGATGTGACACTGCTCACCTCAGAACAGAAAGGTGGTATCCAGATGGCTTGGAGAGAGGGACAATCTTCACTTAGCATAAAGGAAAAACCTGTCAAGCTGGACAGGATTTTCATTGTTCTCACAGTAAGATTGTCCCTTGCTGTGATCTGTCTGGTCTTAAGACCAGATTCCACATCTGAGGGGAGGCAGCTTACACTAGGTAAAAGGGGTGGGAGGGGGGATACTTTGTCATTCAATTACTCTTGAACTACAACTCTGAGAAGTCTTAATTTTAAAAATGCTAACTTCAAATTGTTACCAGCATCAACGCTACACATAGACAGGGATACGTTATTTAAAGGAAAAAATACTGAGGGGGAAACTATCAGAACTTGACATTTATGTTGCAGGAATATATTCAACAGTGTATGCCACTGGGGAACAAATTTAAAAAGTAGATCACAACCAATGCGAAGAAAGAAATAATGTCAAGGAAAAAAGGCATTTAAACTATTAAGTATGAAGTAACAGAAAATTATTTCTTGAAATACAGGGAAAGGAAATTAGGTTAGCAAAAATATATACTTAAAAGAGAGTACATTGGACATTTTGAAAATGAGATGGGTGAGTTGATTGAGGATAAGAAAAAGGGTGATGTTCTGAACATTTTGTTTGCATAGTTATGTACCAGGGAACAAGCAATGGTAGAAGAGCATAAACAAGTAACCTATAGATACCATTATCCGATATTGGGTTAAAACAAAAGGTAAGGCAAGACTGACAAACCAACTGGTCCTGATGGTATAAAGCCAAATTAGTGCCTTTATTTAATAAGGGTATTAAAACAGAATCAGGGAATTATAGATCTGTGACTTAAACTTCTGTAGTGGGAAAAATACTAGAAAGGATAATGGATTATATTCAGGATTACACCATGGAAAATACAATTATTGCTAAAAATAATCATGCGTTTTATGAAGAATATATCTTTCCAAACTAATCTCTTGTGCTTCCATGAAGAAGTAGCAACCTAGATAATGGTAAAGCAGTAAATGTAGTATATCTCGATTTTGCCAAAATGTTTGAAACCGTGCCACAAAGGAGGATGGTGTAAGAAAATCAGTAAAATTGAGCTAGGAGATAGCCTTTGCAACTGGATAGGGAACACTGTTGTAAATAGAAAATTCTCTAGTGTAGTTAAAGTACAGTGGAGTACCTTAGGGTTAAAGGGATAGTAATACTTACAAATGACTAATCCCCATATTGTAGCTTTGTTAAAAAATAAATTTATTCCACCTTGGCATAAGGTTTTGTTTTTTTGTTTGGTTTTTTTTTACAGTAAAGTCTGTTAAATTGTGGAATTCTTTGCCCAAGGATGTGGTAATTGCAGATACAGTGGATACATTTAAGAGACTATTGAATGCATTTCTTTCAAAGAAGGAGCTTACAGGGTTATACTCTGTTTTAGTAGGTAAAACGAGAAGTTCTGGTAAATAGAGTAATTCTAATTTTGGTGGCAGGAAGGCTGATCTTATTATTATTTTCTGGGTTATGAGGCAGTGGTTGAACTTTGACTTGTTTCATGTGTTTTTTTTTCTGTCTCCAGCCTGAGTTACTGTGCCATGCTACATTTACTTTCAATATGTTATACACCCCTATGGTCTTTAAAGGGTTAATATGTCAATCTACAAGGAATATCACCTTTTTCAGATATTTAATCTTTTAACCATTTCTTTTAACATACTTCCTTCTGCTACAGCCAAATATTTCAAATTTTGACTTTTCAGTCCAGAGCACCGATGTTTTCTGCACCCCAGTTCCATTGTTTTTGTGCATAGTTGTCACTTGGCCTTGTTTCTGCCTCGGAGGTATGGCTGCTTGGCTGCAAGTCTTCCATGAAGACCACTTTTAACCAGACATTTCTGGACAGTAGATGGGTGTACCAGGGTTTCTCTGTTTTCTGCTAATTCTGAGCTGATTGCACTGCTGGACATGTTTCCATTATGAAGGGAAGTAAGCATAATGTGTCTTTAATCTTCTGTGCCAAGTTTCCTTGGTCGACCACTGCATCTAAGGTCCTCAACATTGCCTGTTTGTGCTTCTTCAAAACAGCTTGGACAGCACATCTGGAAACCCCTGTATGCCTTGAAATTTCTGCCTGGGAGAGATCTTGCTGTTGCAATATAACTGCCTTGTGTCATGTTGCTGGGCTCAGTGTTGCCATGGTGTATGACTTTTGACATTAAACTGTCTTCAGCAACCTCGCCTTGTTAGCGGAGTTTGGTTGTTCCTCACCTAGTCTTATTCCTCTTACACAGCTGTTTCTGTTTCAGTTAATTATGGTTTCAATCTACATATTAAATTGATGATCATTAGCACCTGTTTGGTATAATTTTTTTCATACACCTATCCCTAATAAATCCCTGACTTTTTGCAAGTGTACCTAGAAGAACTGATGCTGTTTTGATGGTAAAGGGTGGTCATACCAAATACTCATTTAAATTTTTCTTCTGTTCACTTACTGTGCATTTTGTTAATTGATGAATAATAACTAGTAACAGGTGTATTTTTGAAAAGCTTTCCTACTTTACAGCATTTTTTCTACACCTGCCTGAAACTTTTGCACGGGCTTTCTAAAATCTTTTTTCAATCCTAATGTGTAAATGACCTCATTCTTAGAGACAATGGCCCTTTGCTTCAATGTAAGGGGTGGAAATATTTAAGACACTTTTATGGTATGTTATGTGCGGAGTTCCACACAACCAGATAAAAATGTCTGGGATTTTGGGTCATAACTTGTATAAAAGTCTGGGAGTACAGATTCCATGGATGAAAGTGACATGAAATGTGATGACTAGTGTTGAGCGAGCGTGCTCGGCCGATGCTCGGATCGGCTCGAGCATCGCTCTGCTCGGCACATGGCGGTACTCGTCGAGTACCGCCATGTGCTCGCCCGCCATGTTCGGGTGGCGGGGATCTGTGCCGGAAGAGGCACAGATCCGAAGACGCTCCGCTGGACCACCAGGGACTGGAGGTACGGGGGCATTACGGAGATGAAGGGGGCATTGCGGAGATGAAGGGGGACATTGTGGAAGAGGGGCATAGACTCTATGCCCCTCTTCCACAATGTCCCCCTTCATCTCCGCTATGCCCGTCTTCCACAATGTCCCCCTTCATCTCTGCTATGCCCCTCTTCCACAATGTGCCCCTTCATCTCCGCTATGCCCCTCTTCCACAATGTCCCCCTTCATCTCCTCTATGGCATAGAGGAGATGAAGGGGGACATTGTGGAAGAGGGGCATAGCGGAGATGAAGGGGGACATTGTGGAAGACGGGCATAGCGGAGATGAAGGGGGACATTGCGGAGATGAAGGGGGACATTGCGGAGATGAAGGGGGACATTGCGGAGATGAAGGGGGCATAGCGGAGATGAAGGGGGGCATTGTGGAAGACGGGCATAGCGGAGATGAAGGGGGACATTGCGGAGATGAAGGGGGCATTTGGAGATGAAGGGGGCATAGCGGAGATGAAGGGGGGCATTGACCAGGCACCCTCCCCTCATCAGAGCAGGGGGTGCCTGGTGAAATGCTCGTGTCGCCCCATGCTTTTCAGTGGGGCTCGGGTGCTCGGCCGAGCACTCGAGCCTCAGGGGGTGCTCGGTCAGAGCACCCGAGCATCGGGGTGCTCGCTCAACACTAGTGATGACCTCTTGACCATATCACTTGCAATAGAATACAGATCACGTCAGATGTATGTGCAAATTTTAATATGCTGTGATTGCACCATCTTCAGGAATCATAGTTAATGCTAGAAGAATTTTCAAATATCAAGAAGTGTAGATGATATATTCTGACATCATATTATAATGAGATGGAACTTTAGAAGCTGCCATCTTGGGTGTGGCATACATATACATTGTATCTGTGTATCAACCCTAGATGTGCTATAGGTTTTATATAGGATTGCTATTGTCGTGTTTGTGGTATATGTTGCATGAAGTTTTGTGGTACTTTCTAGACATATATTATTAGATTTAATTCTAAGTATATTCTTCGTATAATCTATTATTGACAATAATAAATGCTATTTATATCTTTTATCCTGAAGGTATGCAATTTTGAAAACGACAGATAAACAAATTCTATTTATCTAAATCTGGGATTTTATTCTAGATACATTTTCTAAATTTTGATATATTGTATAAGGAGTTGGAGTTGGAGCCTACTCATATGACAACATACCTTAAACCTTAATTAGTATAGTTTATACAGTTTCAGGGCAGAGGTATTCATATATGTTGCTGCCAACTGTATTTTAATTATTTGTAAGGATCAATTAACCTTTTCTATGCTGCTGTGTTCTCTATCACCTCTGTATACACCTATGTAATGTTAACCCTGTCTGCGCTGATAATACGGTGATATTGATTTTTGAGTTACTGTATGTCTATTTCAATTGGTGTTCACTGTTCATTGTTGATTACACTTTATGTATAGTATATTTTACTTAAACTATATATATTTTTGCAGAAATATGCGTAATTATTTTAATACATTCTTTACTGTGAAGTAACGTGTCAATACCTAGTATTGTGTAAAGTTCTCAAATTTAATTCAGTATTACTATTTTATCTATTTATGGGAAGATATACAACCTAGTTGGGTCTCCTGTTTTAACCCTTTCCGTATATTCTCTCTCTCTCTTTTATATATATATATATATATATATATATATATATATATATATATAATTAGTGCTTTTAATAGTAATTTTAGAGATCTATTTTTAAAATCAAAGTGAGTAATTCTGGGCAAACCAGCTGCACCATTGAAGTGAAATAGTCTCCCACTGATTTTAAATGGTTTTTAACCTTTTGAGTGCCAGAGAGGTACTCAAAACATTGCCTTGCAATGCGTTGCATACCCCTCTGGCACTCAAAGGATTAAACCCTTGAATGATGCATTTTTATAATACAATGGAGATCTCTTGTAGCATTAATGGGAATACTTGTTTGTTTCCAGTGGTAAAATGTTTTTTCTTTTTCTATAAAATTGCTTTTTTTTTAATGTAAAGGGTTATGGGATCTGTAACCCTTTGAGTGCCAGAGCAGTATCCAACAGATTGCATTTGAAATGGGTTAGACTCCCCTCTGGAACTCAGAGTATTAGCAGTTAAAGATAAGAGTGTTTTTGCTGTATGAGATGAACCCATTCACACCTTCAAGTGAATAGTAATGTTTCACAAAAACAGCAGCTCCAATTAATCTTCATAGTATTTGAGCCATAGAGTGTTATTTCATTACTGAGAGTGTTGTAGTTCGAGTAATTGAATGAAAAAGTTTCCCCCTCGTGCCCCTTTTACCTAGTGTAAGCCCCCACTCCTCAGATGTGGAATGCAGTCCATAGACCAGACAGCTCACATCAAGGGTCAGTATTCTTACTGTGAGAACCAATGAAAGACCTGCCCCCCTTGACAGGTTTTTCAGCTTTTTTCCCTGATCTTAACTAAAGATTCTCCCTCTGTGCAATCTACCTGGACACTCCCTGCTGCTCTAAGATGAGCAGTGTTACATCAGTAAAAGGGGCGGGAGGGGGATACTTTGTCATTCAATTACTCTTGAATTACAACTCTGACAGAATTGACATAACACTCTCCAAAGTCCAAATACTATGAAGATTAATTAGAGCTGCTTTTAATATGAAACCTTAGTATCCCTTTAATTGTCTGGAAATTTTAAGACCAGATTATTAAACATGCAGTTCAGTAGGTAGGCCAGTTCAACAGCTAAAATAACAGTAGGCATTGGGATTACAGCTGGAGTCTCAAAGGCAATCAGAATGCATTCTGCCGTTCAGTATAAAGGGGCTTTTACAGGAAACAAGATGAGCAATTCTGGGGCATATCAATTGCACTATAAGTCAAATGAAGATCCACAAAATTGCATTTTTATTTTTTTTAATGGGTCTTTAAGCCCTTAATGACTGGTGACTGGTCAGGACCATCCTTTTTTTCCCTGAAGGTCCGGTGGTGGTCCTGGAACACCACATACTTTGTGATTACATCGCTCCTGTGGGAGTAGCTGTAATAGCTACTAGAAAAGTAAAGAATTATGCAAAACAGATGAATAATTATGCAGAAAACCAACTGCAACATAGGGGAGAAATGAAAATATATCCGGTGCATCGTGAAGCAATACATTAGAGCTTTAAGGACTTAAGGCTCATTTAAACCAAATGGGATTTTTGTGTGTCTCCTTGGTGCAGTTGGTTTATCCAGGACTTCTCTTTTGTGTATTTGATCTTTTCTGTTCAATCTGTGCTAGGGTGAAATCCTGTGAAGGTGATGAGGGCCTTAGAGAGTTCTTCTGCATTACTTGGTTAAGTGACATCAGAGGGAGACTCATCCACAGCTCACATAAGTGGAATACTGAAAAGTTGCCATTGTGTTTTTGTTTATATATAAAAAAAAAAAAAATTACCGTCACATTACAGCACTGGCTGACCCAAGTGAATGTAACATTGACTATGGAACGATGCCATGCAATATCTACAGACTCTATCAATTTGTTTGCCCGTACCTGGTCCACTTGGCTCAGATCTCATCCTAGCCAACATATTATGGGATAAGTATGCTTTCCCCTATATTGGGTTCTAGTAGGAATATGCTTAATATCCAGCCTATGGCTTACTTTTAATACCAATGTATGATAAATTGTGCTTGAGTTCCTTTCGTTGAGCTGATTACATGACCTAGCCCTCTCCAAGGTGTTAACACTTTATAAATACTAGGGGGTTATGCTCTTATGAGATGGTAATATACAGCTTGGGTTTGTATCTTGAACGATTCACCATCGAATTCTTTCTTTTCTTTTTCTTTCTTTTTCTTTCTTTTTCTTTCTTTTTCTTTCTTTCTCTTTCTTTCTCTTTTTCTTCTCTCATGTTCATTTTTTTTTCTTCTCCTCCTTCATTCCTTACTACTCCTTCTACACTTACATTTTTCTTATACACAGTGACACATCTTATCATGAGCTGATTCACAATCCCTACAGCAAATGTAGCATTTCCATGGCTTGACCTAAATGGAATGCACACAGCATTTTCTTTTGTGTTCCTAAATTACTCTTGACTGTTCCGGGCCTTTGCCATATATCCTGTACACTTGTCTCTGTGTCTCTCTCTATATATGTTTGCCCTATACATGTATAATTAAGAATCCACAGCTCTAATGTGCTTTATTTTCTGTATTTTCTCCTTTTCTGTTCAGATAATGTACGTCTTCAAAATATTTAATGTATCTTATGCATTGTATTACAACCTTTCTCAATAAAGTATTTAAAAAAAAAAAAAAAAAAAAAATTACAGTGATCCCCACCACCCAGTAGGACAGCAGGGAAAAGAAGGGAGACTCTTATCTAAAACTTCATGTGCCACCAATCTGTAATTTTAACCCTTTGAGTGCCAGAGGGTTAACTATTATAAATTGTTTGTTCCCTACCACATCGGTCCCCTTCTGTTATACTCATTGTCAGATCTATTGGGGTGGAGTAAAACTGTTCATAGTCTATGTATTCATACAGAACCAGTGGTTTTGAAAGGGATAAATTTTGTAAAACAGGTATTTTGGTATGGCACTTAGCAAAGTGCTTTAAAAAAACAAAGCATAACTTCTGTCTCTAAAATAGGATATGGTCTGTGTTGCTATTCCTTTTTTTTTCCTTTTTTTTTTTTTCTTTAATGTTAGAACTGTTGGGGTAGATGCATGAAGACATGATAAAGAGGTGATGAGGTCTTCTCCAATGTTCTAAACACTCAAGTTCCTGTGTTATTCTATAGATCCTATGCACTAAGATCTCTCAAGTTATCATGCCTTGGAGCAAGTGATAAAAGTTTGATTTAAAGGGATAATAATACCTGAAAATAAGTTTATTTTATATTGTAGCCCTTAAAAAACCATGAAAGATGATATAAGTCTTATCTCCCAAACCGTTATGGTTTGGGAGCTATTCATATGTAAAATATAGTATAGTTCACTTTTCCTTGCTGTTTCAGCCAAGTCTGCCATCTAGTGGACAGATTTGGAATTCGGTCCACATAGCAACCGGCAGCTCTTTAGCAGTGCCGAGATCACGATCTTTGAAAATAACTACTTCATTGGAACTGTGTACAAAGTGTGCCTGGCTTGAAAGCACACTTTGTAGACCATTCCAATTAAGAAATTCTTTTTAAAGATCATGATCTCAGCACTTCTGGAGAGGCACTGCTGGTCAGGCGACCAAATTCCAAATCTGAAAGGTGGAGCAATGACATCACTCCAGGGGAAACTTTACTTCTGAATATCTCCCAAACCATAAAGGTTTGGGAGATGAGACTTATATCATTTTTCATGTTTTTTAAGGGCTACAATATAAAATTAAACTTATTTTCAGGTATTAATAGCCCTTTAATTGTAACTCGTTACGGGGGTTCCTATTGGCTTTATTTGTGGCCAGTGTGAAATATATCTGGGGAGAAATGCACTAAGGTGTGAAAGAGAACTTAACCAGTAATATCACTTTTCTGGTTCCTATGCACTAACATCTTTCCCACCTGAGACATTTTAGTGCATGTGCTCCATAAAATAACATGGAAAGTAGAGAGTTTTTCATCGGAGATGTGATCTCCTCTTTATCACGTTTTAGTGCATCTCCTATCCAGTGCTCTGTAATGCACTATGTAATGACTGGGAAATAACAAGAGGGAAGTTCATGTGATTGGTGCCCTTTGCCACTGTTTGTTTAATTAGAATGCAGGGAATATTGCCAATTAAATTCATAATCTGAAATGGAATGGGCTCAAAAGTTAAAGTATCTCACCATTCTGGTCAGATTTAACTCTGAACTCAAACCAGAGTATAATGCTATGTGCCTTCTGTAGTATGCTGAATATTAACCCTTTAAGGACCATAAGGGATTTCATTGTAACTTCCGTGTTCTGTAATACTTCACTTTAACCTTTTTCCCCTTTTTTGACTATTTAATTTTTGAATGCAAGCATGTATAAAAAGTTTGTCAATAAATATTTAATTCTCTCTTGCTTTGCAATGCATTGCATACTCCTCTGGCACTCAGATGGTTAAATGAATTCAATTGGATTGAGGAATACAGATTTTTTTTTTTTTAAAGCACGTTGCACATATGAGGCAAACACATTTTGAAAAGCTAATCTTTTAGACTATTTTCAAGAATGCCAAAATATTTTAATACTGAATGTAATCATAGTTTCTATTATGACAGTTTCAAAATGTGATTAACTAACAACATCATGAGATAAAGGTTGACTTGCTCTGGTATTTAAAGGTCATATTCTTGATGAGCAGTTACTTTGCTTTTACTTTTTGCTTTGCTTCTGCATTTGTTATGATATTCAGGGTTTTCGCTCTGTTCTGGGTTCACTTCTGTATTTGATGTATACTTCCTTTCTAGGGAAAATAATATCTTCATTTGGGTTCTGATACACAATTACAGTGACCACTCCCAACTCCTCCCTTTCCTGACATCACTTCCACTTACACATTGGGTTAGTAATTGCCTATTTGCAGTATCTGTCTTGATGTCCTTCAGTTACCTAAAGTTTGGTATATCCAAAGCACAACTTCTCCTCTTTCCTTCCATCCAACAAGCACTTGAATAACCTATAACGCCACCTTCCTCCCCATCTCTCTCTGCCTTGTAGTCCTCTTTGATTCTGCCCTCTTTCATTACCCACATCAAAACTCTTGCCAAATCTGATACCTTCATCTTAGAAATCGCTTGTGTATCTATCACAGGATGCAACCAAAATCCTAATTAATTCCCTCATCCTCTCCTGTCTCATTTTTATTGCAAAACTCTAATTAGTCTTCATCTTTCCTGGCTGTCCTTTCTCCAAACTCTCTTGAATGTTTTTGCGAGGTTAATCTTCCTCACTCAATGCTCCATTAATTCAAATTCCTAGTTCCAATCCCTGCATCGGGTTGCCTGTTCCATCTAGTATCAAATTTAAAATCCTGGTTCTAACCTACAAAGCACTAAATGCTATATTCTATATTTCTGCTTTTGTCTCAAGATACATCCTCAACTGTTACCTCTGTTCTGGCTATGACCTGTGCCTTTTGTCCTCCTACTACCATCTACAAGACTTTCATAGTGTTGCTGCCACTCTATGGAACTTGCTGCCTCACAATGTCAGATTCTTCCCTAGTCTCTAGACCATTAAAAGGTCCCTACAAGCCCACCTTTTCAGAGGAGCCTATTAGATAACATTACACTCATAACCTCCTCAACAGTGAATGGTTAAAACAGCCGTACGTCCCTGTAACATTTACCACACACACACTCACTCCATACTGCTTTGTAGCTGGACCTCGTTGCACCTTTACAACACTGACCCTAGGGCAAGCCACTTTTATTGGCATGTGCTTCAATCCAGTCACACTTCCATTCTTTCCCAAAATAGTCATCATATCTATCCTATGTGTCTTATTTTTGCACATATTTTTTGTGCAAATTAAGAATCAAAAGGCTATTCTGTGTGAGTAACCTTGCCCTTAAAAGGAATATTAATGTTTTGCAAAAAAGCAACTCTAATTAATCCTCAAAGTGTTTGGGCAGTGGAGAGTGTAATGGGAGGTAAGCCACCTCCCCTCAGATGTGGAATCTGGTCCCTTGGCTGGACACCTGTCAGCAAGGGACAATTCTCTTACTGTAAGCATTTGGAAAGCCCCCCCTTGACAGGTTTTTCAAGTTTTTCCTTATGCTCAGTGAAGATTTTCCCTATCTGAGAACTATCTAGACAGTCTTGCTGCTCTGAGCTGAGCAGTGTTACATCCATAAAAGGGGTAGGAGGGGGATACTTTATCATTCAATTACTCTTGAACTACAACTCTGGCAGTATTGAAATAATACTCTATGGGTCAAATACTATGAAGATTAATTGGAGCTGCTTTTATTGTGAAACATTACTATAACTTTAAGTACAATCTCTGTAACTAAAGGTGCCCATGCACAGGGTGATTTTAGTTGCAACCAACTAGTGTTTGGTATGTTCAGGCCATGTTTTCTGTTCATTTCACAGAAGAGCTTTGCATAATAACGAACGTATTTTACCAGGAAAAAGATATTGAGTTTCTCATTTTTAAGTATGTCCTGGGTACTCATTTTATCTACTTCAGAAAGATGAAAAGCTGAGTTGACCTTGGTGGGACTAGAAACTTCAACAGCTGGTGCATTAACAAACTGAGCTACCTCACTAATGCTTATTAGATTAGTAACCTAACAATTTTTGTTTAAAAGCTAACAACATCATAGCTTGAATATTGGTTATGCTTATATCTGTAAATTATATATCTTTATTCTTTGTAGAAATTCCATGTCCTTTAATGTTGTGCAAGATTGCACTGGATATTCTGAAATATGTATTATCTACATGGTTAGTCTAAAAATGTGATCACCTGGTTGTTCCTACTTTTCACCTTTCCAAAACTAGATTGTTTGAATGTCAGAGGGCTAATTCCCATCCCTCTTATACTCAAATGGCTAGCATTACTCCATTTTGTATCTTTTGGTAGTATGTCCAGTATATCACATGATCTTATTCGTCAGCTCTTAACAATTTTGACTTTCTGGAAATAGAAGCTAAACCTGTTGTGTCTAAACACAACAGCAAAAAATTGCTTGACTTGACCATTGATGGAGCGGATGGAAAAACTTTGTGTGTTTTTTTTTTTTTTTTTTTTTTTTAACAACATTAACATTTTTGGTAACACCGCTCAAGTGTGGCATAGGTTGTCTGGCAGCTATCCAAAGCCTTCATCTGTCTCCTTCTAAAGATTCTGAGGTGGCAATTTTCTTTTTTTTTTTTTTTGTAAATTGGACCCTCTGGACAGATTATCAATGTAATTGTTGTACTTCCAGCCACTGGGACATCCTTCACACTTTCCTGTCATAATTTTATTTCTAGGTTCTGTGGTATGATGAAACTTGTAGAATGCATGTGAACAAGCATCAGCTGAGGGTGTTGACACTGGAAGATGATGGGAGTCTGAAAGCTGATAATGGGCTATAATTTGGTTTGTTACCATGATTATGTTCAATAACATTGTTCCACATATTCATTAAAGGAATAGTTGCCCTTTATTGATACTTTACATATAATGTATGTAAGAATGTTAAGTCCATTACCTATTCTATTACAATCTGCTTTTGAAGGTCTACCAACCAGAAAACTGACATTCAGTAAGCTTACATTCAGACATAGAATAAACAATTAAAAATAGGCAATTTGACTCTACCAATTCTATACTTACAGAATATGGAAAGTCAAAATAAAGGGCTGCAATTTATTTAATTTCTTTATAGTAGACACTCACAGTACTCAGTGGTAATATATACATTTGGTGCTGATTTTCCTCTTGGTGGGGGGGCTGGAATCCACCCAGTAGACCCTTCAGTTCTGTGTAACAGAGGTTTACACATGGGAATTAAATCTTGGGGAGCTTATCCCATTTAAGTACAAGATATGAAATGCAGGCATTGGGTGCTAGGTGTCAAATGAGTTTATAAACACTGAAGACCCCTTTAATATCCAAAGTTTAAGACAGTGATTCTCAACCAGGGTGCCGTGGCACTTTGTGCCATGGACATCAACTTAGGGTGCCCCATGTTTTCTATGAAGACTGACAAAAATGGACTTTTAAATAAAGATTTATAGAAATTGTTATACACAATATATTTAGTGTTATTATGTTTATAAAACCTAATAATAACTGTATATGTATTGTACCCTTCTTATGCCCTGAATGTTGTAGATTATATGTTAGGGGTGCCCTGAACAAAAAAAAAGATTGAGAACCACTGGGTTAAGATGACAAGAAAAATTTAAACTAGCATGGATTACACGGTAAAGTATGGAGTATGCAGAGAAAAGCATGGAGAATCTTTAATTGTAATCCATTTGTAGATTCTGGAGGAAATGAACTATAATTTACCTTCCTCCCCCCCCCCCCCCCACACCCCACTCCCCCAACATCCAAGTATAGATCCATCAAAAACAATTGCAGTGCACTGAGAATTTGTCTGGAACTCTAGGAGTTAATCACAAGTTTAGTAATTGCATTTTAGTCATACAACAGAACTAAAAGTACTTTTCAACATGTGCTCAGTTCTAGTATCACGATTACTCCTACAAAGGGGGGAAAAAATGCCTGCCATCTGTGTTCCTACACAAGGTCATTATCATGCCAACCCACAATTAAAAATAGCTACATTGATGGAAACCATTTGGCTGAGAACTGAAATGTCTTATTTCCTAACTGTTCCTGCCTAGCAAACCCAGTTTTTGAATGGGAATAATGTCTTGAAAATGTTTTAAGCTGGTTGACAGGTTTGACATGGAACGCTTTGTAGGTCATACATGTAACCACAGTAATTAAGTCAAATATCAAACGAGATATGCTTATGATAAAAAGGATTTGAGTATTGATTTTTCTTGGAAATCAGTTGAAATAATCAGAATAACATTTCCAACTGTACTTTCGTTTCATAGCAGCCTTGATAATATAAGGACCAGAGGGGGTGTACAATGCATAGCTTCACAAAGTGGAAATAGTGTGTATATATATGTATGTGTATATATATTTGTGTGTGTGTATATGTGTATATATGTGTGTGTGTGTGTGTGTGTGTGTGTGTGTGTGTGTGTGTAATATAATACTAGTTGAGGAGCCCGTTACACGGGCCACAGTGCCACTGCCAGCCGGTCGCAGGGCAGTCATGCACACTAGAGACTGCTCGCGCCACAACTGATGCAGAGCTCTGTATCAGCCGTGGCACCGGCATTCTCTACTGTGCATGACTTTGTAGTTACACACGTTTTAGAGAATTATTATATAGGATATAGAATTATAAATGCAGGTGAACCAAGGGTGTCTGTTGCTCAGAAATGAGGCAGATGTGCAAAGATATATAAAGCAGAGCAATCCTGGAATTACCAAATGGCCCCATAGGACACCAGCAAATTCACTATGTTTCCATCCCTTTAAATAGGGTTTTTAACCCTTGAATGCTATCAAGGTCGCCAGTAGATTCTGAAAAGTGTATTAGAGATTGGGAATGTTTTATTTATTCCCTGTTTTTTTTCCAGATTGCTCCACTATACTGTAATATATAACTGTATTTCCCTGGCCTGTATAACAAGGATTTACAGCTGACCACCTTTCCAACTACAGCTCCACAGCTTGAGAACCACTGAAAGCCAATCCACCACTATATAATCTATACCGCTGTCTCAAACTATAGTCCTTGGCTTGGTCCTGGAATGTCTTAACCGTCACCTGGATTTTCACATGGGTTTTATTTAAACCAAACTTGTTAGTGCCACTGTGCTTGTAATTGACCACTGCTGTCCTACAGACAGATATTTAGGTTTTGAATAAGAGGCACATTTTATGGCTGTTCTCTGAGACTCTGCAGACTACAAATGTCTGTTTACCTCAGTCTAAACAAGATTTCTAGACAGATGTAGATAAGTAAAGGAAATGTATGGGAAAATTAGCTTTAATTATGCCAAACGGGTTTATAGTTTGAGTGTTGCCTCCCTTTTGAAACACAATTTTTTTTTTTTTTTTTGCATGGGCTAATATAGGATTAAATAGAAGGCCTTAGTACATCAGCTTCACTTCATTCAAGGCCTTTGAGTGCCATAGGCATACTTGAGAGTGCAGCCCTGTTGTGCGGATGTGGAAAGAGAAATTATGTGACAAAAAAATAAAATGACAGACTAGCCTGGAGAAGTAGGATAATAGGGTGGGGAGTGGGAGGAACGGGGCAGGATGGAGCACAAGTGGGCAGAGTTTCAACAGAATTCATCCAGCAAATTAGACTCTGCCCCGGAGACCTGGTAATACAATGTTAAATCCGGAGTCTCCAGGGCAAAACTAGAGTTCCCAGCTATGGCCATAGAGGGTGTCCAACGCATTTTGAAGCAATGCATTGGGTATCCCTCTTGTACTCAAAAGGGTTAGTGTGTTTTCTCTCATCTAAGAAGAACTGAAGCAAATTTGGGCAAACTAACTGCACTGTAAGGAAAAATGCACTTTCACTGTAAAGAATAAAATGTAACCCTTGAATTCTGTAAAGGTCTCAAATGCATTGCTTCGTATTTCATTAGCCTTCCATAGTATTCAAGGGGTTAACAGGCCCATTTAGATCAGTTTGAAATGTGAGAGTGTGTATTTGTTCCCTATGATTCTGGAATTGCTTTTAAAATATTGTGTGTTTAATGTTCTCACCATCTTCCCTTAACCCTTTGAGTGCTAGATGGGTATTCAACGCATTGCAAAGCAATGCGTTGCGTTCCCCTCTGGCACTCAGAGGGTTAGTTCACATCTAAAAGAGCTTTATGCCCTCTATTTATAACCCTTTTAAGTGCCAAAGGCGTATCTAGGGCATTGCGAAGCAATGCATTGGATTCCCCTCTGACACTTAAAGGGTTAAACATGCCCCCATGCTTATGCACAATAAGGTAACTTACACTTGCTCCAAAGGTGATAGAACACATCTGATTCTATTGGGGCTCTTATAAATCCTAATTCTCTGAGTTCTAGAGGAGTCTTGCATCCATGGTGTTTTTTTTGTGAAAGTATTTTACCAGGAAGAATACATTGAGATTGTCTTTCATTTTCAAGTATATCCTGGACTCATTTTATGTACCTTAGAAAGGTGAAAGGCTGAGCTGACCTTGCCGGGACTAGAACCTGCGACCTCACGGTCTGAGCAGATTCTACAGCTGGTGCCTTAACCAACTAAGCCATCTCTCCAGCCCATTCATCTGTTAAGCCCATTTGTTTGCTTGAGTGTAATGCTTTTACGGTTTACACCATACTCCTTAGCCACCACTTGACTACAGAGATGCACAACAATTCAGCTTTATTTATTTTATTTAGATGTATTGGGTAGGCATACCTCCCAACATTTCAAATGACCAAAAAGGGACACTTTTTTTTTTGTTTTAGGTGCTGTTGCTGGGGGTGTGGTTGGTGGGTGGGGCATTACAGAGATTTTTAGGCTATTTCATGAACTATTGACACCTCTTTGTGGAACTAAAGAAACGATGTACAGTGTCTTATTTACGTAGACTAATTTATAAACACATACTGAAGTTTATACACATTAATGTGAGTTTTATTGCTGTGGAGCAATGTGATACATTTATATACGCACATAGAAACACAGAATTTGATGGCAGATAAGAAGCATTTGGCCCATCTAGTCTGCCCATTTTCCTTCTGTAAACACCTCAGACCTTTTTGGTCCTTGGTCTTAGCCTTATGTCTATCCTATGTATGCTTAAATTCTGTCACTGTATTAACTTCTACCACTTTTGCTGGTAGGCTATTCCACTTATCTACTACCCTCTCAGTGAAGTAAAATGATCTTATGTTTTGTCTAAACTTGTGTGCCTCTGGTCCTAACATTTTCCTGTAAACCAGTAACCATTTTAGTAGCTCTTCTTTGATTTTTCTCTAGAGTATCTATTTCCTTCTGGAGATGGGGTCTCCAGTACTGTACGCAATACTCTAGGTGAGGTCTACCTAGAGATCTGTAGAGTGGCATGACCACTTCCCTTTTTCTGCTACAAATGCCCCTAGCTATACAACCCAGCACCCTGCTTGCATTCCCCACCACTCTGTTACATTGCCTGCCTACCTTTAAGTCATTAGAAATAATTATTCCAAATCCCTTTCCTCTGTTGTCTGACAGCACAGTACCCTTAATAGTATATTTTTCCTGTTTCATTTTTGTCCCAAGTGCATTATTCTACATTTATCAACATTAAACTGCAGCTGCCACATTCTTTTCCATTCTTATAATTTACCTAAATCATTTGTCATTTGCTTTATTCCCACTGGAATGTCTACCCTATTTCAGATCTTTGTATCATCTTCAAAAAAGCATGCCTTACCTTTAAAGACCTTTTGCAATATCACTAATAAAAAGTCTGATCTCTCAAAAAGAGGGACACCAGTGTAGGAAAGAGGGACAGAGGGATTTGGGTCTGAAAGAGGGACACTTGGGAGGTATGGATAGGGGGTACATTAATTCCTGACTATGCTGTGCAACTGGGAAAATCTAACATTTGCATTTCAATCTGAAAATTCATCTCTGTATTTCTTGTACTTGCATGTTAATTATTTTCCATTGGTCCTGACTTTAATTAGTGAGCTGAACAGGGAAGAATAGGCTAGATCATTAAATGATATGAAATAATACAGTTTTCCTTCTTTTAGTCTTGAGAGGTTTAAATTGTGACCTAATATAACCTTTACAGTACCTTCATAATTACTTGTGGGTTATCATTCTAAACCAGGTGGCACATATGATTTCTGGTAGTATGTAATTCCAAGAGCTACACTTAAAGGAATAATGAACTTTTGTTATGAAAATTATGTGTGTGTGTATATATGTATATATGTGTGTATATGTATGTATGTATGTGTATGTGTGTATATATATATATATATATATATATATATATAATATAAATGTGTGTGTATGTATATATATTTTATATATACACACACACATAATTTTCATAACAAAAGTTCATTATTCCTTTAAGTGTAGCTCTTGGAATATCTATATATATATAATGTGTGTGTATGTATGTGTATTTTTTATATATAATAATTATATTATAATATAGTTGGTCTTTTCTTGTTGGTTAAAGGAGCAGTAAACTTTTTCTTGTGAAAAATATATATTTTAGAGTCTTTCCCACTGAGTAAAAAAATAAGGGGTTTCTCACTGTGGAGAGATGCAGATTTCCAGATTTTAGTGTTTCTCATTTTGAAGTCCATTTTGAAATAAGTTACATATTTACAAAATTGAGAGTTAAATATTTGTAGATATGAAGAAGCAATAATTTTTTAGAGCTTTTAGACTGAGAAGATTTTAGAAGATATATTATTCTAGGCTTTCAGGGATCTTAAGAAGGCAGTCTGAGTGGCTTCTTTTGTAATGCGGAATACTCAGTGGGTTGTTGGCAGTGGAGCGGAGGTTATAGTTGGTATGGAGAGATGGAGTGAGCATACTGCTCATGTAGTCTGGTAGCTTTCTAGAAAAGTGGTTATAAACTAGGCAAGAAAGGTGACGAGTACCTCTAGATTCAAGTGTGCAAAATTGTCTTTACATTAACCCCTTAAGGACCGGGAAAAACTGAGGTCTATTTCACTTTAGGACCGGAGCAATTCTGACCTTTTTGACTGTCCTTGTTCAACAGTGTTTTCCCTCTAAGTACTTTATTTTACCCATGAAAATTATATACAGTTTTCTTTACGCACAAATAGGGATTCCTTTTGATATGATACTTATAAGTATAGTCCACCATTTATTGTAGTAAAATTAAAGAAAACGGTAAAAAAAAAAAAAAAGTAACTTTTTTTTTTTTTTTTTTTTTTCCTCTTTGGATCATTTGGGCACAATGGGTTACATTTTTATGGATACTGCATGAAAGGTATGACCAGTCAGTCATACCTACAAAATGGGCAGTTTTAAGTGGTCACTGTCTCCCCTGGGTGAAAAACCCCATGTCCCTCTTTGCCGCCCTATTTTCCCACTTTTTTTATTGGTGACATTTGGCGGTGTGTATAAATGTATTACATGGCTCCACAACAATCACACTTCCTATTTTGGTAATTGACTTTTTTTTTTTATTATTTAAATAACTTTTTTTAACAAAAATTTTGTGTATTTAAAAAAACAAACAAAAAAACCCCCAAAAGTTAATTTTAACAGGTCAAAAATGCACCTGCATTTAGCCAGCCTCCATCACAGCAGTGAAGGGGTTAATACCACCAGTTGCTGCATTTTATTTGTCCACTAGGTGTACACTAGGTGCTGTCTCTGCTTCTCTGTCCCTTACTTTGATTGCAAGGGACAGACGGCTGAGAAGAGACACTAGAGGCAGTGTAGAACACTGCCTCATTCATTCTTTCACAATGATGGTACATGGATCACTGCTGCAACGATCCCATGACCCGGCACTTGTGAAAGTGGCTGAGACTGAATGCTCTGGTCCCAGAGTGCTCAGTTTCAGCTGGGAATTAATGATAGCAGCGCACCTCTGTGCACGCTGCTATCATTTAACCCATGACGTACCAGGACCGTCATGGGTCCTTAAGTCATCTACCCATGATGGTCCTGGCACGTCATAGGTAATTAAGGAGTTAATAGGGCCACCTAATGTTCTGATTCCAATTAATTATTATGTTATATTCTAATTGAGAGGAAAGTCACTGACCATCTTTTCTCCACAGAATGTGATCGAAACCTACTGGGTCACGTTATCAGTTAAAGCAGTGGTTCTCAACTCCTGTCCTCAGGACTCACTAACAGGCCAGGACTTAGTGATTTCTCTGCTAGAGCACAGGTGTGGTGATCAGAGGCTCATTCACATTGATTAACTCACCTGTGCTCTAACAAGGAAATCCTCAAATCCTGGCCTGTTAGGGGGTCCTGAGGACAGGACTTGAGAACCACTGAGTTAGAATGTTCAGGAGGTAATGAGCTATAAATCTCTTCCTAACAATCTTGTATGGTTATAACATTTGAATAAAACTGACGGCAGGTGGAGTACCCTTATTTTACTTACAAGGAAAAGTTCTATAACAAGTTTTCATAAAATGCTTAGTGTTTCTTTTAATATATAGTGAAATGTTCTTTAACTTTGCATAAGCTTAGATGAATGAGCAGTTAAGTGAAAGATCATACCATTTTATTTAAAAGCACAGTAATGTTTCATATTGGGGCATAACAAAAAATCCCATTTATTTCAAATGGGAATTTTAACCCCTTGTATACTGCCTGAAGAGGATGTGCCTTCGAATACATTGAATGCCTTTGATAAGGGGCCTGGATACTTTTTTAAAAGACCAGAACATAGAGGGCTATGTATGTTCGTATTGGGATTAATATTTAGTGCAGTGGTTCTCAACTCCTGTCCTCAGGACCCACTAACAGGCCAGGACTTAGGGATTTCTCTGCTAGAGCACAGGCGTGGTGATCAGAGGCTCATTCACATTGATTAACTCACCTGTGCTCTAACAAGGAAATCCTGGCCTGTTAGTGGTCCTGAGGACAAGAGCTGAGGTCCACTGATTTAGTGCTTGTTGATCCAAGGAGAAATCTGATTGCCATTTGGAGTTAGGAAGGAATTTTTCCCCATTCAAAGCAAAACTTGAAATTGCTGAAATGTGTGTGTTTTGTTTTGTTTGTGTTTTTTTTTTTTTTTTTTTTTTTTTTTTTTCTTTTGGATCAACAGCGGCAAACAAGAATAGGAAAGAGTCTTTTTTTCAACCTAAACTACTATGTAACTAGAGAGCTCAAATACATTGCTTCACAATGCTTTGGAGACCCCTCAGTCATTCAAGGGAATGAAATTCCCATTTAAATCAATGGGAATTTTTTTTTTTTTTTTTTAATTTATCCCCTCGCCCCTTTGGTGGAGATGGTTTGTCAAATAATTCCTACCCAGTGTGATAAGAATAATCTTACTGCTGTAGATGCTCCAATCAAATCTTTTATAGATTAAGGTTGCAAATTGTTTTCAGGTGATACTGTTCCAATTTATTAGTAGTGTAAAGAAATTGCACTCTAGATGGTGCTGCTGATAATTAAAATAACTAAAAACAAATTGCTGAGCTGTTATTACTTTTGCATGGTATCTCCGTAGTAGATAAAATATTTTGACATTTAGTTTTGCCTTTCAAGAATGAGAAGAGTTTCTTTATGAAGAAAAACAAATGTCTTACTAAAATAATACAAGCAAAGTAATTTTTTTCATCTTTCGTACTGTGTTCTATGCAACTTGGTTTTTGCATCCTGCTTACAATGGCTGTAGTATCTCTTGAACAATGAGTGTCTCTTGATATTAAAGGGATAGTAATACTTGTATTAAAGTTGGGGTCTCAGTCTTTATTTTTTGTTAACAATTAGCGCTATATTTGAATACTTAGTTTTGTAGTTCAAGCGCTATATAATTTGAAAGGATCCCCCTCCCTCCCTTTCTGGCTGTGTTGCATCAGATCTGCAATCCAGTCGTAGGACCAGACTGATGCAGCGAGGGACAGTTTTCACACAGTAAGTGTAAAGAAAACCCTGCCCCCTAGATGAAGGAGGGCAGGATTTTCCTTTTGCTTACTGAAGATTATCCCTCGCCACTCTCTATCTGGACCAGACAGAGGCAGAGTGACACAGGGGAAAGGAACGGGATCCGTTCAGATTGCATGGTGTTAAACTACTGTAAGTATTGAAATGTAGTGCTATGTGTTAAAAAAAATAAATAAATAAAAATAAAATAAACTCCGACCTAGGGATGGGCGAAACTTTCCGCCTCAAAATGAAATCTGCGAAAAATGGCACTTTCCGCTTGGCGGAAAAATTTCACGTGGAAAGTGCAGATTTTCTGCCTTTTTTTTTTTTTTTCTGCTTTTTTCACCCATTGAAATCAGTGGGAACATAGAAGTCAACACATGTTACAAATAATAGTTTATTTCCAAAGGCATTGTATAAAAGGGGCACGAGGGTGCCTGTGTTGGTAGGGTGTGGGGAAAGAATCAGCTGAACAGGGGATGTCTTTGGGGGGGTTGTTTACTGGGATTGGGGGACACTTAATAAAAATGAAATCCTAAATAAAATGTTGTTAGAGGCCTTTGTAGAGGCCCAAGCCCTGAAGAAACATTTATAGGACTTAGGCTTGTTAGAAACAAACCCCCCAAAAATTGTTTAATTTTTTTTAGGACAAGATGTGATTTATTTATTTATTTATTTTATTTTAACACAAGCCCTGAGGGGAAAAAAATAAAAATGCCCTAATGCCAGCAGGTCATGTTGGCCAGTGGCCACTGTCAAATGTCCTCCTGATTCCTGAGTTGCAACTGCTATTAGTACTGCTACTGCTGAGTTGTTTAAGCAGCAGGATGATTAGGCAGCTGAAAGGGAATTGTATCAACAATAGCAGTAACATGGAAGATGGATGATGAAGGTTCCATTTGCCATGACTGGCTCCAGCGATGCACCTGAGGCAGTAGCCGCAGTATAAGTAGCCACCAGTATTTGTGGCGAAAAGAACAAGTTGTCCATTAAATCTTCTCCACCTGCCCCTCCTCCAAAATGATCATGGGTGTGTTATTAGAATATATTTTTTCCCTTGAGAGCAAGATCAGTGGGTCTCCTCAGCAACAGCAATGTGCACAGTATGTGTGTGGTAAATTACATCTGGGGGCACAACTGTATCCAAACACCATGACACCCGAAACCAAGTACTGCCGCTGTCAGTGTACCCCTTTTCCACACCCGCTAAGGACACATGATAACTTGCTGACAGTTTAATAGTAGTGATGAACCCTCCCTGCCACCATCTTGGCATATTCTGCAGGATGGAATCTCCTCAGATGCTGCTTGATGCACGGATTGCAATTCTCCACCACCACACTGGCTTGTGTGGTCTTTGCACCACACAGAGTGCAATGGGTAGAGACGGACTGCCACATCCTAACATCAGAGTGGCTATCGTTTGGCGGGGGAGGAAATGAATGAGGAGGATTGGCAGACAATGTAGTTACCCTAGAAGGTGATGGCGAGCTAGTTGTTACACTCATCCTGGAACTTCCAGTCTCTGCCTGGGTTGATCTATTCCTCCTCTTTGATCTCTGCCTCACCTCTTGTTGCCTTTCTGGTGAGTCAGGGACAGCAAAATCAGTGCTTGATTTCTGTGGTGGGTGTTTGGCTTTAACATGTTTGGAGTAAATGTCATGGTGTTGGTGTTTCATGTGTGATATGAGGGCGCTTGTGCCAAGGTGTGTTCCCTCCTTTCCGTTTTTCACTGACTTGTCACAAATTGTGCACAGTGCCGTTGCTGATGTCCGTACTGTGCCTGCCCCAACAGAAAAAGTCTCACATCCATGATGACTTCAGAAGGAAGGGGAAAGGTGGATAAGGATGGCCTCTTTCTGCTTGTCCTCCGCATTCCCCTTCATTGTCTGTGTCAGCGAATAATGTTGCTGCTACTGCCTCAGAGTCAGCACTACAACTAGGATCAGGAGTATTGCTACTGCTGGCAAGTGGAACCTGTCCTAGTCCCACATCGCTTGTTGACCCCATTCCCACTGTGTCCATGGTGGTCTGTGGCACACTAAACTGCTCCTCTGCATCCTGCTGCCCTTACATCTCCGCATCAGAAGGCATTAGAGCAGTTGCAAATTCCTCTAATTCCAAGATGTCCTTGCTAGTGGTGTTGGTGGTGATGTCCTTCCTCATTCCTATATCCCATTCCTTCTCAGTTTCTCCTAAAAAGGCCATCAATGTCTCTTCCACCCCAGCTTCTCCAGCATCATCACCACCACTAGTCCCTACAAGCTGCTGTTGCTGCTGTGTTCCAGACATAAAACACACACGATGGGGGCGCTTATTGGTTCTCACCATATATCCATAAATTACCAGTATAATTGGAATATTTACTCACATTAAGTTGTCCGGCAGCTTGTAGTTCTAAACAGGCGGCTTGTAGCGTGCAGGAGTATAACGCATCCTGCTGGGGGATTTCCCGTTTACCCGGATCCGCTTGTATTGAAAAAAACTTGACACAATGTTATCTGTCCTACATCGGTTCAATATGTTTCTGAGCACAAAGCTTTTTCATCAGGAGCCAAATCACTGGATATAATTGATCAAACAAATGCTAGATTTTGCCGCTCTATAGCCAATCATTGAACCAATGGTGTTACATTTTCAAAGGGAGGCAATACTATATTAACCCCTAATCACATTTTGTTATATCCCTTAATTCCAATTTCTTAAACATACAGAACATTTATTCATTTTCTCTCCATATTATGATAAAAATACAAGAAGAGAGTGACAAAATCAAGTATTTATATAAAGTCAGCTTTTATACATCTCACTGCTGCTTGGAGGTGGTGACGAGCAATGTGACGGAGAGTCCCCTAATGTCATACTTGCCATTGCTTTTTTGACCTGAAGAAGGCAGACTAGCACTAGCAGAAATAGCAGCAGGCACAGGCAGCTGATCTGTGCTCCTGCTGGTGGTGGTGGTGGTATTAATTCTCAGCCTGCTCTCCTCCCCCAACACCAGTTCTGGCCTCTTCAGGTTCGTGTTCCACTTGGACACTGTAATGAAGAGAAGGGGAGGACTCCCAGTCCCAGGGTCAGGTGAATGGTGTAGACTTCCTTGACTGCTAGTCTGGATGCTGTAAAATGTTTCCCCTACCACTCTGGCTGCTTCACCATTACTGCTACTACTAACACCAACCACATCAAATTCAGCCAGAGTATTCCTCCTCAGTCTTACAGTCACTGGTAATATCAGTATATTGTTGGTTACTACTCTCCTTCACTCCTAATGCTAACAAGCTGCTGGACCATAGTAGCAGTAGTACTAGCAGTGGCAGGACTGCTTGGGAATGGCAAATGTGATTTAGGGTCCCTTACTGTCACACTTGGCATCATTTTCTCCTTCCCCTCTGATTACTACAAGAAACACTAGCAGCAGGTAAAGTATTGGTGGCAGCAGGTTCAGCACTGGCAGCAGGTGCAGTACTAGCAACAGGTACAAAACTAGTGACTGCAGTTACAGAAATGGTGGCACTGGCAGCAGGGGCAGCACTTCTGGCAGCAGGTACAACATTAGTGTCTGCAGTTACAGAAATGGTGGCAGGGGAAGCACATCTTGCAACAGGTACAACACTAGTGGCTGCAGGATCAGAATTAGTGGCACTGGCTGCGGGGGCAGCACGTCTTGCAGCAGGCACAGGCAGCTGACCTGTCCTGCTCTCACTATCCTTTTCTCCCTTCCTTCTCATTCCCTTTCCTCCCTTCCTTCCCATTCCCTTTTCGCCCTCCCTTCTTATTAAATTCCCCAAGATGCCTTGGGGTGATTTTAGGGGGACTGGACAGCATTGGTTGAATACTGCTAGTCACTTCCTCAGACTCAGTGGACATATAATAAGGATCCTTTCTGTTCCTCTTTTTGCTGCTCGTAGTGATGGGTGTCACTATGAGCCTCTCCTGTCTCAATTTTTGCTACATATCACAAGAGCACAGTACAGCACGTCTATCTCACTCTGTAGCTGCTTCTATTGTGTCTGCCTTCAGCGAAAATGTCACGTTTTTATAGCAGAAGTGCGAAAACAATGTAAATCAATGAGCAAAAACTTTTTAGCCATTGAAAAAATGGCAAAAGATTTTAACCAATGGGTGAAAGATAAGAAAATTTTAAGATCCTAGTTTTAAAGCGGATTTTCACACAAAAAAGAGGATGACATGGTTTTCATGAAATTTCTCGCGGGAATACGACGACAACTTTCTCTCATCCCTACTCAGACCCCAAGTTACTATCCCTTTAACACACATTATGGGCATTACTTTTTCCGTTGTACCTTTGTTAAAGAGGCAACATCTTAAATCAGTTCTGGAAGTCATGTCCGTAGTGGCAGACATGTTTGTTTATGACAAGACCACAATATCAAGACTGCCCACTGCACATAGTCATTTTAACCCAATAAGGACTTGAAGAGTATGCAACACGACACTTTCTTCTGCCTAAACACCTACAAAAATTAATTTGGGTTATATACAGTTAAACACCCTGTTCTTCATCCTAGCATGTGAATAGAAATTGTTTACTGAGGCCACAAATCTAGTCTTAACCTTTTGAGTGCCAGAGAGGTATCAAACCTATTCCAATGCAATGCGTTGGGTACCTCACTGGTGGTCAAAGGGTTAACTCTGCCATGAAAGAGCAGCCATTCTTGCCTTTTCCAAGGCTTCCACTATTTGTTCAAGACTATTTGTAAGTGAGCTGGGATAATGTCCTTTCTAAATACAAGAGCAGTGGGGAGCAATCACAATCAAGACTTCAGCTATTATCACTCATTAGAAATTGCACAGACAACATTAAATGCTCCCTGAACAGTACAATTTACAATTTACAAATGATTTAAAAAACCAAATTCATGATTATATTTTAGGGATGTAACATGTGAATAATTTTTTCCACGTACGAGATGTACAGATCTGATATTTAGGGCGAGATGTTGAGAAAGTGGTGGTGACTGAAATTGTTTGTAATCAGAATAAAAAAGTTCTTACGCCTGGTCCGTCAATTCTCAAACATGTTTCCGTCATTTTATGCATCCAATTCAGTCCTCTCCGTCAAAGGAAAAAAGCCGTATTAAAAGTGGTCGTAGTTTAATCTACTGTCATATTGTAAGGTATTTTCAGAAAAAAATATTCGTTTCAACATCACTTTTTTGTCTGATTAACGTCATTTTTTTTTCCTGACAAAATAAAAATGGTCTAAACTTGAAGACAAATTAAAGTACTGTTAGCAGGAGAAAAACTCAATTTGTCGTTTCAAAGACAAAAAATGTCTTTCTTTGAACATTTTTGTATCAAAGACAATTTTTAACAATTTTTAATTCTTTAGACGCATTTTCAAACATAACTGATTTACTTCTGAAAATATTGTCCTCCTTTTACCACCAGCTCTCAATCCGGAAATTTTTTCATTATGGAGACATTTTGAACATCTCACCCTTAGTTGTAAACTGCCTGCTTCAGTTAAAAAAACAAAAACAAACAAACAAAACAAAAAAACCTCAACCGGTCACCCCCATGAACTGATTTAAGACCTGATCTGTTGAATCAAGAAACAAGGGCCACTATGATAGGTGCTTTCCTTTAACCCTCTGAATGTCAAAAGGGTTCATAATGCATTGAACACTCCTCTGGCACTCAAATGGTTAATTTGCTGAATGTGCGAGAAGTGGTTAAAGAGGAATGTCTCATTGTCTTTAAAGGGATAGTAATACTTAATGTAAAAAAAAAATGTCGTAGGGTTTATCCCCCTGAGTAAAACAAAAGTACTCCCACTGCAGAAAGGTGCTTCATTCAAAAGTTATTAATTTTCAAAGTTGAACTTTTTAGGTGCAATATCACAGTGGCCTGAAATTGTACAGTGCTGCTGTTGCTACACGATCATATGGGCAGCTCTGGTCCCAGGACCATAAATCTCCATAGGATGGTGTAGCAACAGCACCACTGTACAATTTCAGGCCACTGTGATATTGCACCTAAAAAGTTCAACTTTGAAAATTAATAACTTTTGAATGAAACACCTTTCAGCAGTGGGAGTACCCTTGTTTTACTCAGGAGGATAAACCCTAGAACATATTTTTTTTACATTTTAAGTATTACTATCCCTTTAAAGCAGCATAAATTATTTACATTTTTCTATGCTCAAGGCATTCATATTGTATACAGTGTCTAGATTTTGCAAGGCACCCATAAGTACTTACAAGTAGTTTGACAATGACACAAGGAAAAATAATACATATAAAAACAGTTTTTTAGTTCCCAGAAAAATAATATATATTTTGCTATGTTTTTCTTCAGTCATCATACATTTTGTATTTTAATTGCAACATTCATTATACAGAACATGCCATGTTGGGGCTGTATGTGTCAATATTTTTGGGCAGTGTTTGGGTGTCTCTCCACTTAGCAATAGCCAAACAGCATACTCTGCAAAAATAAGTGCCATTGTGTTTTTAAAGTAGGGGCCTGCTCAACTGGTTTCCATGGCATGCCAGAGAGCCATAGCACTGAGGCTAAAACCACAGGTCTAAATATTTCAAGAGGTGAAATTCTGGAGTAAACAAACTGTGTCACATGGAACAAATAGCCCTATTGCTTTAAATGGGACTTCTCGACTCTAGATTGCTAGAGGTCTCAAACACATAATTTTGCAATGCATTAGAAGCCTATAGCATTCAGAGGGTTTAAAGTTAAATGAATAAGAATGTTTTTTCATTCTTCCATGTGGTGCAGTTGTTTTAACCCTCAATGGCAGAAGGGTACACAACTGCAATGTGTTGCAAACTCTTCTGGCACACAAAGAGTTAACCCAAAATGACTGACTATAAAAAAAAAAAAAAAATCTTCCTCGGCGACCAATTTTGCTCATGGCAATTCATTGGAGGACTGTCTTATAAGATGTCTTGTGTGTTTTTTTTTTTTTTGTTTTGTTTTAATTGGTTTGAGTTTTGTGGGGTTTTTTTTTTTTTTCTTTATTTATTTTTTTTTTTTCAATCCAGTTAGTTGGAAAAAAAAGTCCCTCTAAACAGGCTCTTTAGGATCTATTTATGAAGTATTTGCTGATGCAGCATGTTTTAGGCAGTTTTGTCACAAGGTAGAAAATCCCTTTGGGCGTTTGCTTGGTTTTTGCATGCCTTAGTCATAAGAAGGTTGCTTAAGGGCTGCATTTTCTCTGCTACATATTTAGTTCAATAGCAAGTATAATATTCAGCCTGGGATGGTGTGCAGTATAATAAATAGTTTCCATGTGAATATCTGTTGGTGGTACTACTTGAGTGGACAAAGCTTAACTAATGTGTCTGCATATGGAGATGAAGTAGATTAATGAAAATGTATTGAACTTCTGCCATTTGCCAGTGTGCTTCACAAATGTCCTGGTATTGGAATCTTAAGCAGAGAAGTGCATCTTTCTGTGCCAAAGGCAATAAATACTTGGATAGATGGGGGAGGGAGCGCTAAACCTAATTATAAAGGCTAATAATTGTTACAACTGTTACGCATTCTTATATTTAATCCTGTTGTACTTAGATGTCTTTAACGGGGTCAGTAAAGCATTTAACCCTTTGAGTGCCAAGAGTACAGAATGCATTGCTTTGCAATGCATTCAGTACCCCTCTGACACTCAAAGGGTTAAGGACACTAAAGTTTTTCTCCCTCTCTATTTTGATAATTTCATTATAAAAACAGATTACATTTTTGAAATATAAATTCAGTCAAATTATTATTAATCTACCACAAATGTTCTGCATATGTTACTATAGAACTAACCGCCTTGATTAGTATAAAAGCTGAGCAGATTGGTTCAATAAGTTTGTAAGTTGTTCAAATTTCAGATTTTGGATTATTCCACAATAATTCACAAATACAAGACAACTGATAAGAGGCTGATTCTTCCTTTCTAGCCAGTAGGTCTCTAGAATGTGATCACATTGTCTACACACATAGAATAAGACAAATGAACAAGAACTGGTCCATAAGTATGTATGTCACTTGTCTGTGGTGTGTAGGCAGATAGACTAACTGACCTATTTATCGCCTAATCAGACATACATCCATTCAGAGATGATGGTATGTTAGTCATTGACAGTGCAGTGGTTACTGGTTATTCACAGGGCCTTAGGTTAAAATAAGAGTAGAGTAATTCTGGCACAAACCAACTACACCATAGGATAGAATTGTTCACCCCTTAAATGGTAGAGAGGTATATCCTGGTATTCAAGAGGTTAAAAGCCCTATTTAATTCACTGATGTGTTTTTGTGTTTTCTTTTGTTTTGTGTTCTTGCCTACATTGCATTTGGTTTGCCCAATAATCCCTTTACTTCTTTTGAACTCTCTTGAACAGAAGGTCTAAAGTTTTGTCAGTTCTTCTATTTGTCTAAATGATTTGGAAGCTTAAGGGATAAAGCACAGTGATGCTGCATTTGATCTGTGGCTGGTTTTAAAAGTTCACATGCTAGCATATGTTTCCTTTCACATGGGTAACTAGTGCCTTATGTTATCTCGCCAAATTCCAACATGCTGCAACATTCCTGCAATACCTTAGGAAAGCAATATAGTTGCAGTAAGAAAGGTCAGTACAGCAACCTATGGGCATACCTGATGTAACAATATGTGTGGAACTATAAATGTTAGCTGTAGTTTCCAGTGGGAGCACTTATAGTGGGACACTGGAACTATTAGGAAGTGGTAGGCTGCATATAAGGAAAGTGAAAGTAAGTGGCACAGGCAATGAGTGCAGCCATGTTACAGCACTGTTATTAAAGTTTTGTTATGTTTACCTGCCATAAGCTTTGGACTCATTTCATATAGAAGAAGCACATTGAAACACCTGGGAAGTTTGTTTTAGAGTCTGGATACCTCTGGGGGATATTGTTGATGCGAATCATGTTGAAAGAAATTACTTTTACTTTTGCCACCACAATGTTGTTGATGATCCTTAGCAGTAATCCATGGGGGGGGGGGGAGATTTGACTTGTCTTTTATAAACTTAGAAACCGGGATCAGTGTTAACTGCAGTAGCAAAAGCAAAGTACTAGTACAAGGATCTCTTAGTGAACTTTTCATTCCAAGGCCCGATCAAATAATTTGAGGCTACCTCTTATTTAGAGAAAAGGAGGTTTCGGCTTCATCTGAGGAAGGTTTTTACAGTAAGGTCTGTAAAATTGTGGAATCATTTGCCCAAGGATGTGGTAATGGCAGATACAATGGATATATTTAATACAAATGCATCTCATTTTCTATCAGAAGGTAACATACAGGGTTATACTGTGAAGTCTTTGATAAAACAGAGTTCTGGTAAAGACTAATCCATTTTGGAGGAGAGAAGGGTTATATAATTCTCATTTTCTGGGTTGTAATGAGACAAAGGTTGAACGTGATGGACTTGTCTTTTTTCATCCTAATTTACTATGTAAACCCCACCACTCATGCTTGTTATGATTTCTCTAAAATAGTCCGCTTGTCATATTAAAGTATATTTTAAAATTCACTTGCATTGAACAGGTTTTAAGCATTGATACGATTTAACAAAACATTAGCAATGGTAATATATATTAGAATAAAATATTCTGCATGGGTGGATGGTGCTGCTTTTAAGAGCTGTGGTAAGTTCCTCCACTTTCTTTAAACCCTTGGATGCTAGAAACCATTCTAGCTTTGAATTTGTTATGGCCTTTATCTGATTTTCTGTTCCCCAGGAATGGACTGAAGGAATTGTTTCAAAAAGCAGTTGATTTGCATTTGCAGTGTTAAGCTGGCAACTTTACTGTGTGAAGAAATTAAAATCTTTGTTACTTTATATATCTTTTCTCCTTCTGTAGGTCTGGATGACTGCCTTCAACAGTATATAAAAAACTTTGAAAGGGAAAAGATTGCTGGGGACCAGTTACTACGCATAACCCATCAGGAGCTAGAAGAGTTGGGTGTCACACGGATTGGACACCAGGAACTTATTTTGGAAGCTGTAGACTTACTCTGTGCACTTGTAAGTACCAAACACCATCAATAAAAAAAAGTATTCAAGTGTCTTTAATAAATAGTGTGAATAATTTATACTTACTGGCCTTATGTATACAACTCCCCATTTATTTAAAAATGATTTTAACCCCTTATAGTATGTAAGGGATTAAAAGCCCCACTTTAAATCAATGGGCGTTTTGGAATTTTAACTTATTCCTCATGATGCAGTTGGTTTTCCCCAGAATTAGGCCTTGTAAAAAAAAAACACATGGAGCAATTCTGGGGCAAACCAACTGAACCTTAGGGGACAAATAAAACCTCCAGATGATTTTAAATGACGGTTGTATCGAGATCCAGGAGACCAGTCATGCTGGGCTTCTCTGTGTGTAATGTGGTTACAAAGGGGTAGCTTTGCCTTGCTTTATTGGAACTGGTCAGGGTTTATACAGCCACATTGCTAGGGGAAGGGGGATGTGACCTGCAATAAGGACAGGAACAGATTAACACAATTAACACACAACACAATGGAAGCAGGTTTTACCGATTAACCACTGCACTAGACTAATCTCATCACACAGACAACAATGGTGAATATACAACAGTGATAAAGGGATTAGAGAAGTAACACCTAATGAAACATGGACCAGACACTGAGAAGCATACAACTGGAGACCATAAGGGGATAACACAAAAATACCACAATTTAACCTCCGCAAGCCCATGTAAACTTGTAGTCCAAATACATTTCTTAAAACATAGGTCCAACATCCATTACACGTATTACAGTTGCACTCGTACTGAACCATAGGTCTCGAACATATTGTAAAGCAATGTATTGGCGACCTTTTGAGCAATCAATCGGTTAAAAAGACACTTAGGCCCATGGAAATGCTGGGGAATTTGTGTGCCCAATGGTGCAATTGGTCTGCCCCAGAATTGTACAACTTTGTATTTATATGAAGGCCCCATGTGCCTTATTTTTAAAGGCAAAGTGGAGCATTTCTAGGACACTACCATAATATATGGGACAAATAACATTTGTTTTTTAATTGAGCTTTTAACCCTTTGAATGTTAAGAGGTCCCCAACACATTTCTTTGCATTAGGTTGAAGGCCTCTCTAGCATTCAAGGGATTAAAATGTCCCATTTAATTGACAGGGCATTTTGAGAACGTCCATTTGCTCTCTCTAGTGCTGCTGATTTGGCCTCTTATTCGGCATGCAGTGGCCGCATTTAAAAAAGAAAAAAAAATATGGTATCCATGGGGAGGGGGCATGAGGATCACTCCTCATGCCCCCCACAGTTATTGAACTCCTAGTCGATCACGCTTGGAGATCAATGTCTCCAAAGGAGAAGTGCAGCTTCTCCTTCCACCTCTCTCCTTCCCTAACTTTGTGGTAGGAGTGGGTGGGATCGGGGGAAGCCTCATAACTTCATCGGTGACATGGTCACTGATGACACTAGGAAACTTTCCCCTGTCCCATTCACTCCTACCAGGGGGTAGGAAAGAAGGGCATGAGAGTGTTTGTCATGGACGAAGGTAAAACTATACAAATTTGGTATTTTTGTATTCTGGGGACTCTGGGCTTTCAAATAATTGAAACTTGAATAATCAAGGTAAATGTTTTTGATACATAGTATGTGATTTTAGTAAAATAAGTACATTTTCACTTTTTTTGTCATTAGGATATCATCGCTTTTTGCAAGATGCAAAATTCTCTTCATGTTAGGTACCACAAAAAAGCTTTTCCATATGTAACTAGAAATTCCCCAGTGGAAATCAAGCCTAAACAGGAGGATAGCAAAAATGCTGAAAATGTGTGGCCTACAGGGTACAGGAAATGGCCCAAGCACCTGGCACCGAAGGGGATAAGTTTAAATGGCTTTCTTGTACTATAGTTGGGTTAGCTGCCTCTGAAGATGCTTGGGCATCGGGCAAAACATTTTGGGCTTTAGCCCCCTGCTATATGTTAAAATACTAGAATATCTAATAAATCCTCTTTAGTGAATTGTGAATATATTCTCTATTTAGTTTTCCGGCTAACACTACAGTCTCAGGTGAATATATACCTAGTTTCTGGACTGATCTTCACTAGATATCCTTCGGAGATATATAATCAATACAACATACAAATATATGAAATTCCTATACCGTTGAACATTCGTATATGGAGACTCATGAGTATTTGAGAAGGGGCAGGGATTTCAGTAACCTGAAGCATTCTGGTCTGAGTTAGTCCCAATGAGTTAAAGTAACATTTGTTACAGCACATGCATTCAGACTAAAACTTGTGTATGATCATAAGATAGAGAATTGATGTATCCAGTGCAAGTATACTTTTCTCCATTGAAATGACCATACAATACTCCTAAAAGGACTTTCATTTCTCCAGAATCAAAATATACATAATGGGGGTGAGTGAATTTATGTGAGAAGATGCTTAACATATTAATAGTCCCCTTTAGCTCACCCTGATACACTTAGACCCACAAATTGCGTCTGCGATATAGGGAAAACCCAATCCCACTCAAGTGCCTCAATAACTTTTATTGGCTGTTTAAGAATTCTTACAAAAATATATGCAATTTGTTGGTGACTGTATGGAGGACAATCCTATATATTTGATACTAGTTACAAAGCCTGTATACACTGGCTAATCTGGTGCGGGGAGCTCCGGATGGCTCACAGCCTGTCTGTGCTCCTGACTCCGGGGCAGCAGCAGAGGCGGCTGAGTGACAGTTTGTCACCTAGCCGCCTCCGCTGCTGCCCCTGAGCCGGGAGCACAGACAGGCTGTCAGCCTTCCGGAGCTTCCTGTTCTGCGAGTCCCTACTGCGCATGTGCGGTTACGCACACAGTGAGCGACGCATTCTCGGACTTTGTTATAGGATAATCTCAATAATTATGAATACCGCATATACATCGGAGGTACCTATTAAAGATCTAATGTCAGCATGTTACATTTATAACGTAACATCAGTAAATACAGTGAACTGGTTAGACATACCACGTATAATCATTTTACAGTCCAGCATAATTTATTGAATTTGATAACACACAGACTCCTCTAAACACTTTCAATAAAGCAGGGGACTATTGACATAACGTGGACTAGTGTGGAACTAGCAGTATTTCATGGGAAAATTTTTAATCTTGGGTCACAATAAAAACTAAAACCTATCTATTTTCCTGTGTATTTTTTTTTTCCTTTTCTTTGACAACAGTAAACATTGTTTTATTTCTGATGAGAGTCTTCAATTACTATTTAGAACAGTGCCTGAATTATGCTACTTTTTTCTCATTTTGTCTGATTATATTTGTATTATAGTGGAGCTGCAGGAAGCCTTTCTTTTTCAGTGAGATGTAAATGTTACCTATATTTTTGTACATAAAAAAATTTAGATTTTTAACACTGACCTGCATTTTTATAGATCAAATACATATTGACTATTTTTCTTTTTTTTTTTTTTTTCCTCTCTAGGTTTACCTTGGTAGTTTACACTTCAAGTGTTGACATTAGGCACGATATATAACCAGTCAATGCAAAATTTTACGAATGTTTTAATAAATTGATAAGTAAGATATACATGTAGCCAATATGTTTTAATGCTGTCACACTAAGACAAGTGATTTTGCACAACCTTGATTGTAAGAAAAACAAAAAAATTACAATCTCGTATCAAAAAGGACTCTGTACTTCTTGTCGTTTTTCCTTTAATTAAACTGCATTTCTTAGATTATGTATTTGTGGACAATTCCACCAGTTATAATATAAGTTGTACTCTACACTATAGTGCATTTAAACTACTGCCATTATCTGATCAGTAAAATCATTTGGAGGACGTTGCCAATTATGTCCTGTATACTATGTAATATTCTAGAATGGAACCAATGGAGTCTGAAACTACCAAAGGTGGTGGTAACCGAAAACAGAAGTTAAGGTTAGAAGATAAATATAAGAGAGATTACTTGATTACTATGGCAACTTTGCTCCATGTAATTGTGTATACAAGAATCTGTCAGAAGTGATGATTGTTCAAGTGCTTTCTGAATCCATGGGAACCAATAAATGCTTTTCCTTAGAAGAAACACTTGGTTGCGTGGGGGGAAAAACACAATTTTTGTGTTTCCAATTCCCATTGTTCTACTTTGGGGTATTTCAGTTTCATAACTTTCTTAAGAAAGGTTTGCCCATGAGTCTAACTGGCAACCAGGACAACAAAATATATTTCAGTTTTTCAGTGCTGCTGAATATAGCAGAGCAGAGATTCCCATCCCATGCCCTCAATGCAGAGTAGCAGGCTAGGATTTTGGGATTTCCCTGCTTCAGCACAGGTGAATGAATCAGAATATTTGAACCTCTGACTAAGGCTCAACCATTCTGGATTCACCTATGCTCAAACAAAGATATCCAAGTCCTGGACTGCTAAAGGACTCCGAAGGCAAGATTAAAACACACTGTTGACATCATGTTTAGGAACAATAACTATAATACATTATTTACAAATGTAAATGAATGTTTGTGACTGTAACTGAATAATTTATAAATATGGTTTACACATGCCACACTTGGATTAAAACGCAACCTTATAGATGTTGCTAAAATGCAAATTATATTTAGAGGGTTTTATTTACGTAATTATACATGCTCTACTGACCTTATTTATGGATTTTTTTCCCCTAACAGAATTATGGTTTGGAAACTGAAAACCTAAAGACACTTTCTCACAAATTAAATTCATCTGCCAAAAACCTTCAAAATTTTATAACTGGAAGGAGAAGAAGTGGGCATTATGATGGAAAAAGTAGTAGGAAGTTACCAAATGACTTCCTGACCTCTGTTGTGGATCTAATTGGATCAGCAAAGAGCCTCCTTGCTTGGCTGGACAGGTAAAATACTAATCTTAAAGCTGCTATGCTAAATTAACAAATAGTAAATTTAACTCTTTATCAAATTAATTCTTATCATTGACCCTCAAGCCACACCAAGGTTTTGAAGATAACCATGACTGTGTAAAGGTGGATAATTTTGTTTAGCCACTATTAAAAATGCAATTATGCTTCTATAAGGATATTATTAAAATTTGAATTGCTTTAAGTGTATAGGAACACGTTGCATAGTTTCATGAATACAAGTTATCCTTTATTAAAGAGTACACAATTTCTATACTTGTTATGCAGCTATATTTGAGAATGATACTATGAGGACATTTCTGGACAAAATTAAACCGAACTCTTCAAAGCAAGTGGGGTAATAGGGTATTGTGAAACCCCCTACTTATGTCTCCCTCAATTGAATTATACAAAATGGAATTAAAGGTATTATACTTAAAATATGAAAAAAATATGTTGTAGAGTTTATTCCCCTGAGTAAAACAAAGGTATTCTCATGGCTGAAATGTGTCTTATTCAAAAGTTATTACAGGTCAAACTTTTATTTGTTAGGTGCGGTAACACAGTGCCACTGTTGCTACACATCCTATGGAGATTTATGGTCAACTGACCAGATATGTCCACAATATGGTGTAGCAACAGAGCCACTGTACAATTTCAGGCTACTGTGATACTGCACCTAACAAATGTAAGTTTGAACTGTAATACGTTTTGAGTAACACATTTTAGTAGTATTTATTTATTTTTTTACATTTTAAGTATTACTATTGCTTTAACTAAAACATGTTAATTTTTTTTATTTAGATTAAAAAAGCTTTAGTTACTACAAAGAGAAAATGAAATAAGTATGCCAACTGTAAGTTGAAATGCAAGCATGTTCAGAACTAAAGCTACAAGTGATCTCTTGAGTGCTCTTGTTTTAATAATACAGAGTTTTAGTTTTGGCATAATTAGTGCACAGTGTGTGACAGCAAGACCAAAAGCTTTTCACTTGACACCAGGGACTGTAGGCTACTCTGCCAGTGCCTAGCAGTAGTATCACCCCTACAAATAAAAATTATATATTTGAGAACATTGTTGTTATAAGTAAGAAAACAAAAACATTCTCTTAGTAAATTGGAGGTATGCCATTTTTGAGTCAATATTGTGTTTAAAGTATAATGGTTATTGTAGGCTCTTGATCATAATTTTGACCATTATTGTATGTAATTTACTATCTCTTTAAATGGGATCTCACCTTAGTCGACAATGACTTCCTATTGTAGTTTAAGGTTGGGGAAGCTGTAATACTTTTTTTTTTTTTTTTTTTTAAGCAAGTAGTTGCTGATATATAAGCTTTAAAACTTCTCCTAGTGACATCCGTTGCTCTCAGGCTGCAGATACAGCCTGTCAATCTTGTTCATTTCCCTTCCCCTTGGTAGTGCCTCGCCTCCTCTCCTCCTCCTCCTCCTCTGATGACTGAGGAGGACTGCATATGACATGGCATGCTCTCATGCATAAGAGTATCCAGGTCAATGTTTATACATAGCCTGTGCACATTCAGGTGCTCTGTCCTTTATAATGAGTGCCAATGAGGCAAATGGACTGGCTCAATCCATGCATAGACATTGACCTGGATACGCTTATGCACAAGAGCACACCAGGTCATATGCAGTCCTCCTCTGTTGTCGCAGGAGACAAGGCATTACATGGGGAGGGGAAATTAACAAGATTGACAGGTGCGGGCCAGAGCAGTACCCGCAGCCTGAGAGCAACTCATGTCACTAGGAGTAGTTTAAAAGCTTATGTCTCAGCAACTGCTTGGTTAAAAACAAAAGGATTACATCTTGGATTACCAACCTTAAACTACAATAATAAATCACTGTTGAATAAGGTGAGTACCCATTTAAAGTGTCTTGGATAAGCAATTGTATTGTTTGTGTACAGCACTGGCAATACATTGCACTGGCAATACATATTTCAGTTTGACATATATGAACTCACAAAAATCCATGAGAAAATGTTCTGAATGTTTCTACAACAGCAAAAGTTGACTTTAAGAGATTACACATGTTTCTTGTGTTATGATAAAGAATACATTATTAAACCCATTTTGTGTTTCTCCATGTACATGTACAACTTTATCCTATGTCTTAGATTTTGGACAATTTAAATCACATTTAATAGAAAGTCCTACTTACATGCTCCAATAAAAAATTAAGAATAATGTGAATGTTTTCTTGGAATTGCATCTGTTGGCTAAAGTACTATAGTTTATGGGTAGGATATGTAGTAAAGTAACTTTTTTATTAGGTTTGTAAATAGAATTTTCAAATGTGGTCATATAGGGCCATATGTTCAAAGAAGTAGCGAAATAGCTTTTGTTCTTTGTAATGACTTTTCAAAGTACAGTGTCGTTGGGATCATTAATATTTTCAGAGTGTCGGTTATGATTGGAAATGTTTTATGTAATGAAAAAATGCCTTAACTAAAGACAAAAATTCTCACATTCACTTCACATTCCCTCCACTTTTTTCTTAATGTACAAATTTTGTCTTTTGAAAGCCATTTTTTTGTTAGTTACGACACTGGACAATAGTTTAGCCACGCCCTTGCCCCTCCCCTTTACCCTTCAATTCTGGAGTTGTCGTACATAACGGACATTACAATTTTTTGTTGTATAATCTATAGAAAATATCGTTCATGCATTCAATTACTTATTTTTGTCATGCATACGACAATTTTTTGTCGTTATCCCTTTGAACATATGACCCATAATTGATATAACTAGACTTTCAGCAGCTTAATCCCCCATATTGAGATGTTTCATTGTTGATGGCCTTGATGCAGCAATAAGTCAGAAAGTTTGTCTCCCAAATACGAACTTTTATGAAAATATAGTATTACAGACTTTTGAATAAGATCTGTGAAATTCTGGTTGCTGAGTAATCCTACTGTCCTAATTCCAAATTTGGGCACAGAAATGGCAGAAAACTTCAAAGAACAATGAAAGTTAAATTCCCTTAAATGCTTTTTTTTTTCCTCCAAGATAGCGTGTATATATATATATATATATATATATATATATATATATATATATATATATGCTAATATATATATGCTAATATATATATATATATATATATGCTAATATATATATGCTAATATATATATATATATATATGCGCTAATATATATATATATATATATATATATATATATATGCGCTAATATATATATATATATATATATATATATATATGCGCTAATATATATATATATATATATATATATATATGCGCTAATATATATATATATATATATATATATATATATATGCGCTAATATATATATATATATATATATATATATATATATATATGCGCTAATATATATATATATATATATATATATATATATATATGCGCTAATATATATATATATATATATATATATATATATATATATATATGCGCTAATATATATATATATATGCGCTAATATAATATATATATAATATAATATAAGCATAGCAGATGAACTAAGTATACTGAAACATCCAGTAATTGTACACCAGTGCTCAGACAGGGAGATCCAGAAAACCTGTACTGTTTGGGTTATTCGAGTGCAGACATTAGCAATATATAAGCAATTTTTAGAAGTGTCGTGCTTTTAGATCATACTTCACTATTACTGCTACCGTACCATCACTTCTATCAGAGATGACTTAAAGAAGACAAGTGGGATGATTATTGCTAATCGGAGTGCATTAACAAACTCTGATCCTTTTGCTCAGTATACGCTGCATGAAACATTAACCATTTGAGTGCCAGAGGAGTATGGAACACATTGCAAAGCACACACACAGCTAGTTATGATCAGTATAGACTCTGATAGAGAGAGATGCATCAAAGCAACCATTCAGATAGCTAAATCCTAATGTGTATTGTGATGTGAATTAAGGCTGACTAAAATGAAGGCTACAAACAGACAGCTTCAGATACAGTTTGGAAAACATGGAAATGCATATGCTTGCATAACTAGGTAAGTCCTTCTCGTAAACAAATTAAGGGCTACTTATTCCTATTGGTGTAAAATCCTTTTAAAAATCTGCATTATCTATCTTTATAACCATTTCTGCATATTTGTATAAGTGATATGGAATGTTTTTGCTGAAAGTTGTTTAATGGTATTAAGAATCTAGACTAGACTTAAAGCAGCTGTCCCCCTAAAAAGTTTGTGTTTTAGCACAATAAACCAAATATTTCCATTATTTAATACTGTATTCACGTTGTATGTATGTATTGTATCTTCCCTATTTGTCTGGATCCTGTACTGTTGCGTGGCAACATGAGTGCTCAGTGTGTGTGTCCGGGGGTAGCAGTAAAGATGTGTATACCTGGGGACTTTCAAAATGAGCTGACTGTGAGATCCCTGAAATGTTATCCAACACAGGGTTGGATACTGTTGCAGGTGTACAATCAAATGATAAATGTACCTCCACACTTTGTGTAGTCTAAAGAAAATGGAGAAAACTGGTGATTTAAATGTATCCTCTATAATAAGATACAACCCATGGTATTACCAAGATCTATTTGTGAAGGTGAAAAGGATAGTACATTAAAGTCCCATAAATTTCACCTTTGCTGCATCTCTAAGTTGATAAAAATAAATTATGAAAAGCTATAACTGTCATATGGCAAAATAAATTCTACCCTGATCCAAAATGGCAGTGTGATTACCCTTCATAATCACCACAATAAATAACTTATAATGCTGTTCGAAATAAATATGAAAATAGAAACAGTTGATCTAAATTGTGTGGTTGCCATCTTTATTCCAGAACTTTAAAGCTACCACAAAAGCACAATTAACCTACATTTGTCACATGTTGAAGCAGATATATTAGCATGTTAGTCAGCACTTTATCTTGATAGATTAGTCTGTTTAGTAATTTCGCCTTAAACCTTTATTAAGGAAAAAAATATTTAAGATTGTAGTGAAATAAAAAAATGGTACTCGGACTTCTAGATTCTAATTCAAGTTATTACAACTCAAACTTTTTTTTTTTCTGTAATTAAACTTCAATTTTCCACTGTGGTCATTATTAGGCGTTGATGTTCTTAACATTTAGTCCGGATCTTAAAGGGATAGTAATGTTTCACAATAAAAGCAGCTCCAATTAATCTTCATAGTATTTGAGCCATGGAGAGTGTTATTTCAATACTATCAGAGTTGTAGTTCAAGAGTAATTGAATGATAAAGTATCCCCCTCCTTCCCCTTTTACTGATGTAACACTGCTCACCTCAGAACAGAAAGGTGGTGTCCAGATTGCTTGCAGAGAGGGACAATTTCCAATTGGCATAAGGGGAAAAACTGAAAAATCTGTCGAGGGGGGGAAGGGTTTTAATTGTTCTCACAGTAAGAAGATTGTCCCTTGCTGTGAGCTGTCTGGTCTGTGGACCAGATTCCACATCTGAGGGGAGGTGGCTTACACTAGATAAAATACCCCCCCTCCCCTTTTATGATTCAATTACTCTTGAACTGCAACTCTGACACTCTCTAAGGCTCAAATACTATGAAGACTTTTGTGAAACATTACTATCCCTTTAAGATCTCCAACAGTGCAAAAATAAATAGCTAAACTGAAATTTGGACACAGGTTGGCACAGTTGCTAACAATCATTATGAGCTGTAGTAACTGGAATGAAATATATAAAATTTTGACACTGATCTAGCTGGGAGGGTCCAGCCAATCAGAGCATGAAATTCTAGATGCTCTGACCATGAAAATCTAGCCATGCAGTGAGAGCCATGATTTTTTTTTTTTTCCCTACAAAAATGGAAATTATTTAGTTTAAGACAATTTCTCTGTTCTGAAGATCTGGAGTTGTAGCTCTGTTCTTCTTTACTCTCTAATCACACTACAGAGCTCTGGTGTAGTGCCAGCACTAACCCAGTTATTCTAAAATAAGTGGCAAGCAAAATTGAAACACCCAAGGTGGGGACAGCTGCTTTAAATGCAAGATTCCCACAAGTGTTCAAAAAGTTTTTATTAGTGGACAGTGTAATTTTGATTTTATGTTTTCATATAGTTATAATTTATCTACAACTACCATTGTGAAAAGACATTTTCGATTTTATTTCATGTGTAGCTATGTAGAACTATAACAATTTATGTAGCATAACTTGAATTTCTTAACTGTTTAAAATGTTAATTAAGAAATATTAATCATAAGTTGCTGTAGTAACATGTATCATTTTGTCATTTGGAGCTTTCTCGCATGTTTGAAGTCCTTCTCTTGCCATAGGTATTGCCACGCTGATCAGGATGACATTGATAACCTTAAAAAAAGATGGATAGGGCATAAACTGGATAAGTAAGTGATGAAAAACTTATTTGATCATTATACAGATATTTCCATTTAGAGACTGCTAAGTAATGCACTTTAGTTCATACCAAGGGCTGTGAAATTCCAAATATAGACATCCGATATAACAAAAACATGCCTTTTTTCTTTAATTTTTCCTTTCTCTTATGAGATGTGCCTGATTTGTGTATATTTTGTTGTCATTGTCTTTTTGCAATGTAGTGGATGTAACCATGCAGTTTTCATTTTTTGGGGTGGGGGGGTATTTGGTGACTTCAAATTAGGTATATGTACTTTTATTCCAGGGATCTTTGATGAATAAATATACAGCTTCATATAACAGACAGTAGTATTTTACAATGGTTGGCCTTGTTTCAACTCGGTGATGAAGTTGATTTAAATGCAAAGTATGTTACCCTGATCAAGTCAAAACTTAATTCTAAACTGGGAGTATTAAGTACAGTGTGTTTTTAACTATTAGTACTAGTAAATTATAAAGCTATTGAATCAAAAACAAGTTTAAAAAAAGTAAATGTGTAGCTCTTAAACGCCTGATTTGTAAATCTTTACCACTTAAATTTTGAGGGGTGCTTAGTTTGAGAGGGAGGATTGACTCCATTTTAATTCTGAGAAGTTGCATGATTCTGTCATAATCACCACCTCATGCAATGTCATAGACTTAGCAATACAGCATATCAGAATTTACAAGTGACAGACAATATTTTACATCATGAAAAACTGCAGTCACATTGGTGCTACAATAAAATACTAGTGTCAAGCTGTGGGGGTAAAAACAAATCCTGATTTTAAGAAAAAAACAAACAAAAAAACCCCCCTGAAATTTGAAACAGGATGTAGCAATTTGACTATGCAAGTGAGTACACTCTTCATTTATTTTTAGCAAATGTTTTCCACCTGTCTTAAACTCTGGTCGTCAAATGTGTAACAAAAATCTATTTTAATGCTTTACAAACACTGGAACATGTTTGTATGATTACTTTGTAATCAACAAATGTGTAACTTATTGATACTTGCATATGAAGGATATTTTTAGTGCTGAGGTTGCTATGCTATGCTACTTACAATATCCAAGAATGCTAGTCAGACATTGGGGAGAATTCTAATCAGTGCAATTTTTTTTTAGTAGCAGTAAAAAAATTAAGAAATTATAAACGTTCAAACCATCAGAATGTATTGGAATTGTTACTTTCATTCTGTGGAAACCAGTAGCCAGATCATCACTACTATACAATGCAAGAGGAAAAACTACCTTGACACCAGGTGGCACTGTTGCTAATAGTTTTAATATAAAGATTTTGAACTATAGTAGCTTTTGAATTAATAAACTCCCAGCCATGGCTTATAATTTAAAGTCCTTTTGCTACTAGCCAGACCTGAAAAGTTACTCGCCACTGCAAGCCAAAACATACCCACCAGGGCTGAATTTCTACTTGCCAGGGTTAAATTTTCACTCGCTAGTGGAAAGTGGAAATTTTGAGCCCTGCTCCCAGCAATGAGAGGACCCTTGTTTTACTGAGCAGGAAACGCCCAACTGTACCTTCTTAATTTAGCACTCCAACAGATGCCTCCACTGCCTGTCAACCATACTGAATAAACTGGTTAAGCTCTGCTTCTTTAGGAATGCCAAATAATTAGTGTAAGCTGTATTTAGCCAAATACTTCTACAAATTGTATACATATAATTAGCAGACCTTTGCTTTGATTAGCAGACATTTGCTTCCAATCCACCTAAAAAATTGATTTATAGTTAAGATGTCCCTGTTTAGGTAGTGGCTACAAAAGAGCTCAGTTTTCTTCAAATTAGAGTGCCTAGCTATGACTGAATAACCGTTTTACCTATCTGCACAAACAGGCACAATTTGCATAGCTATAGGCTTAAATACTATTTCCTTTTCCTTGTAATTTACATGTATGCAAATATAGCATAAATTAAATGTGATTTAAATTTGGTACTGTATATCCCATAACCTAAGTTTTTGGTCTTTGAATATATTTCCATGTTTCTTCATATTTTTAAAGGGATAGTAATGTTTCATAATAAAAGCAGCTCTAATTAATCATCATAGTATTTGGACTTTGGAGAGTGTTTATTTCAATTCTGTCAGTTGTAGTTCAAGAGTAATTCAATGACAAAGTATCCCCCTCCTGCCCCTTTTACTGATGTGACACTGTTCAAAGATCAGAAGGGAGGTGCCTAGGTAGATTGCAGAGAGGGACAATCTTCAATTAAGATAAGGGAAACCCTGAAAAACTTGTGAAGGGGCAGGGCTTTCATTGTTCTCATAGGAAGATCGTCCCCTGCTGTTATCTGTCTGGTGAATCTGGTCGTAAGACATCTGAGAAGAGATGGCTTACACTAGGTAAAAGGGACGGGAGGGGAAAATATGCTTGTGAATATCTCTCAAACCATAAAGGTTTGAGAGATAAGACTTATATCGTTCATGTTTTTTTAATGCCAATAAAATAAAGCTAAAACAAAGTATTACTATCCCTTTAAGTCTTGAACTATTGAAACTGTAATATTATTCATAGATTGTCACAAATCCCTAACCATTTCCCAGAAAGCAAACTCCTCCCTATCAAACATTCCTAGAGAACTAAGAATAGTTCATGTATCTTGCTTATGCACATAGACCAGGAATAATGAAAGCTCCATGCAGCTTATCCTCTCCCACTTAAAGCAACAGATTTTAGTTGTCCATTACAAAAGTATACCCATAGTGTTATAATATTATTTTTTTTCCTCCTCCAAAAAAGTCTCCTTACTGATTGCAGTGTGAGTGAGCATGGAGCTTGCTCTTGTTGATTAATCCTTCTATTCCTGCAGGGATCCTCTTATGATGCTGCTGCTCAGGGGATGATATAAAAAGCAGGAAGTGAGGAGGAGGCTTTGTGCAAGGAACAAACATGTTCATTTCACCTAAACATTGCACTAGTACATATATTATACACCAGCAAGCTGATATGTCTGATAGTGGCATTTTAAACCATAGGATATCTGAACTCAAAGAGGCTTCCATTTTCCGGGGGTCTCATCTTAAATTCCCCAAGGGTTTCATCAAGGAACCAATTTAATCTTTTGTTCAGGAAGTAGAAAGGCTTCCCTGGGTAAACACACACCAATGTTGCTGCTTTTCGCCACAATGCAGGAGCTGGACTGGTGTGTTAAGATGACTTACATGTAATATTGGATTTGGCTTTTTACAGCCTCCTTTTTACACCCATTTGACTGTACATGAACTAACAAGGTATAACTTTGTGCTAGACCAGCTGCAGCAGTCAAGATATGAAACTTCCCAATTGCTTTGGGGTTGTTTACCGCCAAATGCTAGTGAACACTCCAACACAATGCACTGCAATGCGCTAGAAACCTCTAACATTCAAGAGGTTAAAAACCTCATTAAAATTGTAAAGTCTGTTCATTGATTGCAAAATTGCACTTCTTTAGCTTATTAAATATTGCCCTTGGGTTGCAGTCACAAAAATCGGCTTGCAATTTTGGAGACCTCTAGTGCCCAAGGGGTTAATAAACAATGAACAAATTATTTACGCTTCCATTCTTTGCTTGGCTATTACCTCATGGGGATCTGGGCATTCTAACCTGTTTTAAGCAACTTCAACATGTCATTGACCTCATTAAACTTGTAAGACCATCGATTTTTGCCTTAAACATTTGCTAAGGTTACTGCTGACAAGGTAAAAAGATGAGCCCTTATTTATTTATTTTTTGCTTCAAATAATGAGAAATTGACAAGTTAAAACAGTGGTGGCGCTTTTTATTAATGACGTTGCAGTTTCCTTTGGCTGTATCTCATGTATTTTTTTTTCACCACTTATTTCTGGTGCTTAACTCTTTGAATTTCAGAGTGTTACACATGCTGCTGACACTCAGTGATAAATATGGGATTTGATTTTCTAACTGATCCTGTAATATGCTTTGCCGTGCTTTGCAGACAGCTAAATAATATACACTTATTAGGGGGTCCAAGACTAGAGACTTATTCAAGGGGTATTCAAGGGGTTAAAGACCTGATTTCTTTTTTTCCAGCTATGATGTAGTGAGTTTGTTCCAGAATTTTACCATTTTGTCTTTGTACATAATAAAAGCATGGGGTCTTGTGACTGCATGTAGGATCTTAAATGTACATTGAAGTTGTTTGTATCTATTAAGTGTAGCAGCAGCATATGCTGTTATGGGTGACATGTTTGGCAGTATCATACATTTTGACAGTAGGACTGTGATAAAGGAAAGATTACATAATTTGGTAAGGCAATGTATGATTTAAATATTTTAGTGGGGGACTGGTGAAGAAATGTTTTATAGATGAATATATGATATAGTGTAGCTAAATGTAATAAAAAGCAGAATCAAAGATTAAGGTATGGGCTTTGCAATGGCATGTCAAGAGGGGGGTGCAGTTCTGACACAGTAGTCACAGAACTATACATACACTATCTGACACCCCAGCATTGTTCCATTGCCATTTGGTTGTTAGACTGGAGAGGGTGAAAATTTTTGCCTCAGAAGCAAAAGCATTCGAAAAATGTCTATTTCCTGCAAAAACTGCTGTTCTGCTTTTACCATTACATTAAAACTTTTTATATACCACTCCCCCAATCCGGTAGGTACTACCGTGCATTCACAGTGCTCCCCATAAAAGAAGTATGTTTCCTGCATGTTGTAACTTCAGAGAGAACAGCCGAATTTTGGATGTGAGCTAGCAGTATAGGCAGCTGGGTAAAGAGGAGGACCTGGAGGACTTTGATCGGTGTATTGGTGGTAGCCAGTTCTCTTGGCATGAAATGAAAAATGAGTTAAATAGTTCAAGAAGTTTGTTTGTTGTTTTGTTTTGTTTTAAGATGAGTGACAGCCTCATTCAGGTTGGGCAGGAGCTTTGAGTAGCTGCTTGTCTGAGACTGTTCTTGGACTGAATGCGTAAGTGACAGGTAGGGTTACCACCCAGCCGGTATTTTACCGGCAGGCCGGTAAAAAATTGGCTTCTGTCCAATGTTAAGTCTATGGACGGAATGCCATGGCCGGTATTTTTTGGATGAAAAGGTGGCAACCCTAGTGACAGGTACTTCACAGGCAGACATAAATACATCATACTTTCCAGAAGGACAAGTACAACTTGACATAATGTATGTTTTTACATACTCACTCTTACATCTGCAAGCACAATAAGGAAAAGCATGTACTGAGATTGTGCTGAATGCCTGCACCAGCTGTTATGCAGTGTTCTCCATCCTTTTTTGCAGCTTACTGATTCTGAAGCGAACAAGTCGATCCTCATACTGTACTGAACTGTAAAATGAAAACTTAGGAGAGAGAAAATGCTGAAATAGTGTCAATATGTGCAGAGGCAGAGAAGGTTTGTTGCAGGGAGCGTGGGTGTGATTTCGTTGTAGACAGGCGATAGACATGGACACTTAAAATACAAAACCGGCAAAACACACACAAACACATTGACTGATGGGTGAGGTATCCCCTGAGGGTCTGTCACCTGAGCTGCAAATGTGACAGATACTAGAAACAGAAATGTAATTAATTATATTCAGATGGACAAAACATCACACAGCATGCTAAAAGCCCTGTGGTGTACCTTTTCTGTAAAAATGAACACTATTATCTTTACAGCCACCAAATTTGCTAGTGGCAGGTGTAAGGGAAATGGAATGTAAGTATGTATGGAAGTGTTGGTAGTAGTAAATATCTACTACAAAAACTGACTGCAGCCATAGTTGCTGATGATCCTCCTTCCGAGGAGGCAGATTGTAATATGAAGATTTCTACCATCACCAGTAGTAGTAGTAGTAGTCGTAATAGTACTGAACCATTTAAGAACACTGAAAATGACAAATCACACTTATAGTGTTTTACCATAGCTATTGAGGATTTAGATGTGGGACTAAGTGCTACATTCAACAGAGACAGTAACACACTGCCTCAAACTAGTGGTCAACATTCTATAAATACCCCTAAAGTAAAAGGTTAAACTTATTTAGACTTCAAAACCCCTAGATGAATATGAAAGCAATGGAGAGGAGGATGATGGTTATTTTGGTTTAGTATGTCCCTCCACGATCATTTCTCCTGAAATGGTTGACATGGCATTTGAAAGCAAGGATGATGTGGCCCAAAAAATTAGCTGAAATGCTACACAATCGAAAAGGATCACTATGCCAGTTTATAATCTGAGAGAACTGGAAAATTTGACCATGGACAAGTAAAGATGCCAATACACACTCATCTTCTCAGTCATCTGCATCTCTGCTTACAACCAAATCTCTACCCAGTCACACTTGCTATTGAGTAAGCGGCAACACAAGTCCTCAATATCCACAACCCTAGCTTGAGTGCATCTGATGCTGTTCAAAGTTTAGCACCACTGACACTTACTGCTAATACTATTGCAACATCTAGCCCCTGTAGTAAAGGTAGACTCTTAAGAGGAACCCTTTAGTCTATGAAATTTCCAATATGGAGATGCTAACTGAAGATGGGTTGAAAAAAAGGATCCCATCTAGGCACGTAATTGAAACCCACCTGAAGCACAATCACAGATCTGGCTGAGAGATGCACCAGCAGCATGTCAGAAATGTAATGAGCAGCAGTAGAAGAAATCCTGAAGGTTTGCAGGGCAGAGGAGCACATAGTGTCTTAGATGTCTAAGTTGGGACAATATTTTCTTAGTAGCAATAATACCCATGTTTCCAATTGATGCTGTTGTGCAAATGTGAAGCATAAAGGATGACTGAGTTAGCTGAAAGTGATGAGTCAGTCCCCAAACAATAACCTGCCCCTCCACTATCACCACTAGGCATTTTGTTAAAATAATTACGTTATGTAGTAAGGTTAGGTTGCAAGCACATAAAACTGAGTTTTTTTGTTTAGAAGTCAAAATGAACATAAATAATCAAAAAGTACACCCGTGGAATGGCAAAATTGCCAAAATATCTTTGGCTGTCACGCTGTCCTAATATTTTGTGGAGTTAAAAAAGATTGAGTTAGTTTTCAAGAATGATTGATTGTGCCAGAGATGTTAGTATTGCGGACAAAGTTTCTGTGAGTCAGCGATCAACTTTTAGGAATGTCCACAGAAATAGTATGAAAGATTTATTTTTCAATATAAATTATCATAAAACCTTTTTTTGCCCACATCTAGTTGCAGAATAGCATATAGTGTCTGATCCCCAAGCCTTGTTCATCCATTAATCACAGAGCCATACATATTCTGACACACCATCCTTGTTCCACTGGTAAATATAATTTTACACAGCGTAATGATGATGATAGTAATAGTGCTCTATGCACCATTAAACTGTGCAGCCATATTTTATCATTGCAGTTTTCTGAGCACCATTAGATGTCCTACACTATTTTCAATGTGTGGTACTTTGATGCCTTGAAGACCAGAGTGGTGTTCAATGAGCTGATTTGCAATGTGTTATGTAGCCCTGTGGTTTTATGAGGTTAATCATGAGACCAGGGAATTTGCCCCCTAAATATCTGTCCCTGACCTTTATTTTCTGTAAGCAGTGATGCTGCACATACTCTGTGACTTTCTGAATGTATCATACATCATGAGTCCGAGGTAGATGGGCTCTGCTGTATGCTACATTCTTGAGGCAACAGAGTGGAGTACATTACTACCTACAGAAAATACATCTAGTAAAAGTAGCACATGAGAGGCTCACCGGGAGGTCTCTCAGTGGGACCCTTCTACAGTCAGATAGGGGGCCACATTTAAGTGTTTCTCCTCACACCATGGGAGTCTCCACTAAGCCATCCAGGGCCCAGTGGGTTTTAGCTGTGTCCTTGCAGCTTAGAATGCAGATGCTGTAATACTGATTGCACAAGATACGTCAGATGTTGTGGTAGAAGGGAAGGATAGTGCAAAATCTTTAGCACTCAAAAGGTAAAAGTTGAATAAAAAAAACAGTATTGTCCAATACATTTTTCATCAATGTGCCAGTTACCCCTTTTAGTGCTGAATAGGTAAAGAAAGACGGGAACCTCCAGGATAACTGTTGGGTGCACAAGGCAGAATAGTTTAGGGCCCAATAGACATATGATTTACTGTATAAATGACTCAAACCCTTTGCTTTCAAATAAATGTTTTTCAATCTGAAAAATATCCTTACAACTTAATATTTCTCTTGTTTAACCCCTTAACAACCCTTGACGGTCATAGTACATCAAGGGTCGATCTGACTGAACGACCCATGATGTACTATGACCGTCATGGAGTTCCGGGCTCCCCCCGCAGCTGCACGCCATTCGGGGAGTCCGGAAGTGAAAAAAAAAAAGCTCCCCGGACGTTGAGTTGTGGCGCTGATACCCCGGTCGTTAAGGAGTTAAAGACAGGGACTTTTAAAGGGATAGTTATGTTTCACAAAAACAGTAGCTCCAGTTAATTTTCATAGTATTTGAGCCATAGAGATTGTTATTTCAATACTGTCAGAGCTGTAGTTCAAGAGTAATTGTAGGATAAAGTTTCCCCCTCCTGCCCCTTTTACCTAGTGTAAGCCATCTCTTCTCCCTTCTGCTCTGGCTGAGCAGTGTTACATCAGTAAAAGGGGAGGGAGGGGGATACTTTGTAATTGAATTACTCTTGAACTACAACTGACAGAACTGAAATAACACTTTCCAAGGTCCAAATACTATGATGATTAATTAGAGCTGCTTTTATTATGAAACATTACTATCCCTTTAAATATGCAACAATATTTATACACTTTTTAGAGAGAAGCACGGTGGGGACAGAAATCCAAAAGAACTATTTACTCAACAACTAAAATGTGCAACACTCCTAGTCCTTATAATTTCTGGTGCACCTTCTCTGCCCAGTCTTTGGCACTGCTGCAGTACTACTTTTAGGCTCCACAATTCATCCCTATTAGTCAATGTCCAGCATCTTTATCATATTGGGGCAAGATTTTCCAGTAGGCAGAGTAGGCAACTACTTAGATCTCCAGACTTTGAGGCACAATACCATAGCTGTGGTGGCCGCACTCACATTTTGAGTATGGATGTGGCCACAATAATCTCAATGTCCCTGCACCAGTATTATACCTCTTTACAGAGGATGCGAGAGGTATTTCCATTGTGATAGATCGTTCTAGCAACCAAGTAGTTAATGCCTTTGTTTGTTCCAGTACAACGGTATTGTTTCCTGGCACAAAAAGTGGATGAGAGTGGGGGTGTGGCCATGGGAAGCACTAAGGGTGCCCTGGAGTACCTTATGTAGGGGTGTCTGGGATGTAAATTACGTCCTGATCCCCAAATATACATTTCTTTAAACGGTAGCTTGCAAAGTGTGAAGGCCCCTAGGTGTGTTGAGGGCAGCTAAACACTCGCACTGCATGAACCAGAGCTTGTGGATCAAGTTATTTTGTCTGGTGCTGTGGAGTTCAGTGTTCTCTTAGCCTATATATATATATATATATATATATATATATATATATATATATATATATATATATATATATATATATATATATATATATATATATATTGCTAACATATTGCTAACATATTGTCATTTGGTCAGTTAGTGGTGCTCTATTGGAAAAGGCTTGTATGATGGGACAATCATTAACAGGATTTTAGGCTCTTTGCAAACTGTACTGGTAATATGTACACTGGGCCTTATGTATAAAAACAGTGGCAGAATTCTGGGGTAACTGGAATAAAAATGATCTCTATTTCCATTGATTTGAATCCAGGAGAGGTCTCCAAAACATTGCAAAGCATTCAAGTAACATTAAATATTTAGTTATCATGTAGGGTGCATTTGATTTGCTCCAAAACGGTTTTATTTTACTGTAGTACAGAAGACTCACTGTGTGCAGTTCTAAAGTTAATATAATTCAGATCCATTGCTTAACCCCCTAAGGACCAGCAGGCAGCTGGTACTTTTACCCTTAAAGGGATAGTAATGTTTCACAAAAACAGCAGCTCCAATTAAGCCACCTCCCCTCAGATGTAGATTTTTTTTCCCTTATGATGATTGAAGATTGTCCCTCTCTGCGTTCCACCTGGATACCACCTTACTGCTCTGAGCTGAGCAGTGTTACATCAGTAAAAGGGGCAGGAGGGGGATATCTGATTCAATTACTCTTGAACTACAACTCTGACAGTGCTGAAATAACACTCTCCATGGCCGACATACTATGAAGATTAATTGGAGCTGCTTTTATTGTGAAACATTACTATCACTTTAAGTACTGAACAGACTACATTCGGGGAGCAGGTACATGTTAGAGCTCACATTTACTGGCTCGCCAAAAGAGGCTGAATTGTTGCCAATCCTTAACCCTTTCAGGGTGACTGGCATTCAAAGGGTTAATGCATGGACAATCGTGATGGTCCTGGCTATGGTGACCGGATCTCACCTTTAATAGAGTCACATAGGAAATGGGCATATTTTGGGACTCCACTGAAATCAAAGCAGTCCTGCAGTATGCATTTTTCATGTGTCACCAGTTAAAGGTGAGATCTGGTCACCCTAGTCCTGGCACATCAGTGGTCCTTAAGGGGTTAAACAATTTCTTATACAGGCTAGATCGTCTTTGACAAAGCAGCTTAACGTTAAAGTGGACATGTCTCTTAGAATTAAAGTTTATTTAAAAATGCCTGTTTTATTAGCCATTTTCCTGAACAAAGAAAATAGCCTTTGTTTTGGTGGCACAGTGTTGCCAGATCCCTGCCAATTCTGTTTGAGGCCAAACATGTCTTTCTTTTCTATTACAAATGACCCAGTGTGTGGACTCTCTGGATTCATTCAGGCCACAAACTGTTTTAACACTGGCCCAGCACAGAAACGGACTGTGACACTAACAAAGGTTAATTTCTCAAAGCAATTTGTTATACACAAATGGCTAGTACTGAATTCAGTCAGTAAATTAATTAGAGTGATGGCAATGTTTCACAAAAACAGCAGCTCCAATTAACCTTCATAGTATTTGAGCCATAGAGAGTGTTATTTCATTACTGAGAGCGTTGTAGTTCAAGGGTAATTGAATGATGAAGTTTCCCCCTCCCACCCCTTTTACCTAGAGTAAGCCCCCACTCCACAGATGTGGAATCCAGTCCATAGACCAGACAGCTCACATCAAGGGTCAATATTCTTACTGTGAGACCAATGAAAACCCTGCCCCCTTTGACAGGTTTTTCAGCTTTTTCCCTTATCTTGAAGATTTTATGGCAAGACACGGAGGCTCCTATTATGCGTTTAAACTCTATCTTTACTACTCCAGCTGCAAAAAATAAACAGATACAGAAAGAAAAAGTGTATATAACAGAATGATAACCCCTCCCCTTAGATAATGCTTATCCAATCGCATCACAAAAAGTTGTATAAATGTAGGGTCCAATAATCCCACTTCCTCTTCTTTGCTGCTCCTGGCACAAGACAAGCACTCAACATCTGTGGTTTATTTGATAAAATATCTGCTTTGCGTATAATTGATAAACTGTGGGACAAAATTCTCACTTATTTTCACTTAGATTTACTAAGAGTTATTACATATGCTAAATACAGGGCACTTATGTCCGCTGTATATAGAGGAGCGCAGGACTGTCTTTTTTGTATGTCTTTTTTGTATGTGTTTAAACTGTGTATTGTATTTATCTGGAGTGTAGATGATTTTTGTTTAATATTGTCTATTTAATTTATTTCATTCTTAGTTTTTTTTGGTCCCCTGAGGCTATTGATTTGCCTCTCATTTCCTTGTGAGGATTGCCCTTTGTTTTGTATCCCTGGCACATTTATTTCCCTTCTCTAATGGGTTTTTCCCCTCCGCTTGTCAGCTTGTCTTTACCTCAGCTCCCTTTAGCTTTCTAAGCATACTCCCTACTTCATAACCTGCCTCCGCTTTTTTCCCCTTTTATTCTTTGCACTTTTGTTTTTTAAAGTTCATAGCGATTAGACTCTCCTCTTCTTCCTCTTTCAAATGATATATAGCTTGTGGGGTATTTGTCTTTAAGTGCCTGTTTTCTATTGTATATCCCTACTTGTGGCAGCCATCTTTGATTTGGGCATCTTGCCCTTTCTTCTTTTCTGAGCATGTGCAATCCTTTGTTGTTCACAGTAGACACCATTGTGTGACGTTTCTTATCACTACAGACGCTTTCTTCTAGACAACAGACCTTTCCTGACTTGGTTATATATATATAATATCATTGTTTTTATACTTTTCTGGTATAGATTTCAATTTTTAGACATACTTTTTTTGCTGTCCTTTTGGAATTTGCTTTTGCAAGACAATTCTGCTGGTTTAACGTGATTGTTTTTCTTGTATCTTTCATCTCTGTTTTGTCTTCAGAGTTTTGTTCCCTTGGACATTAAAAAACAAAAAAACAAAAAACACAACATTTTTAAAATTAATTTCACCTACTACGCCACAAAAATGTAATAGGATCCCTCCTCATTTTATGTTTGATAATGTTTCCAATTCTGATTCGCAGGAGGTAACTGGCATGTCATCAAGGTCTGATAGTGAACAGGATATTCAAGCCTTGATGGATCAATTTGTCAATAAACCTGTATCTAATGCCGTTTCTTCTTGCATGAATCAGATGACAAAAACTCTAGCAATTGCTGATGCCCTTAATCAAATTAATTTGAATAAGCCTCCTCAAACGTTATTAAAACCTCAATTAATTGGCAATAATAAAATTCTGACACTTCACCTGAGAGAGAGAAACTCAGGGAAAATATCAAAGGCTAAAGAAGTATAAAACTAAACATTGTTCCTCACAGAAAAGAGAACATTCTCGTTCTCGCCATGGAAAAGCTAGAGTATCTAGCACTTAAAATTGTGGTTCAAACCCACACAAAATGAACCTCAGCTCGGAAAGATGATTTGCGAGAAAGAGAAACAGGAATCGGTCTAAACCAGATCCCTTTTATCTGGACTGTTCTACTGGCAGAGTTAGATTGAGTCAGAGGAACATATGGGCCAATTTTCTGATGAAATATCAGAGGATGAGCATTTTATTGAAAATAATATAGACCATACTACACAAGGAAATCACATCATTCGTGATGAACAGGGTCAAACACTTTTCGATCCAGAGGGTATTATACACCCCAGATCAGCTGAATGGATACCTAAAGATCATATAACCAGATACATAGAATTTTGGATCAGGAAAGCTCTGGACGGAAAATCCAGAAACAAAATGAAGTCTGAATGCCTGAGGCCATCTATTAGTAAGATTTGCAAAACCCCATTTATGAACCCGCAGATGGCTCAATACATATAAAAATCTGATAGAGACCCTACAAAGGGAGTTGAAATAGCTCTGAAGCAATGTCAGGACAAACTTTTAGATATTGTTGGCCCACCAGCAAGATCTTGAATCTGACTGAAGAAGCGGTATCTAACAATACCCCAGTGGACTTAAATATTCCTAGAGGTTGGATACAAAGAACCTTTTTCTGTTGGGTAATGGCAATACAGCTCTCTCAACAGAAACACACAGGGTCATTTTACTTGGAATAGTCCCTAAGTTGTCAGACATGGCTTCCAAGGATGCAGGACCATAAACTAATGGTCTTTTGGTGAAACCTTCATAAAAATGTAGGTAAATTTGTGAATACATTCACAGCTTTGGTTAAAGCCCAAACTTCGATAAAGAAGGTTTTCAACAGGAAAGTTTTTGTTAGGGTCGGGAAAAGCAGGGGCTGTTTTTCCCAGCCAGTCGGTCAGTTCCTTTAGAGGACAAAGAGGAACTACCAAGACCCCTCTTATTTTGGGAGAGGAAATTACTCCCAGGACACCAGAGCTCCCCTTTCTTTCTTCCCTCAATGTGTCAGAGTCTGGAGAGCCAAGAGTTTGAGAGGATTTCCTCATTCACGACCCTTTTCAGATAGGATAAGAGGGGGAAAAAAACACCTTTCTCTGGAAAAAAAAATGGGTGTCAGACTCACCCATTTTTTTTCTAAGCCTGGTGTCAGATAACAGCAGATCTATGGGTATTACAGACAATACAAGATTATCAGAATTTTATTGCACTCCTCATCAGACCCTAATACCAAATTCTTTCATGTACTCTGTTAGTAGGCAAAGAAATTCAGTTTACAGAGGAATGGAGCGATTATTCCAACCCGAATTTCAGAACCAGGTTGCATATTTTCCTGGTACACAAAAAAGACTCGGCCGTACGACCAGTCATACATCTAAAAGAACTGAATTAATTCATCCTTTACAGGCACTTCAAGGTGGAAGGCAATCATTGCCTCAGATCTTTTGATGCTATCGAATTGGATGATAAAGCTCTAGACCTCAAGGATGTCTATTTAACTATTCCCATGGCTCAAGATCAACACAATCTTTTCCAATTTTTGACTCCTCATCAGCACCTTGGTGTTTCACAAAAATCATGAAACCTGTAATCTCTTTTCTGAGAAGCAGAGGGCTCCGCATGATAATTTATCTGGATGACATTTTAATCATGTCTCAGGACATAGAGATGCTCTAGGAACATCTCCATCTGACTATTTAAGCCTTGATCGATCTTGAATTTATCATAAACTGGAAAAAATTGGTCATTCTACCTATCCAATACACAGAATTTTTAGAGGTTTGGAATGGGAAATTGTTTTTCAGAATGTCACTAGACCTCATCGAATCTGACGCCAACAATTTGGGTCAGGGATCTCGTTGCAGAAACCTCACCACAGGAGGGAAATTGTCTCTTTCAGAAAAAACTGCACATCAGTTGCTTGGAGTTATTGGTGGGATTGTTAGCTGTCAAAAGCTTTACAAAAGACAAGTCAGATTGATGCATTCAGTTGAAGATGGACAATGTATCCGCTGTGAAATACATCAACCATCTGGAGGGCACAAAATCCAAAACACTGGCAATTATGGCCAAAGAATGTTGGCATTTTTGCCTAGACAAGAACATTTCAGTCCAGGTAGAATATCTACCTGGACTATCCAATACCATTGCGGGCTGGAATTCCAGGCACCTAGCAAATTTCAGCAATTGGACGTTTCACGTTACGTTTTTCTAGAAAATAGATGGGGTCCTCTACATTTAGACCTTTATGTGTCAAGAATGAACTCTCCTTCCTCAATTTTTTCAGTTGGAGACTGGACCCAGAAGCCCTGGCTTTAAACATCTTCCTTCAGGACTGGCCTTTCCTTGGCCGTTATGTGTTTCCTCTTTTTGCCTTAATTCCCAGAGTCATTCTCCAGATCAGGAAACAGCAAGTCACCACAGCCCTAATCACTCCCTTTTGGACAGCTCAACCATGATGCCCTGCACTTCTGTCCATAGACTTTCCTCACTATCTAACTCTGCTTCCTGAGTTGCTTCTGGATCCGTCGGGAAATTCCCACAACCTGTTGCTTCAAGATCTCACACCTTATGGCTTGCTGGATTTCAGGACTCAATGACTTATCAATGGACTTTCGGAATCCGCTCAGCTTCTCATCGGAACGAAACCTAGATCCCATTTCTTCCAATTTAACTGCCATTGTTAACTTTTTTGTCTTCTTGCTTTCAACAAGGGAAAGCTTACAGAACTATTAATTGCTGTAGATCCTCTATTTCAGCAGGTCGTAATCATATTGAAGGTTTCCCTTCTGGTCAACATCCTTTAGAATGTAAATTGATGAAAGGTATTAAATTGTCTATACCACCTTCTACTAGGTATTCTGATTTTTGGGACATCAACGTCCTCCTTCAATTCATAGAATCCTGGCCTCCTAACAAGATGTTTTCTTTTAAACAGCTTTTGGCCAAACTCTCCATGTTGCTTTTATTAATTTCATTCAGACGAGCGTCTGAGGTTCATGCTTTGGATATTTCTAACCGATTTCTTGAACTTGATGGTGTAAGATTTTTGATTTCTAGACATACTAAATATTTGTCTAGGGAAATCTTTTATCCAAGCTTCCCTCATAATCCTCAGCTCTGTGTTTTGTCTGAAGGTATATGCATCTGTTACCTCTAAACCTAGAGCTACTAATTCATACCAATTACTGATTTCATTTATGAAACCTTACCTTCCAGTTTCAACAGCTACTTTGGTGAGATGGATTTGCTGGATCATGCAGTCATCTGGTATTGATACAAATTTGTATGGTGCACACTCCTCTAGAGAAGCAGTGGCTTCCAAATGGTTTGTTGCAGGTGGCATTCTCAAAGCAGCTGATTGATCCAGAGAATCCACCCTTTAAGACCTTTTATTTCAAACCTATTAATCATGTAACTGATAATGTTTGAACTTGCATAATAGGAGCCTCCGTGTCTTGCCATAAAATTTGAGGATTTTCCTAACTTCGTGAAGGAAAGTCATGATTTTATTAAAGACACGGAGGCAAGTATTATCCCACCCTAATTAACTCTCCCTTTTCTACTTTTATGTTTTTCTCCTTTAGGATAGACTACCTCCGTATTTGGGGAATCATTAAGGAGTTCCAGACACTTATGTTGCAGAATCCTGTTTATAGAAGTTACTACAGTTGATGTTGTTTTTCGCAGCATCAAAGAAGAGGAAATGGGATTATTGGACCCTACATTTATACAGCTTATTGTGATGTGATTGGATAAGCATTATCTAAGGGGAGGGGTTATCATTCTGTTATATACAGTTTTTCTTTCTGTATCTATTTATTCTTTGCTGCTGGAGTAGTAAAGATTGAGTTGAAATGCATAATACTCGCCTCCATGTCTTTAATAAAATCCTGACTTTCCTTCACGAAGTTAGGGAAATACTTGAATTGTCCCTCTCTGCGATCTATCTGGACACTCCCTGCTGCTCTAAGCTGACCAGTGTTACATTAGTAGAAGGGGTGGGAGGGGGATCCTTTATCATGCAATTACTCTTGAACAACAACTCTGACAGAAATGAAGTAACACTCTCCAAGGCCCAAAATATTATGAAGATTAATTAGATCTGCTTTTATTATGAAACATTACTATCCCTTTAAACTGAGTGAACATTAATGAATGGTCTTAAAATGAACCAAACATCTGAGGGTTATGCACTAAGGTTTGATTAAACAGATAGAAATCTTAGTGCATTTGCTCCATATGACTTGGAGACGTGATATCACTGGAGACGTATCTCCTCTTTATCACCTCTGTATCTCTCCTTAGAGCAACCCCCCACCCCCCTGGAATGTTGAAAAATATGTATATAATCTTTATGAAACCTGATAAAACATTAATTGTCATGGAAATTGTTTATGAAATTGATCACATAAATGTGTCCTTACTTGTTTTATATATCTAATATCAAACATGCAAGAACACTGTGGGTCCCCTAAGTCTATAAGCAAGTTGCTTCTTGCTGTTATTTACTGCACACTTTGAGAATTTAGACTGACTTTATTTTGACCTTGGAGCTGCAATGCAACTGTTATATTCAGTGACAGACTATGCTGATGTATCAAATTTGATATCTGATATTTTTATTGGTGATATTTCAGAAGGTCTTCAAGGTACAGTATGCCTTTTTGCAGATGATGCAAAGATCTGCAACAGGGTAGACATTCCTGGGGGAATAAGCCAAATGACAAATGATTTAGGTAGATTAGAAGAATGATTTAGGTAGATTAGAAGAATGGACAAGAATGTGGCAGCTGCAGTTTAATGTTGATAAATGTAAAATTATTTCTGATGACTTAAAGGTAGGCAGTCAATGTAATAAAGCTGTGGGGAATGCAAGCAGGGTGCTGGGTTGTATAGTTAGGGGCATTAGTAGCAGAAAAAAAGGAAGTGGTTGTGTCACTGTACAGATCTCTAGGTAGATCTCACCTAGAATATTGTGTACAGGACTGGAGACTCCATCTCCAGAAGACTAAAGCTACTCTTGAGAAAATTCAGAGAAGGGCTAGTGAAATGGTTAATGGTTTACAGGAAGAAGAAAATATCAGGATAGACTAAAGGATCTGAACATGTATAGCTTGGAGGCTAGGAGAGAGAGCAGGGATATGATAGAAACATTCAAATACAAGAAGGGATTCACCAAAGTGCAGGAGGGAAGTACGTTTCAAAGGAGTAAAAATGTCAGGACAAGAGGCCGCAGCCTAAAACTAGAGGGGTAGAGGCTTAGATATAATGTAAGAAAGTTTTACTTCACTGAGAGGGTAGTAGATAAGTGGAATAGCCTACCAGCAGAAGTGGTAGTGGTTAATACAGTGGCAGAATTTAAGCATGCATGGGATAGACATAAGGAAAATGGTCAGATTAGATGGGACAAATGGTTCTTCTCTGCCGTCAAATTCTGTCTGTTTCTTGTACGTAAATTTGGACTTTATTCTATATCCTTAAGACTTGCTGCACTTTGACTCTTCATGCCAAAATGAAATATTCCTTAAAGGAGAAGCAACATCTCATAACTTGTCCCCCCCCCCCAAAAAAAAAAAAAAAAAAATATATATATATATATATATATATATATATATATATATATATATATATATATATATTTGATTTGCATAACTAGAAACTCACACCCCCTGTAATTACTCCCCTGATAAACCCTTACTTGTCTTGCTATGGCAAGAAAATCTTAATGGTTTCTTGATTAAAGGGATCATCATTTATCAGTCCTTGATTTCACGTGCATGAAGGTGTATGACAGTTGCTAAAGGACTGCACATGGTATTCTTAAGGGCCCGCGGAGTGAGCAGTGCATTGATTTGCAATGTGCTGTGCATCCCTCGGGTCCTTTAAATGAATACATAGGCTTCAGTTTGAAAAAATTGCCAGGGTCTGTCCAGTTCGCCTCCCTGGTCATGACATGCAAGCCATGAAATCTCTAAAACCAAAGAATGAGCAAGATTCTTTGGGGCTATTAGGTTTTTCTGGCCATCACAAGGTAAATGGATGGAAGGGAAGGTTAATATCAGGTTTTTCTTCTCCATTAAGTTTCCAAATGCTTAAACTTTTACACTTTAATCAGCATAACAAATATTCATTGTACATCATTGTAAACCAGATCTTTTTAAAAATCACATGTGACTGGTATTGCATGTTGTATATGATTTCTCACATAAACTTACTTTGAAAGTTAAGATGATTTTGTGATAAGCAAAAAAAACAATGTCCGAAAATACTAAAATGTGTTTTCATTTTGCAGATCCCCATTTGCTGCTGTGACAGATTACTCTGTTACAAGGAATAATGTTATTCAGCTGTGCTTGGAATTAACAACAATTGTTCAGCAGGTCTGTATATGATTTGATAGTGTAATGCATAGAGGCTGATGGCTGCATTGCTTTCTGGCACTCAAATTTGGGGCAAATCAACTGCATTATGGGTATAAAACATTTCCAATTATTTAAATGGAAATGTTTACACTAGAATTAGTGGTCTCTTGACTTTGTTTTGATACATTTGATCATGCCCACTTAAGATCATTTCACTCAAAAGTAGGGCCCTATTTATAAATACAAAAAAAAAAAAAAATAAAAAAAAAAAAACTGCGGCAAACTCCACTAAAATGAGTTTTTATTTGCTCACATATGTTGCAGCTGATTTCTTCCAGAATTTCTCGCTTTCCATTGCGGCTGCAAATGAACGTTTCAGTTTTGTGGTCGTCTTCCTGCAAGAAGCTTAGACAACGATTCCCAATCTCTGTAGTATATTATAAGATGTGTCCCTTTCATGTTGGAGCTCCATAGAGTAATTTATGGAACTAGGGAAATATCTCCTTATAGTGACCTTTCTCATCTTTGTACAAATCTTAGTTGTTTGAGTTTGGTTTCCTTAACACTTTGAATGCCAGAGGGGTACGCAACGCATTGCATTACATAACCATCTGGCACTTAAAGGGTTAAAATTAACAGATACAGAAAATTATAGGTAGACTTTACCTTACACCGGTGGTAGTCAGTTGTTGGACATCCAGCTGTTTACTAGAGGGAACGGGTTTTGGACCTCAACCAGTTTGGTACTAGAGGGGTGATGGTTGGCCTGGGGCAGTAGGGGCCCACATGCTATGTGTGCAGTTTGTCACTACCACTTCATCTTTTCTGTCACTCCAGAAAGCAGGGAGACTGACCAATGTCTGCATGTGATGTGATGCATTCTGGTGCTTTATAGTGAGTTTGTCTGTGCCAAGTTAAAGCATGTGCCTTGTCAGTAGCTGCTACTCATGCTTGAACTTGGCACACAGACATTGGACTCAATATAAAATTTCACAATGCAGCACATTCACACTCGCACAGGCCATTCTCCCTTCTCCTGTCAGTGACAGAAGACAGAAAACTGTAACTGATATTGTGAAATGCGCTTCAGAAATATTCCCTGTTTTGCAGAACCCCCTTCTCCTGTGTATAGCTGGAAGGTCACAAGGCTTTCATGACTCTTCCCATAGCTATTGTACCAGCACACAGTGAACATGGAAGGAGATGCACGGGGACCCCAGCACTATCCAGTAACAACCTGGAGCTCTGGAGATTTTGATTATACCACATTTGTCTCAGGGTCTCTGTAATTATGCTCAAATCACAGGAGCTACAGGCTGTTCTAAGTCCCTGTCCATCCTTATGACACACTGCAAAAAAAACTGCAATTTCTTACATTCACCCTGTCCATCCTTATGGCTCATTGCAAAAATTGTAATTGCTTACATTCACCTTCCAACCTCTTTCTGTCTGCATTGGTTATGGGAGACCTATGTAAATCTCATTTGACATGCCATGTTAAAATGGGGATGGAATCTTGAGCCATGTGCAGAGGAAATGGCTATGGACAGAGTACAGCAGGGATACAGTATGCATAGTGTTGTGCAGCTCTTTTAAACAGTGTGGTATAAGCATAGCTGTGGAGTAGAGAGAGATTGCAGGACCAGGCAGTTGTGATACATTGCTATACAACGCATTGAACACACAGCCTTGTCCTTGATGGTTTAATGTTACAGGTGTTCTTATTGGTACCCAGCAAAACAGTTTTATTATTCTGTTTTCCATTGTATAGGCTGTATAGGCTGACTGATTCTTTAGCACCCAAGGGGTTAAATGCTTGCATTGTATATTAGTGAAGTAGGCATTTTTCTTGGCAGTCCGCTAGGTGGTGGATATGTTAGGTACTTCCTGTAAGACATGTTAAACACAAACCTATAACACGTGTACCTTACTGGAGTCTGATCCATGGGTACCTGAGCTGCACCAGTCCAGATGCATCTCTGCACACCGTTCTCATACAAAGAAGTAGAAATAATTTATTGCAATGCCTCTGCAAGTCCCATGTTTTGCAGTGTCCATATGCTTGACATTAAGGGTCTTATGCAGAATACTAAAGAGGAGCAATTTTCAAGCAAACAAACTGCATCAAAAGGCCAGGTTTTAAGGATTTCCCTGGCTAAGGACAGGTGAGATAATCTGAGGCTCATTCAGTTTGGATGGCCCACCTGTGTTTAATCAGTGAAATCCTGGCTTGTTGGTGGCTATTGAGGACTGAAGTTGGACAGCCCTGTTTTATTTTAACCCCACCCCTGTAGCTAAAACGTGTGGACATTTGGTAGTTAAAGGTTCCAGGAATGTTAACAAGAGACAGATTGTCAGGTGGATCCCAAGGTTCTGACTCCACCTTACAGCCTTGTGTGTGCTGTAATGTTCTGACTTTGCAAAGCAACTTGTTTTGCATACTGAGAGGTCAGATTCTTTCAGCTGCACTACCAAATGCAGAAGTGTCTTCAATTACTTACATTGCTTAGATGAGCATGATTCACATAGATGCCATTCTTGAACTCACTGTTTTGCGCAGCTGAAAATGTTAGATATTGTGCATTCGTTTCTTAAAGGGATAGTAATACTTAAAATGTAAAAAAAAATATGTTGTGGGGTTTATCCCCCTGAGTAAAACAAGAGTACTCCCACTGCTGAGAGGTCTTTCATTCAAAAGTTATTAATTTTCAAAGTTGAATTTTTTAGTTGCAATATCACAGTGGCCTGAAATTGTACAGTGGCGCTGTTGCTACACGATCCTATGGACAACTCTGGTCAGTTGACCATAAATCTCCATAGGATGGTGTAGCAACAGCGCCACTGTACAATTTCAGGCCACTGTGATATTGCACCTAAAAAATTCAACTTTGAAAATTAATAACTTTTGAATGAAAGACCTCTCAGCAGTGGGAGTACCCTTGTTTTACTCAGGGGGATAAACCCCACAACATATTTTTTTTTACATTTTAAGTATTACTATCCCTTTAAAGGAGCCTCGTATTAGTGCAACTTGGCATTTTAACATTTATTATAGTTATATCATCAATAGAAAAAAAATATTATAAATCTTTCCTTAAAGAGGTCAGAGTTGACCTGATTGTCTGTCTTGGGGAAATTCAGGGGAAATTTATTTAGGCAGCCGTTAAACCTTCAAGTCAAGGCAAATTGTGTTCCATTTCTAGATATCGAGCATCCGAAAGGATATTGGAACATTAATGTATTCCTGCATGCTCTTTAATATAAATGCTTAATTAAAACACTTTAGACCTTTTAAAAAATAACTAACCTCGGTAAATTTAATAAAATAAATGTTATTTGCCAATATTATGTAATTTTGTTAAATCTCCCTGCTGCTTAGCACACGTTACGGAGTCATAACATTTCATAGACTTGGAAGTAGTGCTCATCAGGAGTAAATGGCCATGAATTAAGTTATAAAATAAATAATTTGATTTTTTTTTTCAAATGAACAAGACATTACAATTATTCAAACTTCTGGGCTTAAAGAAAAGGTAGGAACATATGATGAAAGCATTTACTCCAACTATGGATTCATTTCATCAGGTGGCAGAAATAGAAGAACTTCCCACCTTGCTGACAGATGTAGTTTAGTTTGGTAAAAATGTTGGCAATGAAGCCAAAGAATTCTTCTTTGGTGGTAGGAGGACAGGATAAAAAAAAACAAAAAAAAAAAACACTACTTGTTAACCTAGCTTTTAGTGTCAACTTCTTACTTTAGGTTTACACTTTCATTTACTTTTCTTATTCACTAAAGTTTTTTTCATATGGGGCCTTGCACAAAATACAAAAGGTGAGCAATTCTGGAGCAAGCAAACTGCATGATATATACTAAATTCATGTTTTGCTTACGGCCCATAGTGTGTAGTATGGGAAGATAACCCTGGTCCACAAGTTTAACCTGTGCTCAGGTTTTCAGGGTGAAGCTGAGTGCAGATGAATCGATCAGTGGCTTAGGAACTTTAATTCATTCACTTGTGCTCAATCAGTGATATCCTGAAGACTGGTCTGAAGTCATAGGACTATTCCTGACATAATAATAAAAAAAATACTTCCACTGTTTAGAGATTTTTCATGCAATCTTTATTATACATATATAATAATTTTATTATTATTTATTTATTTTTGCAACAGTGAACTACACCATCTATTGAAGTATAATATAAACAATGTGTTAATAATTGAATGAAAACTCTCTCAACGGTGGGATTACGCTTGTTTTACTCTGAAGGGAAATGCTTGTAATATATACTTTTCCATAAAACAAATTCACTGCTCCTTTTAACAATCCTATAACAGGTAAGAGCAGGGAGAGGGCAAACTGGAGGACTCAAATTATTATTGGACTAAAGATCCTATTCTCCTCAACCGAAAACGTAGAAATTGTTGTACTCCATTGTCTGGAGATGACAGGGTGACCACCCTTGGAATAGAAGAAATGTTGGTTCAGAGAGGGTTATAAATTTGGTGCTATGACCCTGGTGGCCTACTTCTCTCTACTACTACTGATGTGCCACATCTCTGAATGCCGCTTATCACATTTTGAATCTGTAGTTGACAACTAAAATGAACTGATTTTTAAGAATGTCTCCATTGAGTGTTGAAACATTTTGCTTCAGTGAACTCCAGTACCTTTTGAAACTTTAACTGGAAGGACATGCTTCGGGAGGTAGTCTCTAATTCCTGTTGGTATTGTTCCATTCATAGATACATGTAAAAGTATGAATTAATAATCTAAACAGTGCTCTAAGGTCATACCTTATATTATCAAGAAAGCCCTCTTTTTTCATCTTTAATTTGTTTGACAGCTGATGCAGGAGAGAGGCTATACATGGGTTCTTTCTTGAACATTAATCCTTTTATGCTTTTTTTATAATTAATATAAACATAAGCCATTGTTATTTTCAGCAAGACTTTTTGTTCTTGACATGTCAGGTTGTTTTTATATTTGTATAGCAATTATGCACAGCATGGTAATTTGCGGGCTGACAATGTTCCCAGGTTACGATAACTTGTGATATAGATGAGCTTGAAGCAATTTCAGGATCTTATACTTTGAACAATTAGAAATTATCAGAGATGGCGTTACAGTCATAGCATATCTATTTAAAGGGATAGTAATACTTCGTTTTAACTTTATTTTATTTTGTAGGCATTAAAAAAACATGAAGAATGATATAAGTCTTATCTCTCAAACCTTTATGGTTTAAGAGATATTCACAAGCTAAGTTTCCCCTCCTGCCACTTTTTCCTAGTGTAAGCCATCTCTTCTCAGATGTTGAATGCAGTCCATAGACTGGACAGATAACAGAAGGGGACACTCTTATTCCTATGAAAACAATGAAATCCCTGCCCCCCTTGACAAGCTTTTCAGGTTTTTCCCTTACCTTAATTGAAGATTGTCCCTCTCTGCAGTCTACCTGGGCACCTCCCTTCTGCTCTAGCTGAACAGTGTTACATCAGTAAAAGGGGCGGAAGGGGGACACTTTGTCACTGAATTACTTTTGAACTACAACTCTGACAGAATTGAAATAACACTCTCCAAAGTCCAAATACTATGATGATTGATTAGAGCTGCTTTTATTATGAAACATTACTATCCCTTTAAATAGAAAGAATGGGCAGCTCTTAAAGGGAAATTATCGCCAAAAATGAAAAGGCTCAAATCCATTAAATATTATTATGTACTCTGAAATCAATTTTTGTATTTTTCTCTTTTTTATGGTAATTTATTGCAAAACAAAAGGTAAAAGTGGACATTTTTGTCTTTCAGACCTGTTAAAACTGAGAACCGATAAACTGCTATAATTGTTTTGAGATAACCCACCTAGGTCACTTCACTCAAACTATTATGTTTACCTAAATCATGCCTTACATTGCCCGCATCACTTGTATAAACAAGGCGCAAATAGACATAAACAACTGCCTCCAGATGTAAAGGACAAGTATTTTTATAATCTAGTTTGGGAGTTATTCACCTAGTAAATAATAATTGCAACTGGTGGCAAGGAGTCCATGATAGTTAAATCTATGATCAACCTTAATTTTTAGGTGATGATGTCTATGTACTGTGCTTTACATAAAAACCTGCCCTAACAGTGAATCTGATGTATAAATGGTAAGGGGCACAGCTCTGGAGAGAATCAGAAACTTTATAGGGGACATATAATCATTTCCATTGCCACTTGAATTTTGGCAAGATTATAATCAATGCACCACAATGCATTGGTGAAATATTAAAGTCCCAGTGGTTAAATACATACAGTAATGCACAAACATTTTAGGCAGGTGTGAAATGCTGTAACGTAAGAATGATTTAAAAAGACTTGTTAATAGTTTTTCATCAATTAACAAAACGCATAGAGAGTGAACAGAAGAAATTTAAATCAAATCAATGTTTGGTGTGACCAACTTTTGCCCTCAAAACAGCATCAATTCTTCTAGGTACGCTTGCACACAGGTTTTTTTTTTTGTTTGTTTGTTTTTTTTTTAAGGAGCTCCGCAAGTAGGTTGTTCCAAACATCTTGGAGAACTAACTACAGTTCTTCTGTGGATTTTGGCAGCATCAGTTGCTTCTCTCTCTTCATGCAATCAGACAGACTCGATGATGTTGAGATCAGGGCTCTGTGGGGGCCTTACCATCACTTCCAGGGCTCCTTGTTCTTTACTCTGAAGACAGTTCTTAATGATTTTGGCTGTATGTTTGGGGTTGTTGCCATGCTGCAGAATAAATTTGGGGCCAATTGGATGCATCCCTGATGGTACTGCATGATGGAGAATTATCTGCATGTATTTATCAGTACTGGGGAGACCATTCATTCAGACCAAATCCCCAACCCCATTTGCAGAAATGCAGCCCCAAACTTGTAAGAAACCTGCACCATGCTTCACTGTTTGCAGACACTTTCCAGACCTTTGGCGAACAACAAATACAGTTGTAATCAAAATTATTCAAACCCCATTCCAAATCAGGTTTATTGGTAAAATTGACAGACTTTCAGCTGTTTGTAATGAATAAATCAAACAAAAGCAATTGAAATAGCTTAACACACTGAATGCTACAAGGGGTTTATCCAAATTTAACCGAGAATGCAACTTATGATGATTTCTCCAGGCTCAAAATTATCCAACCCCCTGAATAGAATCCCTCAACAGCACAAATATGCAAAGCAGACGTTGGCTTAAGCACACTTGATGCAACTAATCAAGGGATTCATTAGTTGCACCAGGTGTGCTTGAGCTGGAACACATTAAATACCGTGTCATGTTTGACTGCATGTTAGAAATATGGCGAAGTCAAAAGAATGGTCCAGAAAGTTAAGAGAAGAGATCATCTCCCTTCACAAACAATGAACAGGATACAAAAAGATAGCAAAGGCACTGAATGTTCCTAGAAATACCATTGGAAGCATAGTTTGCAAGTTCAAAGTCAAAGGAACAGTGGTTACACTACCTGGACGGGACAGAAAAAGGAAGCTATCAACTGCTACAACAAAATTTCTGAGAAGGCAGGTTGAGAAAAACCCTCAAGTGACTGCAAAAGACCTGCAGCAAGACTTGGTGGCAACAAGCACTGAGGTTTCAGTGAGAACAATAAGGTGCGTACTAAACGCAGAAGGTTTCCATGCAAGAACCACCACTACTGACCCAAACGTACAAGAAAAGTTGGCTCCAATATTCTCATAATCCTATCAATAAGCCACAGACCTTTTGGGATTTGGTTCTGTGTAACGATGAAACATAACTAACTTTTTGGCCGATGGATCAGTGGTATGTCTGGAAGAAGAATGAAGCATACACTGAAAAGAACACTCTGCCTACAGTTAAAGGGGATCTCTCACTACATCGATATCTAGCCAATGCGATCGCTCCACTTTAGTGACAGACAGCCTCCGTCATGCAAGGATGATGGGTAGTGGGACGGAGCTGTCTCTGGTCGGCAAAGTTCGGCAAGCCAGAAGTAGGCTGCCGGACACTTTTTAAAGTTTAAATTTTGCGCATGTAACTACTTTTTAAATCTAATGAACACTATTTTCAGTATTCTAGATAAATGCTCTAACTAATGAGCATTAAGTGTAATTAGGTGAGAGATCCTCTTTAAGCATGGTGGTGGCTCAGTGATGCTCTGGGGCTGCTTTGCATCCTCTGGCACTGGAAACCTGCAGCGAGTGGAAGGCAAGATGGATTCATTGAAGTATCAGGAAGTCCTAGGAGAAAACGTCATGCCGTCTGTGAGGAAGCTGAAGCTTGGGAGTTATTTGACCTCCCAACAGGACAATGATCCCAAGCATACCTCAAGTTTCTTCAAGGCTTGGTTGCAGAAAGTCCTGAAAGAATATACAGTGGCCAGGGCCGGATTTGCCATTAGGCAAGGTAGGCACCTGCCTACAGGCGCACACCACCGAGGGGCGCCTGCCATTGGGATTTTTTTTTTTTTTAATTAAAAAAAAAAAAAAAAAAAAAAAAAGTAGTCACCTCGCTGGCGCTGCCCCCCCCCCCCCCGTTCCCTATTTCCTACCTCCCAGGCGGCAGGACATGTCTGTGCCTCCTTGGCACAGTCCTGTAGGTGGTGAGCTCCCTCGTTGCATCTTTAGGAATGCAGAGCGCTGGGAGATGACATAATCTCCCAGCGCTCTGCATTCCTGAATAGGAGACCGTGCGGGAGCTCAATCAGCTACAGGACTGTGCCAAGGAGGCACAGATGGCAGATCTCCTACCAGAGAGGTAGGAAACGGAGCTAATGGGGGGCAAGTTGGAGCCTATGGAGGTCAGTATGGAGATGATGGTGCAGAGTGAGGGGCAATATGGAGATGATGGGGGGCAAGTTGGAGCTGATGGGGTTGGGGGCAATGTGAGGGGATATGGAGATGATGGGGCAATTTTGAGATGATGGGGGCAAAGTGAGGGGCAAGTTGGGGCTGATGGGGGCAATATGGAGATGATGGGGGCAATGTGAGGGGCAATATGGAGATGATGGGGGGCAATATGGAGCTCATGAGCATTGTGGAGGTGTCCAGTGGAGTTGGCAAATGGGGGGGGGGGGCGCTTCACAGCTCTGTGCCTACAGGCTCCTGAGATGTAAATCCGGCCCTGACAGTGGCCATCCGTCACCTGACTTGAACCCGATAAAATCTCTGGTGGGATTTGAAGAATGTGGTTGCAGCACGCAAACCCAAGAATATTACTGAACTGGAGACCATTGCTCATGAGGAATAGGTTAAGAATCCTCATGAACGCTGCCAGAAGCTGGTGTCTGGCTATGCATCTTGTTTACAGCAGGTCATAACAGCAAAAGGGTGCTCATCTAAGTACTAAGGATGCTTGCCATGAAGAGGTTGAATAATTTTGAGACTGGAGAATTTATAAGTTGCATTTTCAGTTGAATTTGGAGAAACCACTTGAAGCATTTGTTGTGTTGATGTATTTCAATTGCTTTTGTTTTTGTTCATTGCAAACAGCTGAAAGTCTGTAAATTTTGACAATAAACCTGATTTGCAATGGGGATTGAATAATTTTGATTACAACTGTATTTCACATTTTGACTCCTCAGTCCAGAGCACCTGCTTCCATTTTTTTCCACATAGTTGAGTCGCTTGGTCTTGTTTCCACATTGGAGGTATGGCTTTCTGGTCGCAAGTCTTCCGTGAGGACCGCTTCTGACCAGACGTCTCCGGACAATAGATGGGTATACCAGGGTCCCACTGTTTTCTGCCAATTCTGAGCTGTTGGCACCGCTGGACATCTTCCAATTGCAAAGGAAAGTAAGCATGATGTGTATTTAGTCTGCTGCATTACGTTTCTTGGCTGACCGCTGCATCTACGGTCTCAGCTTTGCCTGTTACTTTGTGCTTCTTCAAAAAAGCTTGGACAGCACATCTGGAAACCCCTGTCTGCCTTGAAATTTCTGCCTGAGACCTTGCTGATGCAGTATAACTACCTTGTTTCTGGTTGCTGTGCTCAGTCTTGCCATGGTGTATGACTTTTTACATTAAACCACCTTCAGCAACCTCACCTTGTTAGCGGACTTTGGCTGATCCTCACCCAGTTTTATTACTTCTTCACAGCTGTTTCTTTCAGTTAATGATTGTGTTTCAACCTACATATTAAATTGATGATCATTAGCACCTGTTTGGTATAATTGTTTAATCATACCCCTGACTATATGCCTATAAAATCTCTGACTTTGTGCAAGTGTACCTAGAAGAATTGATGCTGTTTTGAAGGCAAAGGGTGGTCACACCAAATATTGATTTTAATTCAGATTTTTCAGTTCACTCCTGTGCATTTTGTTAATTGATAAAAATAAACTATTAACATGTCTATTTTTGAAAGCATTCTTACTTTACAGCATTTTTCACTGCGATAAGCATAAGGGAGCTGGACAGAGGGGAAAGCAACAACAAAAACAAACCTTTGCCTCTATTTAATTTTTATTTATCAGTTTGGCTGATTCATGTCCTGTTATGGATACTGGATTATATCTGGATAACTACCACAGTGCTCAGTATGTGGATTATTACTATGTAAATAAGGATGTGTATCAATATTGATATGCCTGCAGAGACCTACGTTGTCTAAAGCTTTTCAATTAGCGACTTTTATTCTGCCACTAAGTTTTTTTTTTTTTTTTTTTTTATAGATTAATCTAGGTAAGTGTCTTTCATGGAGCAGTCAGGTATAGGTGTATGTGGTACTTATCTCTAATAAAGTTTGCCTCTAAGTAACACAACACCAGAGCATACAGTAGGCGTC